>OV651817.1:29813965-30330996 GCA_927349885.1 Psylliodes chrysocephalus | reverse complement strand
ATATTTGCCAAGTAAAGATCTGGTAATAGCAGATGCCCTGTCTAGGTCCTATATTAAAGACTTTGTTGAAGATAATCCTGAAATGACATATATAGTACACTCGTTAAGTAATAATATACCTATGTCTGATAAAAAAAAAAGCATCAATTTAGATGCGCAATTAATAATGATACAATTTTATCTGAAATATAAAAAATTTGTAATACCGCTTAGCCTAAAATTAATAACAAAAATGTCAGATGATCTAAAACACTTCTATAAAATTAAAGAAAAAATTTATTTGTCAAATAATCTTTTATTTTTAGAGTCAAAAATTATTGTTCCCAATTCATTGAAATTATACATGCTTAGATTGATTCATGAATCACACTTTAGAATAGAGAAGTCTAAATTAAGGGCGAGGTAAATTTTCTATTGACCTCACATGTCTGAGGATATAGAAAAATTTATAAAACAATGTGAAGTATGTCAGTTGAATCAAAAATCTCTTCAAAAAGAAACTCTCCTTTGTCATGAAATACCAACCCGTGTTTGGCAATATGTACACTCTGATTATTTTGATCTTTTAAGGGTTGATGCATATTGAAACTGGGTTGAAGTTTCTAAGACAAAAACAAAATCTGCTAAAAACTAATTTTAATTTGTAAAGTAAATTTCAGCAATTTGGATTCCCTGAAAAATTTTATGCGGACAATAATCCATATAACTCAAACAAATTTAAGTCTTTTGCTAGTTATTGGAATTTTGAGGTAGTTTTTAGTACCACCACCAGTCAAATGGCTTGGCAGCGAGATATGTAGGTATTGTTAAAGGAATGCTCAAGAAAACCAGGCAGGAAAGTGATTTACCTATCTTTATAATGGAATATCATGCAACCCCTTTACCTTCAACAAAATATTCCCCTACTCAGTTATTTTTAAACCGAACTCTAAGAACAAAAATTCCTATTTCTGATAAAGCTCTTGAAACCATCCCGATTAAAAGAGATGATGTGCAAAAAAATTTAAAAAATAAACAAGAAAATGAAATAAAGTTCTATGATAGACATGTTAAATACCTACCAAAGTTAGAAATTGGTAATACTGTTTTGATTCAAGAATATAAGGGTTGGAAAAGAGAAAAGTTAATGGTGTAGTTAATGATAGGTCATATGTTGTTAAAGATGAATTTTTTGACTCTAATTAAAAAAAATGGGATAGCATGTTATATGTAGTGTCGAACGTACTTTCTATGATTGGATTGTCAAATGTCAAAGTCAACTGCCATCGGTAACATCCTCATCCGGGCAATGGCCGACAGGAGGAACCGAAAACACGAGCTAGAGGTGAATCCAACTTGTTTGAGTACATTTAATAAACCTATTGGTTACTGAGGTTTAAGTAGTTTTATTGACGAACCCGAAAACAGAAGTAACTTTTATTTAAATAATTGCTTCTCTAAATGTAATTAACAGATATATTCCATACAATATAAAGACGACCAGCTATAAAGTAATACCCCCCATTCTGCAGATGTTTAGACTCTGCCCAATATCTAATCAGTTCACCTCATGTCGGAATAAAGCTTAAGCTTAAAATTTGTTGTTTGTCTCTTTATCCGTTTTCGAGTTTTCTTCAAAATTCGTAATTTACACTGTTTCTCAATTATCTCGAATACAGTCCATTTTAGAGAAATTATCTAATCGCTCCGTGCGTGACGGCAGCGCCAACAAATATGTACTAAAGAGAGAATTTTTGTGTATTGACAATATCATTTTAAATAGAATTCGTAATTAAAAAAAATGTATTTTTTGGTTTTAATAAAAGTATATTGATTTATAATATAAGTGAAAAGATTCATTTATTATTATATTATTGTATATTTTTAGTACTTCAGCAAAAAAGTATTTGATAAAAAAAATATTAAAACATATCCTCAGAATAGTTAAATAGGCAACAGTATTTACGAGAATTTGTATGAAAATTGCCTAATGAAGTTTAATGTTAACGTCAAACATGAATTCAAAATTTATTCCCAAAAAATAGTTTATACTTGTTATCTTCATTTTTAGTTTAAAAGAAAATATAGAATTAATTATTAAATAACTGTTATTCAATCAGTCAGTCACAAATTTACATTCCAAATACAGAAGATAATCGACGGCAGAAATATTTCCTTTCTGAACATGTATATAAGGAATTTTAAAGAATATCTTGAAATAATAATAATTTAAGTATATAAAACCTTTCATTTTTGTGATGTCTACTATTTTTAATAGGTATTAGATACTCTTGTTACAAAAATAAAGGTTTGTAATTAATTTTCCCTTCTTACTGCAATTATAGGTACATTTATTTCTTTGATTTATTTTCCATTTTGCTACTGAAAATTTATAAAATTTGCACTGTTTTTTTTCTAGTATTTTTACAATTTACAACACATCAACTCCGGTTGCTCATTGTATTGATTTCAACTATTTTTTTAAAAATAAGTAAAATATATACGTATATTTGATGAGCCAAAATTACAAAATATCGCCCTAAAATGCACGAATAATCCGCAGCTAGCGCTAGGTCGCTTTTGCTTCCCCTACCATGACTTTGCACGGAGCGAATATGACAAGAATTATAGAAAATTATTACAAATAACTTTTATTTAAAAAATTATTTTTTACATTTTGTCAAATTTCTCGAATACGGACCATTTTAGGAAAATTTTGTATATAACAAACATTATAGAGAACAATATTAGAAGTAACTTTTATTTGGAGAATTTTCTTCTCCAAACGTAACTAACAATTATATTCCATAAAATATAAAAATGACACACACACACTCACTCGAAGTCGAAAGAAAACATGATTCCTATACTTTCCTTATCTGTATACAGATAGAAAAGTAAAAATATACTAACAGAAAGTACAGATTGTTTGAAGTTGTCCTAATTCCAATACCCATCCATTCATTTTTCTGTTGCAATAGTAAAAGCGAATACTTAAAGAAAAAAACAAATCTCATTTTCAGGTTAGAGTGCTGGTTTAATTTAGTGAATATTTACGAAAAAATCGAAGCTGTTAAAGCTGTAAACATTATAATAATAATAAAAGTCTTTAAATAAAAAACACATATCGATAAAATAACTCATAAACATTGTCACTCAGAGAATCATTTTGAAATAAATTATTTTTATTTCCATTTTTTGTGTTAAAGACTGAACCAAAAAATAAAATATTGTATGGTCTTTAGATATTTCTCTAAAAAAATTAAGAAATAACCGTTAAAATGATCATTGATATCATTGAGTCTATAACATAATACTGTAACCCATGCGAAAGAGGCCCAGTAAGTTTTTTCAATCATTCTCTGAAAATCCTTAAATTTTTCTACTTTGACGCCTTGTATATGAATAAACAAACATGTTTGCCAATATTTTCCTACCTTATTTAAAATGATTCAATAAATAAAATATATCCTTAGTTTATTCGTTGATTTCTAAATACCCTGTATATGTGTTATTGATGTTACCCACAGAATAGACACATCAGTAAGAAGTCTCAAGTGACGTCAATCGTAAATCTATTCAATATGCTAAAACCTACGCCATGATGGCCATTATTTTTCTCATAAAAAAATAAAATATTACTAAAAACCTCGGCTTTTTACTTCATTTTGATGGGGGTTGGTAGGAAAAGGTCAAACGGTTTTCTGAATACCGGGGTGTTCTTTAAATATAGAATCGGACATCCAAGGTTATGCCACCTACCTAACAGGTGTCAGAAATTTATTTACGCCTTTATACATACAAGAACTGATAATTTAACTTACCAGGTGTTTAAAATTGTAAGCTCTCACAACATATTGACGTACACTGCCATAAATCACAAACTTTTAGAATAATCCCTCTGAATGTCAGACACAACCCTCCAAGATATTAAGAGAAATGTTTGGTTGACGCTCATGTAGATTGAGGACGCCAATAGAGTCGGCGTCGAGACGCTGCTATAAGCGAAGGCGTACCGTGTGTAGGCTGTAAAAATCGATTTTACGGTTTTACAGGGGACAATAATAAAATAAAATTATTTTTTTACATTTTGCGTGAAGATTGATTCGTTGAATTGGGTTTTCTCCACAGTAACGTGGGCTTGGATCACGTTTACGACCTTTTCAACTACAATAAGAGGAACTTGTTGTGTGAATTATGGTTACAATGCGGGAACTGAAAATTTTCTACCGGAAAATAGATTGCGATAAGAAACAGGACCGGTATCAGGCAGCAGAAACCCAATCAGTTTTAGTACATCCGGTTGTAAATGAACGAAAAATTATCTAATTTTTGTTCTTTAATAATAAGGATCTTCATTTTTCTCAGAAAATACAAAATTTTATAGAATAGAAGATTAACATCCTTAAAAAAAAATTAAGCAAAGAAGGCAAGTGAACACCGAGAATTTTTTTTATGTTCATATTGTGGCTTGTTCGTTTTTATAATAGAGAAATTTTATGTAATATATCTGTTATTTATGTTTGGAGAAGAAATTTGTTTAAATAAAAGTTACTTCTAATATTATTATCTATAAAAAAATTATAGATAATAATATTCCAAATTTTCCTGAAATTATTAAACTAAAAGTTGTTTGCGATATCGATCTCTATAATTTTTGTTTTTACATAATTTTTCTAAAATGGACCGTAATGGAAAAATTGGAGGAAAAGTGCTAAATTTAAATTTTTCAGTATTTTCGTTTTCAATGAATATCTATAGAAAAATGTTTCGAGTTAGATGTACGTGGAAAATGTATATATTTAGTTTATCCTCTAAACATTTATAGAGGTGCTGCTATAGGTTGTACAAAATAACCGGAAAAGCATATAATAACTAGATAGGAAAGTCGTGTTGGACACATCAGATTTTTAGTATTAGTGAGGGTAATTTTGCGAAGCACCTTTATTTTAGTTTTAAATATGCCAGATACTTAATATCTGTGAGTTCATAAATAATTAACTCTTTTTAATGGCGTAGCCACAAATTTTCCATGGGAGAGGTTTCTGAGGACTATAGGGGGAGGGGGTTCTATCAACAAAGTAAAATATTTCAGATAAGATTGTTTTTATTAAAAAAGAGTAAATAAAAATAACCATATTTTTATAAAACGATGAAAAAGTCAATAAAAACAAACAGTTAATGGCGATAACGGAAACGGTGACGCGAAGGCCATTAATGGGGGAATTAAACTTCCAAAAGCCCCTCCGTGGTTACGCCACTGAATCTTTCAATTTCGAACATTTTTTTTTTAATTCCTAAGATCACGATAATTTGGCGTATCGAAACAGCGCCTGAATTAAATAGCTAGTAAAAACAGTGCCTAAACGAAGCTTAGTCTAGAGCTATCGCTTGTTTTTACGCATTTTTTACATAAAATGATTAAAAAGAAAAGCCTTATTAATTCACCTAGCCTGTGCTTTAGCGATCGTACAAATTTTAATTGTTACAGGTTGCATAGATTAGGTAAAATATACAAGTTTTTTTAATTTTAGTTCTTTATTTTATTTATAATTTTTTGCGAAGCAACCCGCGATTGCTCCAGGCAGCATAGGTTAGGTAAATTAACTAAGTTTTTTATTTTACCTATTAAAAATTTGGAGCAACACGCAATGGCTCCAGGCCGCACAGAGTAAAACAACCAAAGTTCACTGGACCGCTATTTCGTAACTCGGTGTTTTAACAAAAGCCATTTCGATAAAACGCTGCTTCATTTTGTCGCGTATTTTGACTGACGCTATTTTAAAAATGATATTTCATTCAGGCGCTGTTTTTGACACTCAAACTAGTTCGATAGAATCACTGTGCTGACTTAGTACATAAATAAATATTATCGTACTAGTCAAATAATATTTTTGTAAGCTAAAGTATAGTGTAATTCATCCATTTTTTGTAAAAAAAAAAGAAATATTAAGATGTATTAAATATTGTGTCCCCCAGAATGAAAACCAATTTCCAATAAAAGTGAATTTTATTAATTTGGGCAATCTAGAAACAATAATAACAATATGATCATTTGTAACCCAATTTTTTTTATAAATATCATATATTACATTCGAATTAAAAATACCGTATGTATTTTTCGTGAAATAAAATTTAATGTTTGAATTGCATTTTTCTTTAAATCCGAACTTTACAAAATATTTAAAAAACAACCGTTTGGGATTAGCTATTTATGAAACCAGTTATGAAATGCCTCATTTTATGTAACGAGTGAATATTTGCTGGACGAGCAGAGCGAGGTCTCACAACATGAAGGAGTTACATCAAACGGCACTTCGTAACGTGTTACAGACAATATTTTTTCCAATTTTGACTAATTATTTATAAAATTGTGTTTTGGTAAAAAAATTACCGACATATAGGAAACCAATGTTACTACTTTCTTGCATTGTTACTTGCGTATGCATAATTTTATTAACAAATAGAACATATTATTATTTATTATCAACGACTTGTAGCGTGTTTATATGGCATACTCGTATTAAAAATATTTAGTTTTTAGAAAAAGTGAGTTATTTTATCGTGTTTGTGTATTTTAATTATTTTGTGTTAGTTTATAATGGAAAATAAGAACCAAAACAGCATTATTACTAGGTTGTAAGTTTAACCAAATTCTATTTTTATAAGTCAACCTGCCATTCTTTGATACAAACTTTTAATATATATACTCGTATGTCTAGGAAAATTGACCGCCCGCAATTGACCTCTAGCAGTTTACCGCCGTAGCAATTGATCGCCTAAGCAATTTATATCCTACAATTGACCGCCAGCACATTTACCGCCATATAATACATATAATCATTTAAATACATTTATTGGTCATTTTAAATTGAAAATATGGTTTTTTGAAGGTGTTGTTTAAAAATTAGTTAGTTATAGCTAAAAATGAAAGTTACTTATATGCTAAGTGTCTTGAATGGGTCTAAATAAAATTAAATTCAACTTCAATTGATCGTATAAGCAATTTATCGCAAGCATTTTTTTATCGCCAGGAAATATATTGGTCATTTTAAAATTAATTAAGTTTTTTATTTTAATATTTTTTTGTATTTATCTTTTCAGGTAGGTGTATTTGCTAATGTGCTAATTGTGTATTTGCTATATTGTTCGAAATTATTTTATAAAACATATGTTTAAAGTTATTTAGATACTGCAGTTTCAACATGTATAATACTTTTAATGTCTTAGGTTATTTAAAGTTTTGCCATTGGAAATTTTGTGCCTTTATTATTTAACATAATTAAAATTTGTAATTATATGGTTTTAAATATATTGATGGTTAGTTACCGTAAAAAAATAAGTGTACAGTCTGTTCGCTATACTTACGCGGGTTTCGGATTAACAAAATTATGCAAATTAGTCATTGACAACCAGTTCCAATAAGCCTCTTCCCAAGAAATTAGGTAAAATTGCCCTAATGGTCAGATTTAAATTAAAATAACATTAGGGTAGGTACTAAATTTGTTACAACTATTGCAATTGAATTGATTATTTGCAAGTATTGACATTGTATGTATATTGTAAATTTAGTGGAAATGTTAAAATGTTAAAAATGCCTAGACGTGTGTTAGATGTAGATAGTCTAATTTGTAGTGTACATATAGTATATTACATTACGAGTGTGGAAAGTGACACTTTTCACACAAGTGATGTACAATATTTTTTCTATGACCACAAAATAATTTCATCAAAAAATGTAAAACCAGGTTATTATAATAAAAATGTATTTTAAAAAATAATCAACAATAATCGTATTTATTCAATTTTAATATTTTCTAAACAAAAAAAAAATAAAAAACAAAAAAAATAAAAAAACAAAAAAAAATTAGTTTGACGGTCTAACTAACTGAGCTAACAGGCCTTGCGTCAATTGAATGATCTAATCGGTTATATGTTTAACCAGAATAAAGAGCAAACATAATATCTTAGTTATTTTAAAATTATTTTAATAATAGTTTAAAGATGAATATCTAGGATCTAATTTACAACAATTTCAATAGATTAACAATCATATCGATTTTAGTATTAATATGGACATTACATAGATCAAAATAGAAACGATGTGTTTGACATTTTATGACAGCTGCTACGGAAAGTAGCATATTCGTACACGGATGGAAAGTAAATTCCTATTCATACGCGTGTGATATAGGGCACTTTCTACAGGACTATATAGTGTGATATGTGTCACTTTCCTAAGTGGTCGTAGGAAAAGTATTTTACGGATGAAAAAGAAAATGGCGGTCCTTTAAAATCGGTAATGTATGTACAACAACGCCTATGCGATACTCTAGGAATTAGTGAAACCAAATTAAGAGGAGTATTACAAAATCACAATAGTGAACTGCCTAAAGAAGATCACCGCAAAACTCGCCCATCATTGAAAACGAAAGATATTCCAGATGGAAAGAAATTTGAAATTCGTGATACCATTTATCGAATGAGGGCCAATAAGGAACATGTGACCTTAAATACAACTCTCTCGGAATTAATAGATAGAAAATTTGACGACATTGGCAGAACAAGTCTATGGCAAGTGATACATAACTTGGGTTTCAAATTTCAAAAGGAGGATAACAGAAAAGCCCTTTGTGAAAGAAGTTGTGTCGTGCATAAGAGAATTAACTTTCTAAGAAAATATTCTAAATTTAAAGAAGAAGGGGCGAATTTTATATATTTAGACGAAACATGGATATTTTCTAGGGGTGTAACCAAGAGAATATGGCAATATGTTAATGTAAAGTCTATCAAACATACCGATGGAGAAGGGAAGCGACACATCATTTTACATGCAGGAGGGAAATCGGGTTTTATACAAGGTGCTGATTTAATATTTTCATCTAAATCAAAATCCAGTAACTATCACGATAATATGAACACAGAAATGTTTGTAAAATGGTTGCATGAAAAACTTCCCCCAGGTTTAAGTGACAACCATGTTGGGCCTAATGGTTATAGTGACGACGCAGTTCGGAAAACTTGGCGAAAAGCACTTTCAATTGCAACTCCATAAGTGTGGCGGAACTGTATATCCAAGTGCGAGAAACTAATAGAAGATTGGTGGACACGTGAAAATAAAATAAACGAAATAAGTCCAATCATAATGACAATTAATGGTAATGACAGTGATGATGATGACGATTATGATATTTTGGATGATAAATTTCATTTTTGTTGGCAAGTTCAATTTTTTATTTTTCATTTGAAATTCTCTACATGGAACAAACTTTTATGTTAGAAAATATTTTATTTGAGCTAAATAACCCTCTTATTATACATAGACAATATTTTCTGTGTGAAGTGGAATGTAAAATTATTATTAGGTTTATAATAGCCACATTAGACTAGATTATTATTTAATTAAAAAGTTGTACATTATTTTTCATTTCATTTAACCAGTTGATATTTCCCCAAAGAACAGGTCAAACTTTCGGGTACTTACCTGGAAATACTCATAAAAATTTTAATCCGAAATCCGCGTAAGTACCTATAGCGAACAGACTGTATTTCGTAAATATTGTCTATCTAAAATTGTTGATATTCCTAGAATAGCACCCTTAAACTGAACTGGTACGTGAGCTAATGATCGTTTGAATGCATTAATTTGACGAAAATGAATAATTGTAAGTTTCCTAACAAATAAAATTATGATTTATGTGTTTAACTAACAAATGAAATTTATTAATATATACTTTTTTTACATTTCATGTTATGGTTTCGTCTTAGTCTAAACTAAAGAAGAATAGAAACAAGATTGAAAAGTTTTTATGCAGGATTTTTATAATTTTTGGAACAAAAAATTGAAGTATAAAGGTCCTATTCACATTAAAAAATAGCACCACTTTTTTAGATCCATACATTTATCCCTGCACCTGAAAATTATAATTATCATAAGTATTAATAGTGATTTGTTTTTAACAGATATTGCATATAGAAAACACAATTTATTTAAAATTCAGCAAACTACATTCGTTATTAAATATTTCAAAACTATTTATTGGCAGGCAATTGAACTGAATTGATAAGACTTCAGCGCTTCTCACTACTACCGACTACACCATTTAAACAGTAGTTTATGCAACAAAAGTGGATATATGTTGGCCATATCGCACGACGCCGTAGGCGGAGTGCTCAACCGTATAAGTTCGATATGGATAATCCACTCGAGTTGTACAGTATATTGTTTCTACGACCCATTAACGAAAAATCTAAAAAATTTAAAAATTATTTTAGGTTATTAAAATAAAATAAAATAACTGATTTTAAAATAATATATGACTTTATAAAATAAAATAAACCTGAAAAAAGAAGATTTAATTTAATTAGTCCCCCTGCCCAGATTCGAACCCGGGCCTCTCACGTGAAAGACACCTCCTCATTTATGATTTTAGTTTTAATACTCGATTTTAAATTAGTTTCATTTGGTTAGATTAAAATTTAAGATTTGTTTTCAAAATGTTGACCAAATACAAATAAAAATAATATTATTTATTAGTTATTTTAGTAACTAAAAAATATGCTTACAATTAGTTTGACAGAATTGTCACTTATTTAAAATTTTAAAAATAGTAGTAGTTGGGGTGTCCAAAATATTATTTATATTTTATTTTTTTGCAATTTTCTAACTACCTAAAATGGATATGAAATATATTCGTTCCATTGAATGCAATAGCATACTTTTTCATTTCGTATGCTAATATCCATGTGGATGCAGAAAAAATCATTAAAAAGCAGGATCTCAAATTTGGGTATTTTACAGGAAATTTCAAAGAAAAGGCTAATTATTTTTTTTTTTTTTAATTGAGAAAATAAGTCAAAAATCATACTCGTTGTAACTTCTACTCTGTCCCGCCATGGCCGCCCCCATGTTTTTTACAATATTATCTCATTTTTGTATTTTACTCTATTATTCGATTCAAAAAATGTATATATACCTAAGATGTAAAGTGAATCTTTTGGAAGTTTCGTATTCAGCTTTTTTCCTATTCTCCTCATTTTTCAAATTTTTTCCTAAGACGTTCCCCTTTACATTATTTTTAACATATTTTTATATTTTTTTTATAATAGCCTTTTATGTGGTCTTTATGACAGAGTAAATTAAATTAAAAACAATAAAACCGTGATGATTGTTTTGTTATTTGAATCTTGCACAAACGGAATTTCCTACGTGTGATTTTTTCACCATATGCCAGTTGAATTTAATTTTATTTAGACCCATCCAAGACATTTAGCATATAAGTAAGTTCTATTTTTAGCTATAACTACTTAATTTATAAATAACACCTTCAAAAAAACCATATTTTCAATTTAAAATGACCAATAAATGTATATAAATGATTATATATATTACATGGCGGTAAATGTGCTGGCGGTCAATTGTAGGCTATAAATTGCTTAGGCGATCAATTGCTACGGCGGTAAACTGCTAGAGGACAATTGCTGGCGGTCAATTGCAAGCGATCAATTTTCCGGATATCATGTATATTATTGATTTTAAAACCAAAAAAGGGTTTATTTTTATTTCCTTTCTTTTCGCAACTGGTGACATAATGAATTTTTCGAAACCAGTTTCATAATGTTGAACATTATGCAACTGGTTGACACTTGCTGCGATAACAAAAAATGTTACTTTATATTTCAAAATAAAAAAAAAGTCATTTGTTACGCAAATACAAACTATTGAGATGTCAAATAAGTAATGTTAGTAGGCGCGCTTTACTGATTAAAAGTTTTTTATAATGGCCGCTGTCGTATGAGCTTTCGGTATTATCAATTACCATTATTAATTTAAGGCGTTTTCCTCTTTGACTTTAGAAGGTAAATTTTAATTGTCCAGTTTATGAATTTCTTTAAAAGTTTGTTTTAGACTAACCTGACTTTAGATAGAGACAAAGTAAGGCTTTAAGAAGTACAAAGTGTCGTAAAGTTGTATAAATACCTACCTGCCATTATTTATCCAAGACTTGTATATTGTGCAAGAAACTTTAAAACTTTGAAATGCGTATTTATAACAGGATAATTCTCGATAAATGTTTATTTAAATTTTTATTATTCACGATGTACACGACATTTTAGTTAGTACTACTAACAATATAATTTTTTTTAAAAATATTTTGGACCAAATATTTAATTAAATAGTACTATACACATTAAGTGGTGAGCACTTTTGGCTTTACAAAGTCGTCATCACAGCCTTTCTGGAAACAATTTAATAACTTTCATCCCGTAGGTACCTCCGTAAAAAAACATTGAATAAATACTAATAATAATAATAATAATAAATGTTTATTTTTTAAGTTATATTGGTAATATCAAATAATTTTTAATGAAGGGTTAATTTAATACAGGAAACTTTTACTGATTTAGTTAATTTGAAGCGTGCTCAATGACGTGAAGAAAATGTTTTTGTATAGCTTTTATTTCAACATTATCACAAAAAAAAGAAATGTTTTTACAGTCATAAAATTATCATCAGAAACATAGAAAACAGTAAAAATAGCAGCAGTAATTATTTGACTGTCTAACTAACACAGCCATACTCAACCTGCGGCCCTCCAAGCTTTTTTTGTGGCCCGCAACACTATTATTGGTCGCAGCGCTAAATAGCATGCTAATTTTTAAATAAACGTTTGGAATTTTGTGGGTTACTGCAAAAACAAGATAGCTCCACTTTTTGAATTTTCGAGTTAAGTAGGTACACTTTCTACAAGTGTGAAAGAAGTCTATATTCATGATAAACAGATAGCCAATAAAAACTAAATCCATGTTAATACATTAACAATATGGACAAACAAGATGGAGTGTCTACCAAAACCAGATAATAGGCATATAACTTTGTTGAATGTGTTTGTTGAAATATTACAACATTGTGCCCACGCTATTTGTTTTGTTATAACTAGAGCCGTCTCTGGCCTTTCTCGATTCATGAGATGATTACGTCACCCTTTCTTTCCGCGATACAGCTAACCATAACAAACACGTGATGTTCGAGTCTCTGTGGTGAACGAGTGATTGGTCAAGATGTAACGGGTGATTGGTCAAGCTGTAACGAGTAATTTGTCAAGCCGTAATGAGCGAATCTTTATGTGAAAATTCGTAAATAAAAGTATTAGTGGTAACAGGCGAACATGAATTTTAACCATACTTTCTAATAGACAACGTATCGAAAGATTCAGCTATCCTAAATACATTCCACCAGAAAAATAGATTTAATTTATCAATGGGCGAGGGTAGGGAATTCGGCTTTATATGCCAAACTCGCACAGTATTTATGAAGGATGAAACAAAGTTTTAAAAATACTTACAAAAAAGTGCAAGAAGAAAGATTTACTAAAATTTTGCAAAATCAGATACACCTGATGAAATTCACCATTATTATCACAATCTACCTGTATCCAATAATGTTACTGAAACTTCGACTGAAGATAGTGACACATACATTGAATTATGATTTGTATGTATAGCTAAAATAAGCTAAGTGACGTTTTCTCTCCCTTTTTTTACCAATTATTGATAGATTATTAGTGTATACTTTGTGAACAATGTTTTCAATACCTTCTTCATTGAAGTTAATAAACGACTTGAAGCTTTTACTGATTTTTTATTCAGTTTTAAACGTTTGAATAGTGTTTTCGAAACTTTTAAAATGTGAGTTATCTTGTTTTTTCAGTAATACAACGGGATATATTTATGTTATGTGTTTTAAATATTAGAGGTCTCCACTAACTAATTTTAGATGTCCTAAAAAAAGGTCATCGTCCAAAAATATTGCGGCCCGTCTAACATAGCACATACACGAATGTGGCCCGAAGAAAAAAAAGGTTGAGTATGGCTGAACTAACACCCCGTGTTACCTCCACGAGCCTGTATAACGATGTATTCTTCTAGGCATATTGTTAATCAAGTTAAATACTTCCTTATATGGAATTTTTTACATTCCCCTAAAAGAATCACTTTGAGCTGATCCAAGGTAAGAAGACAAGGTACCCAGCTTCAAATCCTTCTATCAAGTATGTTCCAAACGTGTTCAATGAGATTTATATCGGTATTGCGCACTGACCATGCCATTTGGGAAATACCAACTTCGGTTAAATATTCCGTGACAATGCGGGAGGCAGGGCGTGCATTGTCATACATCAGGGTAAAGTAATCTCCAATAAATGGTGCATATGGGTCAACATAATCTTGTAGTATCTCGTTTATATATTGTTAAGAAACGTTTTTTTAGTTTAGTTGTTTTAAGATTAAATAACCCAGGCCTAAACTAAAATAAAAAAAAGAAAAAAATTAGGGTTAAAAAAATGTCAAAGCTAGAAGTTAAGTTTTTTTAGTTCTTTTAATAAAAGCATATTATAAGTCATAAAAGAGTTGTGATTGAACAAGAATAAGTAAACCTTCAAAATAAAACAAAAATTAGTGGAATAAATGTAAACCTACCACAACTAACATCTGGAAATTTTAATAATTGGAAATTCAGAGTAACAGGAGGACGATTTCGCGACAGAGAAAGATAAGAAGGAATTAAAAATTAAAGATGCCAAAGCAAAATCTACAATAGTTCAGTGTCTCACAGATAAACATCTAGATTTAGTAAAAGATGCAAAAACAGCAAAAAATATGTTAAAAGCACTTCGAAAGAAAAAGTGTGTTCACCAAACTAACCTTGAAGACAAACTTGTAAACTTTAAAATTAAAAAGAGACGAGAAGTTAGAAGATCATTTTCTAAATTTTGACTCAATAATAATAGAACTAAAAAATGTAGGTTCTAAGATGGAAGAAGAAGCCAAAGTTTGTCATTTGCTATTGACATTAAATGAAGATTACAATAATGTGATTACTGCCATAGAAACTATTAATCAAAACTATGAAGACTAGAAAAATATTACGATGAATTTTTGTAAAATTCATATTAGATAGGAATTAAAAATAAAACTAAAGGAAGTACCTACCTACAAAAACACAACCAGAGAAGAAGTACCATTTGAAGCAAAAAGTACAAATTGTAAATGTTATAGATGTGGTAAGGCAGGTCTTAGAATATTTGAATGTAGAAGTTATAATAGAGGAAGATATGTTGGAAGAGGAAATCGGAGAAGAGGAAATCAGAGAAGAGGAAATCAGAGAAGAGGAAATCAGAGAAGAGGAAATCAGAGGAGGAAATCAGAGAAGAGGAAATCAGAGAAGAGGCTTCGTATCTATGTCGAGAGGATAATATTGTATCCCAGTATAGAGGAAACGAAAATGCAAACCAAGCAGAAGAACAAATATTATTTATTGCTCTATAAAAATAAAAGTGAAACACAAATAATTCAAAATAATATTTTTATATTAGACTTTGGTGTAACACAAAAGTAACTAACAAACTAGAAAAGTACAAACAAATAGAAATATGTGTAGCAAACGGACAAGTTATGACAGCAAGAAAATCAGGAAAGGTTGAGGAAATCTGTCAAGGAAAATATATACAAATTAGTGTTTTGATACTGGAAGGAATTAAATACAACTAAATTTCAGAGTCTCAATTAATAAAAAAGGGACTTATAGTGACTTTTTAAAAGAAAAAATAGAAAAATAAGTGGACAAAATTCTTAACTGAACTGTAAAAATCAGAACAATTTATTTTTTATTGAAATACAAATAAAAATAAGATAGGAGTATGTAATAAGATAGACATTAAAGAAGACAATATATGGCACCAAAAACTAGGACATCTAAATAGAATAGAATTAAAAATATTAGGTCTACCTTTTTCTGAAAATATTTGCTCAACTTGTCAGGAAGGAAAAGCGTCAAGACCATTCTATCGAATAAAAAGAAATCAAAACACATCGGTGACCTGATACACTCAGATATAGCAGATCCAAAAGCTCAAGTCTCAAAAGAAGGATATAAGAATTTCCAAGTTATAATAGACCATTATTCATATTTTGTAGTGGTTAAGCTTTTAAATTCTTATCGATATATAAAAATGTTAAAAACTCAACATGGATATAAAAACAAAGAAAATACGTTGTGGCAATGGGGGAGAATGTACATCGAGCTATTTTAAAGATTTTTGTAGATCAAAGGGAATAGAAATCCAATATACCATACCTTATAGTCTCAACAAAATGGGATATCCGAAAGAATTAATAGAAAACTCATGGATAAGGTTCGTACAAAACTAATAGAAACAAATTTGCCCAAAGAAATGTGGACAAAAGCCATATTATGTTTAGCATATTAGTTAAATAAATCTCCCACAAGTGAAAACAATGGAATTCCACCAAGTAGAAGATGGTATGAAAGTAAAGATTTAACAAAACTTTGGAATCTTTGGAGCACGTACATGGGCAGCTGTAATTCACAAGCAAAATAAATTAGAACCTAGGGCATAAAGTTTAAGAATGATTGGATATTCAGGAGGAGGATAGAGATTATATAATGAACAGACGGTTGAAATAAAAATATCTAGAGATGTAGTATTTAATAAAATTAATTTAAAATATCAGAAAGACGAACAAGAAAATAAATACTTATGCAAGAAGAAGAATATTTAGAAAATGAAATGAAGATTGATCAAACACAAAACACAACAAGAGATAGAAAATGTTTGTATATACGCCAGACAATCTTGAAGTAGAAAATGAAGAATCAAGTAACAGAAAATTTGAAAGAAATATAAGAAAACCAGAATACATAAATGAATATAAAGTATACACAGCATAGTGTTTATTAACAGATAGTGACAAAGATCCAGGTGATTGTGAAGAAGCAATAACATCAAAAGTATAACAAAAGAGCTAGAATCACATAAAAATTTAGAAACATGGTCAGAAACGAAGCCATTAGAAAACATAAAACCAATTGAAAGAAAATGGGTATTTAAGACCAAAGAAAATGGAACAAATAGGCAAGGCTTGTTGCAAAAAGCATTCAGATCGAGCAGTGTACTCTCCTGTTGCAAGAATGTCTTCGGTAAGAATGTTATTGTCTCACGCGTTACAAAATGATTGGAAAATTAAACAGTTAGACATTTCATCGGCCTTTTTAAATGGGATTCTAAAATATCTACATATATCCTCCAAAAGTTCTCAAAACTGAAACAAAAGTCTTAAAGTTGAATAGAGCTCGGTGTGGACTTAAGGAATCTCCTAAAATATGGGATGATTGACTCAGTGAATTTGCAAAGAAAATTAATCTTAGAAACTCAGATTATGATTACTGTCTTTACTTTATTAATAATATATGCATAATAGTATGGGTAAATTATATCCTAATAACTGGAATTAAAGAAGAAATCAGTAAAACTGTGCATTTAATAAAGAAAGAGTTCAATACTAAAGATATGGGAGAAGACCACAATTTTCGGGGAATGTCCATTACAAGAACAGAAGACAAAATTAAAATATCTCAGATTCACTCATAGAAAAAGTTCTGAAAATATTCAATATGGAAAACTGTAAGTGTATTCAGACTCCAATGGAAAGTGGTTTTAAAGTAAATCGTAGTGATGCTATAATCAATATACCTTTTAGAAAATTAATCGATTGTTTATTGTATTTATCAACTATTTTAAGACCAGACATAACATTTATTGTTTCATATTTAAGTAGTAGTTTTAGATAAACCAACGAATAAAATTGGGAAAGCAGGAGGAGATTATTAGATATTTACAAGAAACAAAGAATAAGGAGATAACATACAAGAAGAAAACAATAGAAGACAAGGACAATTTACTAGTTGGTTATTGCGATGCAAACTGGGGAACTGATGTTATATGCAGAAAAAGTGTAAGTGGTGGTATCGTATTTTATTATCAAAATCAAGTATGTTAGCTATCAAAACAACAGTCGTGTGTAGCTCTATCTACCGCTGAAAGTAAATATATAGCAGCTGCGGCTGTAACTCAGGAATCAAGGGTGTTATAAATAGTTTTAACGAAAATGTGAAACTATTACTGTTGTGCGATAATCATAGTGCTATATCGTTGGTAAAATCTCATGAAAACTCTAAGCGTATGAAGCACATTGATATAAGGAACCATTTTTTTTAGATATTTAGTAAATAATAATAAAATTAATAAAGATTACGTTCAATCAAATAAAAATGTAGCAGACATGTTTACTAAACCACTAGGAAAAGAAATATTTTGTAGGTTAAGACATGAAATAAATGTATTATAAGATGTAATATTGCTAACGATTTCACATACATCAATATTTGTAAAATCGAGGAGTGTTTAAAAACGTTTTTAAGTTGCTTTAAGATTAAATAACCCAGGCCTTACCTAACAAAAGAAAGAAGACAAAAGTATGGTTAAAAAAATGTGGAAGCTAGAAGTTAAGTTTTATTAGGTCTTTTAATAAAAGCATATTATAAGTAATAAAAGAGTTATAATTGAACAAGAATAGGTAAATCCTCAAAATATATCCAGCCCAAAGATATTCCAGCCCACCCAATAACTGAAATCTCCTTGAAAACCTACTCTAAAAGTGCACTTGGCATATCGTTCACATTCACTTCTCTATACTCTTTCCCGAATATCCTAGGATCGTAGGCGAAATCTGGATTTATCAATAAACAACAAAAATCACCAGTCATCTTCATTCCTATTTTGATACTTCCTGGGGAATTGTAATTGACTACTCGATGTTCCCTGGAAGGTTCGGGTCCTGTGGCGGGTCTTCGATATCTCAGTCTTCTAACGGTTCGTTCACTATCATTTACGTTCCTGATATGTTCAAAGTTGTTTCAATCCTCTACAGCAGTTGAATGACGATTTTTTTAGTTCCGAAGACACCATGAAACGGTCATTCCGATGGGGACCAGTTCCAGAACGTCGAGTGTAAATACACGTTACACGGTACTGCTTGATACCCCGAATCTGTTAGCCACACGTAACTTTGACATTTTGAAATTACCACTAATTGACACAAGCAAGTAAGAATAGTATATTATGCAACGATCATGTAATGATGGTTATTAATACACGAGCATTAACCGGGATACGAAACGAGCCAAAGGCGAGTTTCGTATGGTTTATGCGAGTGTTTTAATAACCATTACATGAGAGTTGCATACGCTATTTTTTCTACACCCGATAAATAATCAAGACCTATAAATATTCTATTTATATTGGCATTGAACACAATAACAGTAATTACTCGTATTTCTATAAAAAATTCTACAAAATTGTAATTAATGGTATTACCTTGGGTATTGGTATTACCACAGATTTTTGGGGCAAAATATTTTGTACTGCATTTTCTCCTTTCTCCGATATGTGTGGAGGAGTCTTCTATATCGCTGATATCAGACATTTTAATATTATAATTATCGAAGTTTAGCTATCTACGAAAATTTAATACGTTTTGACAACTAAAACAATTACATAGGAATTTAGGACAAACGTCAAACATCATGCTTGATTGAAAAATTGTAGGTTTCTATTGATTAAAAATCTGTATCATAATGAAAAATCTGTATCATAATGGGTATCATTATGAAACGGATTATGGGCATATAAGTGCATTATTATAATACGGGTGTAGAAAAACATTTATCTACTCCTATTATTTTATATATTAATTATTCAAGTGCTTTTGAGCAATTAATAGTGTAGCAATAAACAAATAGCGTGAGTTATAATAGTGAGTTATTATAACTCACGCTGGGCTCCTACGATAATTCGGTATATAAATAGTGTGCGCAGTAAATTCTTGGAAATTTTTATGTCGATAAATGTTCTATTGGCGTAAAATGATAGAAAGATTTTTTAACAACTGGAAAGGAATGAATAATAATTAAAAGATTTTAAAATTATTAAATTGTCAAAGCCTCTCACTAGGCGGAACACTCAATTATTACATTGAGGGGAGAAATGTCATTTGAAATTTTAACAAGATAATTTTGACGTTTTCAAATCAATTTCTAATAATAGTGATGAAATAGATGAATTTAGATAGTGAAGATAAGTTATTATGTATACCTCCAGAGATAATAATGCAATACAGAATTTATTACCAGAAAAATCAAAAAAGTATAAAGGTGTATACTAAAATTTTCAAGATTGGTGTAACTCGTTTACAGAAAATGTACTTTTGGCATATTTAAATGAACTTAGCAATAAATATAAAGTATCGTCTCTATGGACTTTCTACTCCTTGTAAGAAGCTCACTCAACATAAATAATGGAATTAATATAGAGAATTATTCAAAATTACGTGCGTTTCTTAAACGTCAATCAGAGCATATAGCTAAAAAGGCAGAAACATTTATGCCAGATCAACTTAATAATTTAATAAATGAAGCTCCTCATGAGAAATATCTGGCGACAAAGGTAATAGCTTTTACAAAGATTCAAACGTTTTTATTATCTAGTCAATTATATAATTTTTTCCCGATACTTGTATCTTAGTATTTATTGTTATACTCGTAGATAAAGTATAGTATTCAACTTGCGGTATTGGTCATAACTCACTTGATGAATTACAGCACTCGCCTGCGGCTCGCGCTACAAACTTCATCTGCGTGAGTTATGACCTGCATTACCGCTCGTTAAATAATATACTATTAACACAACCTAGCTAATATTACAGAACTGTCAGCGTGAAAACAATTGAAAATGCGTAGCCTACTTGAGATACTGAAGTAAGGGCAAAATGATAACTTTTACAATATTGAGATTTTCGTAAAATAAATGATTTTTTTTTTAATTTGGATGACATTTCTTGATAAAAACTCTTCAGGGTATTCTACTAAACCGTATTCATTGGCAAAATAGGTAAAACCGAATTAAAAAAAAAAAAATTAAACCATTTTTATCAAAAATTATCAAGATGCCCGTTTTTTGTGCCAGTGAATGTAGTTGATATTGAAATTTTTGCAAATTATAATTATTATATTTGGCCAAATACGGTCCTGATCTTTATCTCTTTATTAGTGTGATAATATTATTAAAAGTATACTTATAATTCTGCCTGTATTTACATCTCGTAAACATTATGATAACTGTCGCTGTAATTAGAAATTGAGTTTTGTTTTTATTGATTGAGTTTATGATTATTCAGATTAGGTGCTACAATTTATTTTTGGGTTGACGAACAAGTCCATGAAAGCAGAATTAAATTTATTGTTGATTTAAGATACTAACCATATAGAAAGGAGATGTTTTTCACACAAAGCGCATGATATGTGTCACGGACAACTTTTTTGAGAAATTACTGGGACACGTTGAGTTTTATTTTTAAAATATATTTTTATTATGAAAGTTGTATCCCTTTAGGACGAATAAATACCATCTATAAAAGTTTAAATTGCAAGGGTTGTCAGATGCTAATTTAGCCCGCAAGGTTGCCATAATTTTGCCATATCATAACCTGTCAAAACCCACTGGTAGCCACTTTTTTTTTAGAATGCCTAAATGCAGTCACATGAAATCATTGTATTTCACTATATTATTTAAATATCACACAAAAAGTAAATAAAAACACAAAAACTTGATCATAAAAAACACACCAATGAAATCACAACAATGAGATAGCTGTTTGACCCAAGTGTCGCATCAATATGGCGGACTGATGCCGCTTTTGACCACGTGATCGTGTCTCCCTAAAATACTACCTTAATGCATACATACTATGAAGACTAGAGCTTCATAATACATACCAGGGCTGGTATATCTAAGGGGGTCGCGACATAGGAGTCCATTTTGGACGCCATTTTTTTCTAAATAGTAGTCGCCCATTGATCTGGCAACGTGGCAACGTGGCAACGTGGCAACCTGTAGTCGCCAGGCTTACCAATATAAGAAAAAAATCAATGTCTTTTTTTAAATGACATTTTCATTATAAAATGCCCATATTTTTTAAGATAAAATATTTGAATATAATAAATTATTAATAATCTCACATGTACATAGAATACGTCGTGAAAAGTAGATCACTCTCACTTTTGTGCTGTTTTGGTTTGGTTTATTTTAATTGAAGAGATGAAGACAATTTTCTTATAGATGAGGATGCATAACAAATTATGGCTCCCTTTTTTAGAGCTCCAGTCCCCTGAGTATATTTATTTTAGATCTTTTTAAATTGTTGGTAAGTATTATTCACTTCATTTGTATGTTTTTATTTAATTTAAATAATTTGGTGTAATATCTTGCGATTTGTTTTCTATACATTTTAGCACGTATTTGTTGGCTACATCTTACAAAGAATGGCTTTGAAATACCTTTACAACTGGCCGAAATTTGAAACTGAATACAGTTCTTAGAAAAAATCTCCAGTAAAAAATAGCTGCATGCAGAATAACAGAAGCATAGATTAACAAAACTGACAAAAGAGTTGGACAAACCTTTGCCTAGCTTTTTTAATAGGTATTTCAGGACAATTTATAAACATTATTAAACTAAAATAAAACATTTCAAATAACACCTGTTTTTTATTTAAATAAAACATGTTAAATATATGTTTTTATTAAATACATAAATTAGTCTCAACCACACATTTTTGTTTGTTTTTACTTTTAGTGTAAAAGTGACTACTAATTCAGTCTTTCAAGTTTATTATTTAAAGAGACCAGCACATTTTACAGCACTTTGTTTATATGAAACATCTATTTAGCTCTTAATTAAATCAAGTAATTACATTTTCATATTCAACTTATGTATTCTTATTAGAACTTAGTCACTTTTTTTGAATTTGAATTTTTTGACTGTGATAACAGTTCATTCACCAAACCACAAACTTAGTCACACGGGGGTTTAAATCATATGCAAAATTTGCCAACCTGTTTACTGCGCAGACCACCCGGCGCTTGGGTGCTCTGAAGTCCGTTTTACAATAACCAAATTGTATTAAAATGTAAAGCACACTGAATAATTTAATAACATCTCGCTCAGTAACACAAAAAAGTATTATTTCAACAATTTTAATTTATATATTAAACCAAATTAAAAAATCATGCCTTCACTTAGTTATTTGTACAATGTTAACCTGTCTTTATGTCCGCTACATGCCTGCTGGCTTCCCCCCCCCCCCCCCCCCCCCCGTTGACCGCTGCCACGGTGACGCGCGCGCTATCAACAAAAAGTAAACAAAAAAACAATATGGTTATGGTTGCCGCCGATGAAAACATGTGAGTGAGAGTATTTTTTATTAATTTTAGTTTTAGATATAAGTTATTTAGGATTATTTAAAATTAAGTAAAGGTATTTTGATGCTTTAACTAGAGAAAATACATAATTTCCAAATCAAAGAAAGAATGGTGCCACATTTTAAACATTTCATGTGAAACCAATCCTGAATTATGAGATAATTTTGATACGAAATCGATTACAAACACAAATTGTTCAAGACTAAGACTGCTAAGATTTGCTTGCTTAGCACCCTCAAAACCATATACACCAAAGATAATAATACTTAGTAATGTTATCACACCTCCAGATTACCTGTGTTATATTCCAATAATATAGAAGATCAAAATTTAAAAAACGGTCAGTCATCAATTGAATTTGAATCTTACATAAGGAACAACGTTTCGATAATGGATTTTTAAATAAATTTTATAGAAAACAGAAAAGTAAAATTTGCAAATTAAAAAATGCCCTATAATTCCTAATGTGACGTTTAAACTGCAGTCAAAATTTCAGAATCAAAGATATTTCAACAATTTAATTCAAAACTATTATAATGTAGGTTTGTTCAGGTTTCTTTAAAACTGGATGCAAACTGTCCGAGAACCAGTGAAACAGTTTAATTCCAAATTATTTGTCGGATACAACTATTAAACTGTCCACTGGTTAACTAGTCTTCTGATAGTTCTCAATGTATTTTTGAAGAACCCGGACAGACCTAGTATGAGAGCTGTGGCAATATTTTAAGACCAAAAAGATAAACAAAATGATTGAAGTTACTACATTTAATTTTTTTTCTGTTTCAGTTTATATGGATGGTTGCCTTATTTCCCAAGATTCAACAAGAATATTTTTGTTATTTAGAAAATTAGTTTTTTTCAAATCAAGTACATGAATTATTTGCAATTTCTGATATTCATTATTTTAACCGAAGATAGTTAACGTACACCTAAATAATAATGTGATATTTCTGATATTAGAGTAACTTTCTTAAAGATAATAAATAGTTGGAGATAATTTATAATACTAGAATGTTTTTAAGTCAAACTCATTAGATAATCTTTAGAGAATAACATTTTCGTGAAATTAGGAGTATTTTTTATAGAAACTAGTAAACATTTGTAAAAATAGATTGTACTTTGTATCGAAATAAACTAATATATACAAATAATGATGGTAGGCCGGGTTATCCGGGTTTTACTCACCTGCAAATAATATGGCACTATCGGTTATCTTTAAGTCAGCCCAGAGTGCCATAGCAAATAATAATAACTATTCTTGCCACTCACAAGCTCTTCTTGGGGTTTAACTCATGTAGGTTGAAGTGTAGGAAAATCTATTATTATTGTTGTATTACCATTAATTTAATTTATTTTTCTTGGGAATTTTTAGTAAATATAATTATATAAAACTTTGTATGGTATTTATTTTACCCCTCATAGTTATTTGTCATAGAATTTTACATTTTTATTGGCATTTCATAATTGTAACAAACAGCTAATAAAAAAGCAAAATTTTAAATATAATTAAGAGGAGAAAAATGTACTTTAGCAATTATCTTTTTCTAACCAATACGAAATAGAGCTATGGACATTTCTAGTTTATTTTTAATTTTTAGTGAATGAATAATATGTACATTCAGGTAAAAGTGAAATATTTGTTTCTCTGGAGCCACTATTCTGAAATCTGATTTATTTTCTCAAAAATTGAGAAAGTCTTTATGAAACAAAATTTTGCGATTTTTGCCATCAAAATTGATCAAATTTTAAAAAAGTGGCTCCAGAGGAACGAACGTCTACCTTCACTTACATGTTTTTCTTTCACTAAAAATGAAAAAAATTAACTGAAATTTTGGATGCCTATATTTCGTATTAGATGGAAAATAATAATTGTTAAAATAAATGCTCCTCTTAATGGATGTAAAATAAGCCCGCCAATTTTCAAATTAAATATGGTATTACGGGCAACTGCATTACCAACAGAGTAATGATTGAACAGCTAATATTGCAGGTAACTATATTACCGACAGAGTAGGATTAGTTGAACCACCCGCTTCCACAGGTCGCTGCAAGCAAACTTGTTGCCAAATTTCTATAAAGATATGGCAACTCTTAATAATCTTTCCTCCATGCTTAGTCACTTAAAAATGTTGAAAGAGAATGTCATAAAGGTAAAATTCCTTCTTCTATGATGTTTTTCATGCAATTTTAGGTTGTAAACGTTTTGTCAAACACCTTTTTTACAATTTATCTCAAGCAACTATATGAAATATTTAAATTCTGGATTTACAGCATTCAGTTTTGAGAGGAGTGCAGTCACAATGCAGTTTCAAAGATAAGTTTCACATGAATACTTATTTACCACAACACAAACGCATGTACCTATTCATGTAACATTAAAATAAAGTGGAAACAAATTGCATAATTTGGTATATAAAAAAGTACAAAATGTTTTTAGTTTGCATCATGTTTTAATTCGACATTGGACTACGAGGAAAACAGTGGTTCATTCCACTTGTACCATATTGACATTATTATGCACGATGCACGTTAAAAGTAGATCTGTCTCTGTTTTTATAATACTATTACAACAGGACAAACGATAACCGTGGATTTCGCCAAACGAACATCAGAAAAGTGTTGCCAACTTAAGCTGACTACTATTTCCTCCCTAGGCTCATCCATTTACTGGGTCTATGTCGCGACCCCCTTAGAATAAACCAGCCCGGAATGCATACAACTAATTGACATTTATTTTTACAAACTGTCACTGGGTGTCCACGTCCACGGTTCGTAGACAACATGGTGGCCTCATCACGGTTGATAAGGACGCCGTGACGTTACGGAATGAAAATGTGTGTTGACAGAAAATATTCAAGTTGGGGCCGTACATTAGTTTTTTAAAAAATCTAATATGTCATTGTTATTTAGTGGTGTTTATATTTTTATTATTGAACTTTGTTCTGGTGTTAGAGTTTTTATAATATCGGTCGTTTGATTTTTTTTTAAAGACGAGCTACAAAACAGCAAAGAAAAAATCATGTAATGATTTCCATCAAATTTCAAATGAATTACTTTTTGATTTGGAGTTGTTTTATTTTCTCAACGAATTACTTTTTATTTAAATTATAAAGGAAAGTTAAATCAATACAAGAAAGATAATGAGACGAAGTTAGAGAAAACTGAAACGGAAATAAGGAAAATTGATAAAAAAGTGATAAGCAATAGTAAGAATATACAATTATTGGAGAGTAGAATTGAAGAAGGGATACAATTGAATTTAGGAATTGCAGAAGAAGAAAATAAAAAGACTAGAAAGGAACTTAAGATGGATATTGATGACATAAACAACCGATTGGAAAAAAACAAAGAAAATTTATGTAACAAAATACATGAAAATTTGGAAATGATAGAAAAAAGAATACAAGAAGAAAGAAGGTGTGGAAACAATCAAGAGGAAGTAAATAAAGTGATGTATATAACAGTATAAATCATAAATTTGATGGTGACATTAAAAAGTTACATCCGCGTGTTTTCATAAAAATTTTAAAAAATAAATTTAAAGGTATGAGGGACATAGATGATATAAAGGAAAATATTAGGGAACATTTAGAAGGTCACTCGTTGGTATGGTTTTCAAGTAGGGAAAAGGAAATTCAAAATTTTGAAGATGAAAGAGTATTCATGCAACAATTTTGGGGGGAACATATACAAGCGTCTATACGAGAAAATTTATATTTTGGTAAATACAGGGAAAATAAAAAATATGGGTTAAATAATTATGCAATTCACTTGTATGCACTTGCGCAGTACTTAGAACCTCCAATTCCAGAAGAGGAAATGGTGATGTTCATAGCTAGGCACTATAGATCAGAATTAGCTGAAACTATAGCGATTCAGAATATAAAAAAATTAGATCAATTATGCAGTTATTTAACACGAGTAGAGAGAAATTTGTCCACACGTAATAATAATATTCTTCAGGGTAACGGATACAATAACAATGGTAACAGTTATAATAACCAATATGGTAGGCATGATAGTAGAAATACTAATTATTATGAAAGGGGGAGAAAATTTTTTGGTGACATTTCTGAACAAACTCATAACGACCAAGAAACTACTGACATGGGGCAACAACATTTTTAAACTATAAACTATATAAATTACTTAAACTAAAAAATTATAAAACATTTATAAAATGATAATACTTTAAATTTAGTTCTCATATAAAAAAAAAATTTTCATTTGAAATTTTGCCAAATAATTTGGAAAATTCCAAATGTAAATTGGGGGAAATTGTCATGATAAGGAATCATTATGAATTAAAAGATAATATTAGTCAATAAAATGTATATTTGTGTAAATAAAAAACTAAAAAAATATCATCCTGTATAGCAAATTTAATTTTTTGGAAAAATGTCAAAATATGATAAGTGAGTGATATCCGTGGAAACGAAGAATTTGGAAGATGAATAAAAAAAAACTGACACGGAATGAACTTTCAAATTTCTAGGAATTAAAAAAGCCCTAAATTTAGTTAAATTAAATATTTACAAAAATCAATATAATTGGATTATAAAGAAGTAAAATAGACAAGTTGTATAACATAGTTGTAAAATAGTTTAAACGCGTGGAATTGTACCGTGACCCATATACGTACAAAAAGTCTGTTGAAACCTGAACACATGAAATAGAAACTAGATAAGAACTGAGGAATTTGGATCTGGATAGAAGGAGAGACATTATCCTGTGAGTAAATCACATTATTATTAGTGCGAGAGTCTAGAGACAATTTGATATCAATTTTAATAATTTGACAAAGACTATATTTAGTTTTAAGAATAGGCAAAGAATCATTTTATTGGAGTTTTTCTGAAATTATTGATGAAATATAACTGATAATTGAAATGTCAGAATTTTGATAAACGTCACGTTGGCATATATCGATTTAGATTTCACATTTCAAAGAGTAATTTCATTATTTGTTTGTTAAATTTTGCATAATATTAGTAATTAGTAAGGGTGAATGTGGATGAATATATGGTTAGTATAAATAAGTTAGTGGATAGGCAATTGATTCGATGTTCAGAATTTTAAATAATGTGTTGATATATTAATAATAAATTGGAAACCTTTTGTATTTGCAATTTGTCTATTTATTAAAAAAAAATTTACAGGATGATACAATTAACGATGGTAACAAATATTGATATATAATTTTATTGACTAATTATTGTATTAACATCCTTAACCATATTTATCAAAGAGCATTAGACATAATAATCAATAACTCAAGGTATTTTTTTTTATTGTTGGAATTATTGTTTTTACATTTTAATAATTAAACTAAATAAACTAAATAAACTATATAAACTAAACAAACTAAATTAAACTAATAAAATAAACTAAATTTAATTAAATAAAGTTCATAAAGTATAAAATTTGAACCGACACCACTGAGAGGAAGAGAATCTGCTTAAAAAAAAGGTGCTAAAATATATCAAGAAGCTAGCAAGGGCAAGTGAAGTTTAGTGTGTATTTTAAATATATATAAGAAAAAGTCAGTAGACAATTGGCCCAAATTGGTTCAGGTGCGAATATTATCCGCCCCTGGTCTTCCACCAATGCCAACATGATATAAAAAAATGCCTTTTTAAATTATAAGAAAAGTTTAATGAAAAGGGAAGGATAGAGGAAAGGAAACAGAAAAGGATAAACAAAATGAGAAAGAGAAATGAGAGAATATAAAAGAAAATAAGAAAATAAAAAAGAGTAGAAATAAAAAGTAATGATTGTGTTTGCAGCAGTATATTTTTTATAGCTGCATTTAAAGGTTTCTGCTTTCAAATGTAAATAATGTTGGATCCAATAATAGACATAATTATTTTTCATAAATGAAGTCCGCACATCCTTGACTCTCGACCACCATGATTAGAGTGAGGAACCGGCCGGGCGCAAGCATACACGGCATGAATATCGAGGCAGGAACTTGGAAAAAGTGGGGGATTTAGTTAACAAGTACTTCCCAATTCTGAACCCACTGTACTGAGTCTAATTGCATAGTAAGAAACTTTCAATGTATAATGAGCATCGCAAATACTTTTCAATACTCCATTTACATATAGGTACCTTGTATATAGTATGTATATCACGTGTAATAAGTTATAGTAAGTATTCCCCATTAGTTCAAACACAATGAAGTGGTATGAGTTTAAGTACATTATGTATAGTAATTGCTATGTATATCATGAAGTGTAGTGAGTTTAATCTAAGTACCTCTCGGGTATAACTATTGTACCGTACAGAGCGTGAATATCGGAGGAGCTTAAAAGAGGTGGGGGACTTTTGAGAGGATATATAGTAGGGTACGTATCCAAAAAGTTTAAACATCGTGAGCTTCCGCAGTGTATGGTTTCAAAACGGCTAAAAATATCTTATTTTAACACAAAATACATACAAAAACGGAAAAAATAACATCACAATAATTAAAATATCCTTCTCAGGGGAAAGACACCAAAAATTTAAAACAAAAAAATAAGTTAAATGCAGACACATTAACACAACGTTTTCAACTAAACTACATATTATGTTTTGATTATTGGAGATCTACGTATAATACGCAAACCTCGAACTCAGTTAAAAAGTGCCAGGTCCTTTAGATATCTAGTTGGGCTAAGTTTAGTAGAAATATGTGTTTTTTATGGTCGCCATCTTTAACGAAGTTTAGGTAGTTCTTCTAGAATAGGGTGATGAGATTTAGTAGAACCCTGTTTTTAATAGTTTTCGGATTATTTATTGTGGGTAGAAAACTACAATATTTTAAGAACAAAATAAGTAAATATTTGGTGAAATATTTAGCTGTATATTATAATTACTAAAATGTCGAACGTTTATTGAATTAGTAGTCATTTATATACCAATTCTAGGCTTTTTTTTTAATTGGATTCACAAAAATATCAAATAAATAATAAAAATAGTGAAAATGTATAAGTGTAATTGTGGTATAATATTAAGCATCTGTGGTAGAGCCACTGTAAATATATTTTACTTATATAGTATACACATTATTTCATTAAAAATTTCTACAATTTTATTGTAAGTATAACTTGACCCATATTTGTTCCTTTAATAATGGCCATATATTGTTTCACATTATGCCTAAAAAGTAACCGGTATCTTTTATGTGCACTCCCTGCGGGCAGAGCATTGGAATCGAAAACGGTAGTACATTCAACCAGTGGCGGCTCGCGGCTTTAAAAAATGAGCTTGAGGGTAACCTGTTAATCAATGAGGAGTACATGACGTTTGTAACGTATTTATTTGTCAGAGAACTACCTTATCAGCCAATAAAGTGCAAATTAGAGGGACGTCTCTAGAAGTAAATGTATATTGGAAGCAATGCGGAGTGTAACGATGAATGTAATTCAACATAAAGAATTTAATTTTTCCCAAAACTTATGTGACAGAGGTGTGTTATTAAATATAATCTTACCTGAACCCTTTCTCAAAACCTCATCCGGTTCACATGGAATAATAGTACAAAGAGCAAAAATAAATGGATGCACGTACTGCATGTATAAGTAGTAAGTGGCCACGCGTCCGATACCGAATAGTTTGACAGCACTTGTGGTTGAGACGCCGCTAAAGGGCTACTTAACCAAATAGAACTAAAACACTTTCAAGATTGATTTATTTATATTATTTATCTAGTTTTTGTACAGTAACTCGATTCTTCGGTCTTTTAGGGAGGCAAACCTGTCAATAATATCGTCATAAAAAGGTTGTCGCCGCATAAGATCCAACAAAAGTTCTTTATAAAGTGAGATAACAGTCAAACTGGAACGTCTATTTTGCGAAAGTATTTCTTGTAAAAGTTTTTAACCTTTTTAAACATGAAAAACTTCTCTCCACCGATACGCTGGTCAATAAACACAAAATTTTCCGATCGTAACAACGGCCACAGAAATACAATAAACAAATAAAAAGTCAAAATACATATACAGGGTGGCTCACGCTCAACGGGACGGAGCTTTATGGGAAAACGACCAAAGATATAAAAAATTCGTTTGGAAGGAATACGTAGGTTACAGACGGCTACAATTTAAAATTTGTTAGATGTATACAGGATGTCCCACATAAGAGAAAATATACAAAGTTATATTATTTTTAATGGAACACCCTGTTTTTTATTTTAGAATTAAAAACTACATCAAAAATAATGTCAGTTAACTAAAGGTTCCCTATTACTATTATTATTAGTTTTCGAATTATTTGAATTTTTAAGGAAAAAAAGTCTCCCAGAAATTAATTGTTTACTCTTGTTTGAATAATTTTTAATGAACTATTTTTTTTTTGAGCGTGAGCCACCCTGTATAATATTTTTGCGCGACGCCGAAACAAAGATGCACACTAATAATCCATTTCTAAATTGCCCTTCATGTCAACCAAAGTCTTACACGGACGTGTTCCTGCTGACACGAGGCTGACGTCACGTTATCATGACAACGGTGCAGAGCAGACAAAGCTTTGATATTGGCTCTTCACTTCACTTTTCAGTTGGTTTCGGGATAGCGGTCAGCGACGCGGCTTGTTGGATCGTTTGTATTTTAACTAGGGGTACCATATTAATGCAGAGTTGCGCGGCGGAAAAGATTGAATATTGTACAGGAGGCGGATTAATTTTTTAAATATTTAGATTTATAAAACAAAGATAGAAGCTGCCAAAAGTGTTTTTATTTAATTTTTGTGTTTTATAAATTTTTGGTGAAGAGCCCCTTCACCTACTTCACCTAACGAGCCGCCGCTGCTTTCAACACATGCCAATGTGTCTGCGTTTTACTTAATTTTTGTTTTAAATTTAATTTTTTGGTGTCTTTCACATAAGAAAGATATTGTAATTATTCTGATGTTATTTTCCATTTTTGTATGTATTTTGTATTAAAATGAATTGTTTTTTTGAGCTTCACTCATTTTTTATCAGTTATTTGACTTTCTTAGTGTCTTTTATATATGAAAGGCACATGTAACGTATGGAGGGTGGGTTACCTCACGACATTTAAGCCTCATTAGGGCCCATTGTGCATCCTTCTAAGATGATATGCACGAAGCTTCTTGAGCCAGCCTACAGATTTAATGAAGGTGACAACGTCGCCAAGAGGTGCTTATTTCAAATCGGTCGGTGTTAGCCGATATTCGCTAAATACAAATATTTTAATAAATCGTAGGGGGGATATGCTCAATGGTCTCATCTTCTTGTTCGCACTCCTTGCAGTGTGTATTCTGAGAGCCCCATCAATATGAAGATGCTGCCATACTTGGACAATGACCAGCCATAGTCAAGTATTTGACTATATATGAAAATGCCCAATCCCTGAAAGATATTGCATTTTTTCTGTGTTTTAATTTTTTAGGTAGCTATTATAATATCCTCATATTAAGTGAGAAATACATATGTCATTAACGAAAACGCATAGTTTGCGTACGTACCTTCCACCACCCATTTTTTTAAATTTATTTTTTTTTTTTTTTTTTTCGAACCGAAATTTGTAGTATGTTTGGTAGAGGCCGCAACTGAGCTTTCCCATTTAAAGTACACTGTGACGTCAATATTATTTGAAATGACATCGCTGTGAATAGAAACATTTCAGTCATACAAAATGAATTAATGTAGTTGACGTCTCCAAGAGGTTTGTGCTTCTCTTATATTGGCCGGTATTAGGTGATACTCACCAAACACAAATTTTCTAATAAACGAAAGCGTTGGGCAATAGTAGCGGATATGCTCGATGGCCTCATCTTGTTCGCACCTACTGCAGAGAACAGATTCTAAAAGCCCCATGATATGGGAATGCTTCCATACTTGGTAATAATCAGTCAGAATAACTATTAGGCGCAAACTATGTCTAGTCATATCAAATATTTGGCTATATATGAAAGGCTTATTTCTGTGTCAAAGATAATGTATTTTCTATTTATTTTTCAATGAAATACAAGCTTTTTTTCTTATTTTATATGTCTGAAATTATACTTGTGTTCACTTTTAACAAAAATAATAACATGTAACCTTTTCTAAATAAAAACAACATTAAAACTGTGTATATTGTTTTATTTATATTCTAATTATAAATATAGATATATAAGTAATCTCCAATCGATTTCATCATCTGACTGTGGCTCTTCCATTAATACATGGAGACTACACAAGGAGCACGCACTCCATGTATAACAAGCGTACTGTGTTAAGTATTTTAAGAGGGCGCTAGTGTTCCATAAGTACCAAAATGGCATAAGAGAATGAGGCGGTAGTTTGAAATAAAATAAATAATTCTAATTAATTATAACTCTAATTATATTTATTTAATTTAAAAACATTTGACACGTGTTTACGTTAATTAAATAATCGGTTACTTTATTTTCACGCTAACTTCACATTTGTTTATTCCTCTATAATCACACCGGTACAAAAGAAAAATTAGCGACGGTAGTGGTGAAAAAAGAAAGCTTTATTTATACGATAAAGTGCGGACATACTCTGGCAAATGCCACACTTGAGTGCGTGCTCCTTGTGTAGTCTCCATGCATTAATCCGTGTTTGCTCCTTATTTGTGTGGTTATGTATGGTAAGATATCTTTCAAGAAAGTTTTCATACCTAGGGTAACTAACTATCTCCTCACAAAATGTGTGTCCAACTTACATGTATCATATTCGCAGCAAAGACTGCCTTCATCGTTTTTCTTATACTATTCATTTGATTTTAAGAAGGCGGCATTAGCGGAATACATTATCCACTTATCGCAATAATGTGAAACAATATATGGCCGTTATTGAAAGGAACAAATATGGGTCAAGTTATACTTACAATAAAATTGTAGAAATGTTTAATGAAATAATGTGTATACTATATAAGTAAAATATATTTACAGTGGCTCTACCACAGATGTTTGATATTATACCACAATTACACTTATACATTTTCACTACTTTTATTATTTATTTGATATTTTTGTGAATCCAATTAAAAAAAAGCCTAGCATTGGTATATAAATGACTACTAATTCAATAAACGTTCGATATTTTAGTAATTATAATATACAGCTAAATATTTCACCAAATATTTACTTATTTTGTTCTTAAAATATTGTAGTTTTCTACCCACAATAAATAATCCGAAAACTATTAAAAACAGGGTTCTACTAAATCTCATCACCCTACTCTGGAAGAACTACCTAAACTTCGTTAAAGATGGCGACCATAAAAAACACATATTTCTACTAAACTTAGCCCAACTACATACCTAAAGGACCCGGCACTTTTTACCTGAGTTCGAGGTTTGCGTATTATACGTAGATCTTTACTAATCAAAACATATTAGAGAGTTGAAGTCTTTCCAGTACGTTAACGTAAACGAGAACGTCAGCGCACAAAAATAATGTTTACGGTTAAGTCCAAAATATGAGTTGAAGGTGTTAAACGTATCGTGACATTTACGTATCATGACAGATAATGACAATTATTATTAGGATGTCTTCTTTCCCAGTTAAAAAGTGGTTATTTTATTTGCGTTACGTGCATACGCCACAGCACGCAAGCTTACGTATTAACGTAGACGTAAACGTGAAGGATATTTGAATGCGCATGCGTAGATGTCAATTTTCACGTAAAAGTTTACGTTTATAGCATCACTTCAACTCTCTAATATGTAGTTTAGTTAAAAGCGTTGTGTTAATGTGTCTGCATTTTACTTATTTTTTTGTTTTAAATTTTTGGTGTCTTTTACCTGAGAAAGATATTTTAATTATTCTGATGTTATTTTTTTTTCCGTTTTTGTATGTATTTTGTATTAAAATAAGATATTTTTAGTCGTTTTGAAACCATACACTGCGGAAGCTCACGATGTTTAAACTTATTGGATACGTACGCTACTATATATCCTCTCAAAAGTCCCCCACCTCTTTTAAGCTCCTTCGATATTCACGCTCTGTACGGTACAATAGTTATACCCGAGAGGTACTTAGATTAAACTCACTACACTTCATGATATACATAGCAATTACTATACATAATGTACTTACACTCATACCACTTCATTGTGTTTGAAGTAATGGGGAATACTTACTATAACTTATTACACATGATATACATACTATATACAAGGTACCTATATGTAAATGGAGTATTGAAAAGTATTTGCGATGCTCATTATACATTGAAAGTTTCTTACTATGCAATTAGACTCAGTACAGTGGGTTCAGAATTGGGAAGTACTTGTTAACTAAATCCCCCACTTTTTCCAAGTTCCTGCCTCGATATTCATGCCGTGTATGCTTGCGCCCGGTCGGTTCCTCACTCTAATCATGGTGGTCGAGAGTCAAGGATGTGCGGACTTCATTTATGAAAAACAATTATGTCTATTATTTAGAATGTACTTAGGATACAAAACGCTTTGTACGTTACAATAGTAATAACCGAGAGATACTTAAATTAAACTCATTACACTTCATGACATGCATAGCAATTACTATATATACAAGGTAGCTACACTCATTACATTTCAATGTGTATGGAGTAATGAGAGGTACTTACGATATTCATTACACATGGTGTATAGGGTAATTGAAAAGTATTTACTATGCAATTCATATTCATAATATACAAGCCTGAGAGGCACCCGCTTAAAGCTTACGATTTTAAACTGATTTAATTTAAATATGGGCGCTATTATATACCCTCTCTAAAAATTCCCACCTCTTCTACGCTATTCATAATATACAAGTCTGAAGATGCGCGAAGGGTGGGGTTCTACCCCTTCTACCAATGTTTATGTGGCCCGTGTCTGCTGAAGATTAGCACTTCACTCTAGCTATGGCGGTTGAGAGTCAAGGATGTGTTTAGACCTGGACTTAGTTTCCCTATGCCACAATAGTAATCACTGAGATGTATTTAGACTAAACTCATTATATGATATACATAGTAATTACTATCTAAGAGGTACTTACACTTCGATGGGTACTTACTATGCTCGTTACACATTACATAGTAAATACTCTCTAAGAGGTACTTACACCTCTAGGTATATGGAGTAATGAGAGGTGCCATTACACTATGGCAATTACACTCATTACAGTACATGATAGTAATTGGGAGGTACTTGCTAATTGCGCGAAGGGTGGGGGGTGGGTACTTAGGATAATTACTAATTACATCTCATTACCTCCTGTCCAGAACTGGCTAATCTCATCTACTATTAATTTTTCATGCAAGTATTATTAAATAATTTTTGACTGAGACAAGCAAAATGTAAATTTCTTCTATTAACCATATTTAACCATTTAGTTTCTTTACATTTAGTAGAAATGTGGTCATATTTACGAATTCCAAATAATAACCATACACAAGAATTTTGCAATTTTTGAATTCTTCCAGACTCGAAAATGTTTAAACATGGACCATATACAATATCACAATGATTAAAATTTGATAAAACTAGCGAATCACATAACATTTTTTTTTACATCTGGTAATAGAAAATATCGTTGCGCATATATTAGTTCAAACTTTCATGAGACAATTTTAATTTTGATGTAATATGTTATTCAAACTTTAATTTTAAATCTACAGTAAGTCCTAAGTTTTTACATTGCGTAACAATTGGGATAAACGCGTCATTAATTTTTAATAATGTCGAGGAGTTTACGGAATCCCTAATTTCATTACAAAAAATCAATGCTTTGGATTTTGTAGGATTAATTTTTAGTGAATGATTTTTAGATACATTAAAGATTTCATTTAGATCATAATTAATATGCTGTATAGATTCATTTAAATTGGAGTACTTGAAAGAATAGTATAATTGGGTGTCATCAGCGTATTACAGTATTTAAGTATACTTGGAAATTGTAAGGTATAGAGAGTAAATAATAAAGGGCCTAAAATACTACCTTGAGGTACACCAGATGTTATCTCCAACGGTGTGGAAGACATATTATCTATTTGAACAATTTGTTTACGCTGGTAAAGATATGATTTTAATAGAGACACAGATGTATTATTAAATATAACAAACTTCAACATGGCAAGTAAAATTTTATGATTTATATTATCGAAAGCTTTCGAGAAATTTAATAATATTAAGATAGAAATCTTGTCTTTATCCATGGCTCTAATTAAATCCGCTAGAGCTGTACAGTAGCACAGCTCTAACCTAACCTAACCTAACCTAACCTAACCTAACCTAACCTAAAACCAGATTGTTTGCTAGGTAATATATTGTTGTTTTTTAAAAACCCTCTCATTTGAATTTCCATTACTCTCTCTAATATTTTGGAGAAAACAGGTAAAATACTAATTGATCTACTTTTGGTAAGGGCAAAACTTTAGCAAATTTCCATGATTCAGGAAAATAACTATTTTTTAAGCATTCATTAATAATGTGTGTGATAATGGGTAATAGAAATGGACAACAAAAGTGTAAAATGATAATATTAATATCATCCATTCCGTAAGCTTTAGATTTGATATTGTAAATAATATTATTGACAACATCTTCCGAAACATCATTAAAATAAAAATCTTCAGTAATATTTTCTTTAAAATTGTTAAGGTAAAAATGTTGTAAATCTATTTGTATAGCAGCGCTATTAATATTTGAAGTAAAAAATTTGTTAATGGCATCTTTTAGGTTTGGAGGTATGTCAATTTTTTTGTCTCGATATATTGAGTTTTTTTAATTCTGACCATTTTTCCTTAATATTACAAGTTTGAAATTTAAAATTTAAATACGCCCTTTTTTGCTTTTATAGCTGTTGTTGTGTAGTTTCTTAATTGTTTATAGTAATCCCAATACTTTATCTCTAAGCCTTTGCATATAAATATTTTCCGTAATCCAGGGAGAATGTTTAATTAGTTTTCTAGTTTTTGATTTTTTCGGAGCATGTATATCTAAAACTGTAATTATGTAGCTATTTAAAAACACTACTTTTTTATCAATGTTTTCAGTAAAATAAATATTGTACCAAGGCATAGATGCCAAATGATTTTGAAAATGTGCATGATTAATCTTTGTAAGTGACCTATATTCCTATATTCTACTTTAAAGTAGTTTTGAGGTATATTGTGAAAATTTTTAAATTTGCAGTTTATTACTGAATGATCCGCAACTAGATTATGATTAACATTAATTAAATGACAATTTGAACTGAAGGTTCCAAATACATATATAAAATTAAGTATGAAAATGTAGTAAACAAATAAATTGTGTAAGTAAAAATTATTTATGCAATTTAAGTAACCTGTACAACACTAAATACAAGTAAGCTCGGCTCGGTTTCGATTTAGGTGTTAACGGATGACTAAGCTGAGGGATGGTCCTGCTGGTTCTGGAGGTAGGGATGGGTAAAAATAATCGATATATCAAAATATCGATATTTTTTTAAAAAAATTTCAATAAATATCGTCGATATTTTTTATTCTTCATTAATCGATAATCGATATTTATTTTCGAGTATCGAATTCGATATATTTTTTAATTAAGTTAGTATAAGGTTTGTTCCATCAGCAGTACAGAACCATTCTGAATTTATCTGCGCATGAGTAGTATGAAAAATAGAATAGTTAAATCTTACTGCTCATGCACATTCAAAACGGTTCTGTACTGCTATTGGAATATATCTAGGTATAGTATGTTGCCGCGTTTGAATATCCACATCCGATGCATTTTTTACATCTCGAGCGTTTGTTTATCCACATCGGACACATTTACTACATCTACATCTGCGTTTGTTTATCCGAGATGTACCTGTCCAGATTACATTTTTTACATCTCGATTTGAAATGAGATGTGAATGAGATGTTCGTTCCATGCCAGAAAGTGTTCTGTGAAGCAAAGTTTGTCAATGTATCCTTTGTTTAAGCATGAATATAAAAGTGGTTATAGTTTGTTTAATTTTTGTTTAGATTTCAAATTTAGGTTGATTTGTAGTCTCAAAAGACAAATTTAAAAAGTATAAACTTCTAACTTGTCATTGTCACTTTATCACGTGACCAATAAAGTCTAGAGCGTTTGTTTATTACATCTACATTTAGATCTAATTCTCTATCACGTGATAAAAAATTCACATCTCAGATGCATCCGATGTAGATATTCAAACGCGGCATGTGTATCTGTTGTTTGTGGTGACTAGTGACTTTAGTGTCAACTGTCAACGTGTGACGAAGTGTATTTGTAATGGCGACTTGAGGCCGTATCTCCAATGAGGTGGACTTTTTTGATTTGATTAAAATTGTTTCATTAAATAAAATAAATACTTGTTTTCTACATGTGCATTCATTATTTGTGAATTGAATATTTTGGTATCACTTTTAGGTCACCAAACACGCTTTTACAAAAATGTCGATATATCAATATATCGATATTTTTTACTTGATAATAATCGATACAGCTTAAAAATATCGATTCGATATACATATATCGATATTTTTTTTCACTTGCCCCAGGTATCGGTAACTAGTATAGCCCGAGCTGAAACTATATTTTTGTTTCAAGGAACAGATTCTAGATGGCACTGTACACAACAATTTACAGAAATCTACAATTGATGGTGGAAAGAGTGGGAGTGTCATTTGTCATTGTCAGGCATCCGTTATCGATTACCTCGCGGTGAATGACATTTGCCATTTTACCTGTATTTTTTGTGATTATCAATATCATATTGTCAATAATTATTATTTGTTTGTATTTGGGTGTTCTCTGGATCCTGGATGAATAAATAGTAAGTATTTTGTAAATAATTGTTCATTGTATTGTCAACTTGGTCTTGTTCAATTGTGTTTTAAATGTTCAATTTGTTTACTTGATTTTGCTGACGATTAAGCTTATTTTAAATTTTTGTGGTAATTTTTAGTTATAAAAGCTGTAATATATCGTATTGTTGTATGCCAAATTGTTTTGTAAACACTCTGAAATCCTAATAACGATTTATTTCAAATTTGAGTATTGGGTGTTCGCAGTCCATTTTTCAATAAAACAACAAATTTGTAAAAACTATTTAGTATGTGATAAACATTTTGAAGATATATTTAAAGTTCTTGGTGCACGCAGCGATCTAACTGTATTTTTATTTGTTCTAGTACAAACTTTTTCAAGCCGTTTGGAGTGGCAGTATTGCATCATTGAAGACAAAAACAGCCTAGTCAGGGAAGTAATAGTCACTGTACTTTTTGTATTCATGCCTCATATTTGATTTTTATATTGATTTAGTTCAGATTGTTACTTTTACTGTTTTTTATTTGTTCTAGTACAAACTTTCTTCAAGCCGTTTGGAATGGCAATATTGGATTGTGGAAGACAAAATAGCCTAGTCCGGGAAGTAATGGTCAGTATACCTTTTTTTTATTTATGCCTCACTTTCTGTGCTCCCCAACAGATTTGAAGGGTTCAGGAAAAAAAGGGGCCTAGTCACAATTACCAAAATGTTCAGAAAACCAAATTTAATTTAGACTGACTAAATACAAACTTTTGATACTTTAAGGTAATTGATTACAAAAAGATGTTACTTTGTTTAAATGTTGCCTGATTATATTGTAGTTTACCACTTAATTTACCAGACAGTTGTAATTTTTTATTCTAAATACTGAAAATGACAAAAAAAACAGTAGGAAAGTCCTTGGACATAATTTTAAATGCACTGTTTTGCATTTGCTAATACTGGTATTTTACAAAATAGGGCGGACCAGTTCAATTTTGATAAAAATGTGGCTTAGCTGCTTTTTTCTTCCTGTACCCTTCTTGATTTATGAGTTGATTAATATTTATTTTTTGTTTTAGATAAAACTCTTCAACCTCTGTGGACAATGACTTAACTTTCCAGCTAATTAACACGCTACATTTAATTATTCTATTTTGTATGTTTTTTTTGTTTTAATAAATTAATTTTGTTGATCATGCTTTTTAATTTTTTGTAAAAATATTTTAACTTGTAGTCAAGTTAGGATTGGTTCATACTACTCATTTTTTGCTTTATTGTAACAAATATAATTTTATTGCTACAATAAACGTAAAAAAGGAGTTTGTATGAACAAATCTTAATTTGACTACCACTTTTAAACTAAATATTGAAGGACCATTTTGAATGTTCCCGCGTTTTGTGTTAACTAAAGTGACCGCGAGATGGCGCCACTTCCGCCAAATAGTTCAAAGAACGCTCACCGGGTGTTACAAAACTGTCTCAAATTTTAACATTGCAGTTTCCATTCTAAAAGTAATTGTTCTGTGACTTGCCCATCCCTATCTGGAGGTGATAAAGGGGCCTATTCAGTAACTCTGAACGACGTCGTTAATAGACGATAATCGTTCACAGACGACTTTTCTTATTCAGTAGACAACGATTGTCGTTGAAAATAGACAAATATGGTTGTAAAATTGTCGTTCATCAACGATAGCCAAAGAGCTGTCGTTAATAATATGAAGTGTCGTTATAGTAATTTTTGCATTCCCTCTCATTTTTTATTATGAATCAGGATATGTTCTAAATAATAAAAACACTTTTTTACAAATTTTACAACTAAATTGCCATATACCTAATACAGCAAGTAAAATTTGTAAGGAATTTTTTTCTAATTTATTTAATTATTTTAAAAATAAATCGGATTCAAAGTTAGGATTGCCCATTCAACCATTTACTATTGGATTCTTATTAACAGTGCTGTTCCTAAAGTAGCACTGCGAAACAGTAACAAAACCTATGGAAGTACCTATACTTCTCCGTAACCTAGAGAAATTTGGTTTGTCTTTCAAATCCAATAAAAAATACATCTTGTACTGTTCTCGAGTTGTTTTTTGTATTCTTTTGGAATAGTTCTCAGTTTTTTTTAATATATCCATACTCATTTTAATAAGCCCTACATACAATACGACCAGCAAAAATGGCCCGCGAGAAACAGAATTCCTACGAATCGAGAATCGACCCCCTGATCGTGTTGTAGGTTAAGAACAATAATTAATATATTCTGAAAAACAAATGAATATATCTACTGGTTGAATTTTTATTTTACGTTCCTAAAAAAATGTCAACTATACCGGGTGTTCAAATTAAAGGGTTACAGTTAAATACCGCCTTTTATAAAAAAAAAAAAAAAAGTTTTATAGTTTTATTTTGGGTGTTACTCAATAAGTAGAAATCCAATAAAAAAATGTTTTATTTAGAAGTTTCTTATTTTTTTATGAACTCTAAGAATACCTATGTAAAAAAATAGAGGGTTCCAATATGAAAAAAAATCCACCTCGATATGGCCATATTATGGTCAGCTATAAAAAAAATAATTTGGCCAAAATGTTTCCCCTAAAAAACTATAGTCTGATACTTTTTTTTTTTATAAAATTCATATTTTTGTCGATATTTAACTGTAAAACTTTAATTTAAACACCCGGTATAATCATCAACATACGTTCTTTTATCACAAAACACTAAATTATAATACCAACTTACTAGAAATCATCGTTCAGATTTGGTAACTAGAAACAACGTAACGACTTTGTTATTGAATAGAGTTTCAAAAATTATCGTTATAAAAGTCGTTGGTTGAACTGTCGTTAGCTTAACGATGTCGTTCATAAACGATAAATTACTGAATAGGGCCCTTAGGAGCCTATTCAGTAACTCTGAACGACGTCGTTAATAGAGAGTTTTAGCAAACACCGCTAACCATCCGCTAACGTTACCTTAGCGATATACTGTAATCTCCCCCTTTGAATGTTTATGAAAAATGTCACAATCTAAGTTTAACGTAACGTTAGCGGAGATCTTACGTACATTTGCTAAAACTCTCTAATAGACGATAATCGTTCATAGACGACTTTTCTTATTCAGTAGAAACGATTGTCGTTGAATATAGACAAATATGGTTGTACAATTGTCGTTCATCAACGATAGCCAAAGAGCTGTCGTTAATAATATGAAGTGTCGTTATAGTGATTTTTGCATTCCCTCTCATTTTTCATTGTAAATCAGGATGTGTTCTAAATAATAAAAGCACTTTTTTACAAATTTTACAACTAAATTGCCATCTAATACCTAATACAGCAAGTACAATTTGTAAGGATTTTTTTTCTAATTTATTTATTTTAAAAATAAATCGGATTCAAAGTTAGGATTGCCCATTCAACCATTTACTATTGGATTCTTATTAACAGTGCTGTTCCTAAAGTAGCACTGTGAAACAGTAACAAAACCTATATTACGGAAGTATCTATAATACTTCTCCGTAACCTACACAAATTTGGTCTGTCTTTCAAATACAATAAAAAATACAACTTGTATTGTTCTCGAGTTGTTTTTTGTATTCTTTTGGAATAGTTCTCAGTTTTTTTTTAATATATCCATACTCATTTAAATAAACCCTACATACAATACGACCAGCAAAAATGGCCCGCGAGAAACAGAATTCCTACGAATCGAGAATCGACCCCTTGATCGTGTTGTAGGTTAAGAACAATAATTAATATATTCTGAAAAACAAATGAATATATCTACTGGTAGAATTTTTATTTTACGTTCCAAAAAAATCTCAAATATACCGGGTGTTTAAATTAAAGGGTTACTGTTAAATACCGCCTTTTATAAAAAAAAATCAAAGTTTTATAGTTTTTTTGGGTGTTACTCAATAAGTAGAAATCCAATAAAAAAATGTTTCCTTTAAAAGTTTCTTATTATTTTATGAAACAATAGGGTTCCAATTTGAAAAAAAAAATCCACCTCGATATGGCCATATTATTGTCAGCTATAAAAAAATTAATTTAGCCAAAATGTTTCCCCTAAAAAACTATAAAACTTTTGTCTGATACTTTTTTTTATAAAATGCATATTTTCGGCGATATTTAACTGTAAAACTTTAATTTAAACACCCGGTACAATCCTCAACATACGTTCTTTTATCACAAAACACTAAATTATAATACCAACTTACTAGAAATCATCGTTCAGATTTGGTAACTAGAAACAACGTAACGACAATAACAAAGTGAAATAGAAAATGGTCGTTATAAATACTCCCGAGTGAGATGAAAAATAACCTGTCTTCGCCCATAGAGTCGCATCTCAAGCCTATTGACAAGCATTCTGCCCCACTCCAGTTCATTGAGCTAAGTGATACGCCCTCTGGAGGAAATTTGTAGAAGGTCCGTATAGGATATCGTTCAGTGTTGCCAGAAGTAGCAAAACTTCGCTACGTCGTCGGATTTTAGCTCTTGAAGAAGTGGATAATACCTTTTATTTAAGAATCAAAATTTGTGTATGATAATATGTTATCATACTCTATATTTATTTAAGGATTTTTTTATAAAACCGATTCATCATTTGGCAACATTGGCGTTCGTGTTCATTGTTTACATTTTAATTTGTATCAATTACAATTCGAGTTTTTTCTTACTTTTTAGCTTTAAATTTGTTTATTTCCTATAGCATGTGATAAGATAGTGATTATATTAAAAATGAAATCTGCGAAAAAAAGGCCCCAGAAAATTGCAATCTATATGGTGTCAAGTACAAGTCGTAAAATTTTGTTTTTTACGATAAATGGATATCTACAAATTCACAATATTGAAATTTTACAAAACTTTGTTTAGAATCAAACTGTAATCTTATTTTTTGACGGTTCTATTACCATTTACATGTATACAAAGTACTACATGATTCACTTCATAATATAAGAATAAGTCTAGTAAGATTTTTAAATAAGTTCATCAATAATAAACGTGTGGTACCTGAAATGTCCTTTAAACCACATAATAAAACATGTCCTGGGTTTAGTGAATACATATTTCTAGATGTTCTTGTAGCAACCAATAGGTGAATATTTCCAACAAATTAAGTCATACACATGATAAATATTATATTTATGATGAAAGTACAAGACTTAAACTTAAATTAACACTAAATGAAACTCAAAAACACTATTACAATGAGAATATTATCCAAAAACAGTTAAAAAAAATCACAAATACAAAATCCGCCCAAAACAAAACATGTAAATAAACAAACATCCTACTTATAGATGAATGACAAATGACAGGCGCACGAAAATTAATTTGAATCGCCTATTAGGCATTCCAAACAAATGAATTACCAGTGGGCAGGTTTGGTATATCTAAGGGTGGCGACATATGGTGTATTCTATCTACTTTACGTAAAATCATGAATAATGGATTACATTTAAATATTTTATGTCAAATACAATAAAAGTAATATTTAAAAAACCCACCTATACATTTCTTCATAAACTGGCAGGCTTGGCGAGTACTACTTCGAATAAAAATAGCGTCCAAGTTGCAAGACTATGTCGCTACCCTCTTAAATATACAAGAATTTCCCACTGGCACCTATTGTTTGACAGGTCGTTGGAATGCCTAATTAGGCATTCCAACGACCTGTCAAACAATAGGTGCCAGTGGGAAATTCTTGTATATTTTAGGGGGTAGCGACATAGTCTTGCAACTTGGACACTATTTTTATTCGAAGTAGTACTCGCCAAGCCTGCCAATTTATGAAAAAAATGTATACGTGGGTTTTTTAAATATTATTTTTATTGTATTTGACATAAAATATTTAAATGTAATCCATTATTCATGATTTTACGTAAAGTAGATAGAATACACCATATGTCGCCACCCTTAGATATAACAAACCTGCCCACTGGTAATTCATTTGTTTGGAATGCCTAATACAGGAAGGAGCCTTGTCACTATAGGTTCTTTCGTTCGTCCCACTGGTGTTGGAATGAACTACACCAACGTACACCCATACCTTTCGTTTGGCCCGGTGTAAGTTTCCTGTCGGCTATGTGGTGTACACTGGTGGATACTTTCTCCACCAGCTATAGGGCCCTATTCAGTAATTTATCGTTTATGAACGACATCGTTAAGCTAACGACAGTTCAACCAACAACTTTTATAACGATAATTTTTTAAACTCTATTCAATAACAAAGTCGTTACGTTGTTTCTAGTTACCAAATCTGAACGATGATTTCTAGTAAGTTGGTATTATAATTTAGTGTTTTGTGATAAAAGAACGTATGTTGATGATTATACCGGGTGTTTAAATTAAAGTTTTACAGTTAAATATCGCCAAAAATATGAATTTTATAAAAAAAAAAAGTATCAGACAGAAGTTTTATAGTTTTTTAGGGGAAACATTTTGGCCAAATTATTTTTTTTATAGCTGACCATAATATGGCCATATCGAGGTGGATTTTTTTTTCAAATTGGAACCCTATTTTTTTACATAGGTATTTTTAGAGTTCATAAAAAAATAAGAAACTTCTAAGGACCGATTCCACCGTTGTGTTAAAATCGGCCCTAAAGGAAACATTTTTTTTATTGGATTTCTACTTTATTGAGTAACACCTACTTGAAAATTTTGCTGCGCGAAAAAAAGTTGGCCATATTATGGTTTGCTATAAAAAAACATTTTTAGCCAAAATGTTTTCCCCAAAAAACTATAAAACTTTGTTTTTTTTATAAAAGGCGGTATTTAACTGTAACCCTTTAATTTGAACACCCGGTATATTTGACATTTTTTTGGAACTAGTAGATATATTCATTTGTTTTTCAGAATATATTAATTATTGTTCTTTAAACCTACAACACGATCATCAGGGGGTCGATTCTCGATTCGTAGTAATTCTGTTTCTCGCGGGCCATTTTTGCTGGTCGTATTGTATGTAGGGTTTATTTAAATGAGTATGGTTATATTAAAAAAAACGGAACTATTCCAAAAGAATACAAAAAACAACTCGAGAACAGTACAAGTTGTATTTATTGGATTTGAAAGACAAACCAAATTTGTGTAGGTTACGGAGAAGTATTATAGGTACTTCCATAATATAGGTTCTGTTACTGTTTCGCAAAGAACAGCACTGTTAATAAGAATCGAATAGTAAATGGTTGAATGGGCAATCCTAACTTTGAATCAGATTTATTTTTAAAATAATTAAATAAATTAGAAAAAAATTCCTCACAAATTGTACTTGCTGTATTAGGTAGATGGCAATTTAGTTGTAAAATTTGTAAAAAAGTGCTTTTATTATTTAAAACAATTAAAAATGAGAGGGAATGCAAAAATCACTATAACGACACTTCATATTATTAACGACAGCTCTTTGGCTATCGTTGATGAACGACAATTTTACAACCATATTTGTCTATTTTCAACGACAATCGTTGTCTACTGAATAAGAAAAGTCGTCTGTGAACGATTATCGTCTATTAACGACGTCGTTCAGAGTTACTGAATAGGCCCCTTAGCAGGTGTGAATTACACTCGACATGTGTATAAGGAATAAGGAGGAAGTAAATTAGGGTAAATAAGGTGGTGTAACTGGTGTAATTTACACTGGTGGAAACTGCACCAACAACGAACGAAAGAACCTTTTAATGTCTCTCGATGCTCTACGTTGCAGATTCACCGACGTTCTGAGGATGAGGATGAGGAACTAGATCTCCACTTGGATCGACTACGTACAAAACTTTTTCTGGCTGGCAAACACTTAGGTTAGGTTTGTTCCAACAATGAACCGAAACCAGTCATTGGCACCAGGATTCTGCGCGGTATTAAATGTTTGTTCCTAATAATTTACTGCGCAGGGGTGCGTTTAGAAATGGAGAGCGTCAAATGTTTAATCGTCCGGACAAAATTCGTCGGAACGTTTATTTTTGTCCGATAAATATGAACGGTAAGTGCAAAGTATTGTCAAATCAAGTTTTTGGTTATGTCTTTTCTGTTATCTGAGATTGTAAGGAATTATCAAAACTTAGTAAATATGTAACACCATTGACGTCCACATAGACTTTTTTATGTAAAAATTCAATTCATTACCTTTAATCCTGTGTCATAAAATTTTATCGTTTTCTATAATGAAATTACCATCGTTTCCGACAACTAGACGATCATTGATGGAATTAATTCTCTCACTCATACTCATATTTAAATATTTTTTACTCAAAAAGTAAATACGATGTGATTCTCTTAGGTTAATTAGGGTTATGACGTACTGCGCAAGTCGAGTAAAAATTACCCTACTCAACACGGTGGGTAAAATTTCTTCATCCCGACGCGTTTTTCTTTTAAATAGAAACGGCTGGGGTAATTCGTCCAGATAAAACGTTCCCCATTTAGGAACGCTTTTTAGAGTTTAGACAACGTCCGGACGCATTTACCTACATTTCTGAACACACCCCAGAGTTCCTAGTGACTTTAAAGGGGCGTTTGATTTGAAACTCGATCGAGCGAGCGTCGAGGAGACCGAGAAGTGATGACGTCACAATAGTGCATTGAATCAAATCAAATAAACCAGAGTAAAAAACATAACCTCGCTTTTTGTGATTGTCAAAATCACAGGTCAAAGTAGTGAGCAAAAAGTAAAGAAAATGGAAAAAACTTTTAATAATAAGGGGTAATGGCACTGAAATGCAGCATATACCACAAATGCCCGCTTCGCTCTCATACTCCATGCCTGTGATTACTTGTGATTAGATCTGGACACAGAAAATGTATTTTCCAAACACATATTTTGTGTTTTTTATGACGAATAATTTTAGCTATAAGACAAAAGCGGCTAAGTAATTTGTTGACTTCTTGTCTGGTCTTTAATTTTGAGATTCAAATTTGTTTGTAAGTTGGTTAAAAAGAGATAGGTAGAGACAAAGACAAATTTCTCCCTCTTCTCGATCCATCTGCTCTGAGAACATCGAGCTCGCTCTATGTTCTCGCTCCAAAGCAAAACAAACACTTTAGGGATCTCTCGGAGTGTCAATTCAAACGCGTTTGCAGCGATCGGAGATCTCCGATGATCAAATCAAACGCACCATAACTGGTTTCTGATCGCTGTTGGAACCAATGAACTGGAGTGGGGTAGAATGCTTGTCAATAGACTTGATGTGCGACTCTATGGGCGAAGATAGGTTATTTTTCATCTCACTCGGGAGTATTTAAAATAACCATTTTCTATTTCACATTGTTATTGGCTGATCCACCAGCTTGTGGATTGAACAATAACAATGTGAAACATAAAATGGTTATTATAAATAGTCCCGAGTGAGATGAATAATAAAAATGGCTGCGCCCATAGAGTCGCACCTAGTTTTAATAGTACTACATGTACATTGGCATTCTACCCCCCTCCAGTTCATTGGTTGGAACAAACCTACTATTTAAGCGCTGCACATTCAGGTCCGGACTTAACGAGTGGAATATAATACATGTAGCTGAGTAAATCCAAACTGCTAATTCGACGTAGAACCAAATAAAAACTATATGATTGTTCCTTGTATTATTTTCGGTCAGTGCAGAACTATTTTATTTTTGAAAAGTTTAAAATTTTACATTTTTATGATACAATTAGTTGGTTTTTAACCCATAGATCGTCATATTGTTATCTCGGTAAATATTTGAGTTATCGATTTGATTTTTTTTTTAAATTGAAGTAGAAACATGAGCGCCTCTCAGTACTAAATATTTTAATATATCGAAATATTTTTATTTGAAAATAATTTTAAACTTCTATCTTACACCGTTCATGCAGAGTAAATTTCAACATGCAATTAACTTTTTTATTTTTGAAAAATGCCGGTATATGCTGCGATTGAAATGAAGAGAAAGGTTTTGAGAAGTTTTTTAAGAAAGAAATATTGGCCCATGACTCATAGTTTGTATGTTATGATTTTTTTCCGATATGGGTCTCGCGACGCGCGTCTCGACTTATCTGGGTATTGATTACTGTTCAATAACTAGAGTGAAGATATATAATGCTTGGAATTCTATATGATACTCTTCACAGATAAACATACTCCATTTTAACCCCCCATTTTTAATCAGATTTTTTTCAGAATCAATAAGCTTCGTACCCTTACAGAGCTTGGTTTTTAATAAAAATGTAACGTTGATATCGCTTTTCGTTGTTGATTTATGATTTTTTTTTATTTTAACCCCCCCTTAACCTCCCTATTTTTGATCAGATTTGTTTTAAAAATCAATAAGCTTCGTCCCATTGTAAAGCTTGATTTTTCCTGAAAATTTCAAGTTGATATTTTTTCAGTTTTTGTTTCATATTTTTTTTTAAGTTTTAACACCCTTAACCCCTCCAATTTTTAATCAAATTTTTTTTAAATCAATAATCTTCGTCCCATTGCAGTACTTGATTTTTCCTGAAAATATCAAGTTGATATTGTTTTTCGTTTTATTTTATGATTTTTTTTTTTAATTTTAACCCCCACTTTTAATCAGATTTTTTTAAAATGAATAGGCTTCGTTCCATTGTAGAGCTTCATTTTTCCTGAAAATGTCAAGTTGATTTTGTGTTTCCTTTTTGTTTTATGATTTTTTCAATGCCCCTTTAACCCCTTCATTTTTAATTAGATTTTTCTCAAAATCAATAGGCTTCGTACCCTTATAAAGATTGATTTTTCCTGAAAATTTTAAGTTCATATAATTTTTAATTTTTGACATTTTTAAAAGTTGTTTAAAATTTGATTTTGGTACAAAAATTTTTAAATTTAGATGAATATTAAAAATTTTGGTTTCTTGAAAGTAAACCTATAATACTCTTCACAGACTACTGTGTGAAGAGTATAATAGTAGAAGCAAGTTAGTGGCAAGTAATGTTTTAATAAATTTCGCATAGGTCTTTGGTGTTAAGCACATGCGTTAAGTGTATGTATTTAAGATATGGAATGTGTTATTTGCAAAAATAAAACTATTAAAAAGTAAGGAAGTCTAGACAACAGGGGACTTGGACAATTATTTCAGCTGCAGAAAAAAGGTTAGACTCTTCTAGTAAAAATATTTTATCCAAAATGGATGATAATTTATGAGGGAAAACCAAGATAAAGTAGTAAAATGTATCCAGAAAGAGTTGCACTAGTGAAGAATATTTTTATGTCTAAAAGCAATTTAGAAACTTCCTCCCTCTTTATCTAGAAACCGTCGACAAACAATTATTAGTGCTTTCAACATACGACCTATGTGTTTCATTTATAATAAAAGTGGAAGAAAAAAGGGAAAATATCTTATAGCTATTCAAACAAGTAACTAAATTTTGTTAATTTGAATCAGTAGATGTAAAAAAGTTTTCAGAAAATTTAAAAGAAACTCCCGAAGAAGTACAAGAAGTAGATGAACTAGAAGAATTACCTAGAGACGAACATTCCTCGGATTTATGGTACATTAGAATAAGAAAGAGGCTTACAGCGTCATTCTTTGAGGTTGTTTGCAGAAAAGAACGACAACTGTCAAACACGTCCTTCCAAAAGTTAGCCACCATCACGGTGTACTATAAGGTGCATCAACTCCTATTTAAAAACAAATGAAAACGGCGATAAAACCGATCGTACTTCCTAGCCAAAATCCGCTAGGTTCGCTAGTATCTATCCGGCGAGAAAGTAAATAAAAGATAAAAGTAGGAGCTGCAATTTAAAAAGTGTTGACAGATAAATATTTTTTAAAATCTTAAAATATATAAATTCATGGTGGATCGATGTGCTGTTTTTAATTGTGATTATGGGAGAGAGTCTTCAAAATATTAATAGCAGTTTTATAATGCCAAAAAACAGTTATACAGAATATGGTGCAAATTATTGGTGGTATGAAAATAAACATTAAACCCAAAAGTTCCATTTGTGAAAAACATTTTAATGCAAATTATGTTATCCGTGAAAAAGTGCTAAGAAATCTACTAGGAAACGTTATTTTTCAAGTAAATATGTTTAATGTCTACGTTTTAAATGATTGTAGGTTATGTAAATAGGTTATTCAACTTTGTCTTTTCTGTAATAAAAATAATTATTAGTATAGTTTTACTATATAAATATTTCGTATTATTTATCCTGTCTCCTTGGTACTAATAATGTTATGACTTGGACCCTATTATAACGTGTTCATGATATAAATTTCATATACACAAGGTACCTATTTCTTTTGATATTTTTCTGACCCTGGGAATAAATAAAATCTTTGACTTATTCCTTTTAGCCTGATTATAATGCTAGAAAGTTGTATCTGGTTATAAGAATCAAATAGATACTACCTATGATAAATTTATTTTACTTGTAGCCTTTTTATTTTTAAGTGTTCAAATATACATTTGTTTAATAATAATCATCCCCAAATGTGTTTTGTTCCAGTTCTTTAAATGTATTTACTAGGTTTTTATAGAAGTACTGATTTTAAATTAATAAAAATTTGAGCTGTAAGAAATATTTAAGATTTTTCAATTCTGTATTTTTCGTAGTTTTATAGGAGTTAATAATCCCTTTAAGTAAATAAATGTAGTTCGGGGTCGTAGATGTTGGTAATTTGTGTATTGAATAATTTGTACATACACTGGTTAATAATTTAAACAATGTTTTTTCTGATGTACCTAATAATTATTTAAGGTTATCTTGTAGTTAAGAAGTCTAGAAATCCGCATATTCACACCACTCTGAAGTCTAGAATTTGACACAAATTTAAAGTTAAAAATACCGATCGTATTACTTAAAAATCTACAGATTTTTTTAAATTTTTAATCGATATAAAAATTGGTAAATACATGATAAAAAGTAAAAGTTATTTCAAATAATTAAATATAACTTTGCAACTATATGTTACGATTCCAACTACCAGAACTAGCCAGAACAAGAATGGTGCATTTCCAGACCCTTCAATTATAAGATTACCATTATTTAATGTGCAGTGCAAATATAAAAAAAACTACCTAAAAAATGCTGTTCCTGCTTTTATTACTTATGATGGGACTACTTCTCAAAGGAGACAAGAATGTGGAAAGTATTGCTGATACAGTTACCGAAGTTATCCACTGGGTGTGAAGTGTTAATCTTTTAGGAATATAGGAAATATTTTTTTATATCTAACAACTTAATATTTATTTATTGATAAGTTATAGATACTATGTATTTGAAATTCGAAGTAATCACTCGAGTAATCATTATGACAGCAGTGTTCTTCTTATTGTATTCGAATTCTAACACAAATAAAACATCTCATTAAATTTTTGTTAAAATTATTAATTTATTAATTTTACATTAGAAAGAAAATTAACAATACACACAAAATTTAAAATTAGAAATAAATACAATTTACACATTTCCCATTATTACACTTTTACTTACTTAATTTATTCATTTCTTATATTAACAATTTAAATTAATAATATAGTTCATTATTTAATTGGAACTCATTTTATAATTTTACTAATTATTTTTTTATATTTATTTGTGGAAAATTAAATATTAAATAAAAGCATAGGAATTGTTCTATTAGATAATAGCAGTAATGAAAAAATAAGTAGGAAAATTTCAAATGTATAGTTTCCAGATTTATTATGAGTTTTTCATATTAATGTACTCAATAAGTAGGTTTATTATGTTCGCTTGTACACATCACAGTTAGCAGCAGACAGTAACAAACCTGACAACACTTCCGATTTCAGAAAAAACATTACAACAATTTGTCATACATTATATATTTCAATAATGTAATATAATAATCATTTATATTTAATTAATGACAAGGTTTACTTTGAGCCCTGTCCCGTTTCAATTAGCACACTTCTCAAATTTATAGTGACTGTCACTACAAGAACAAATCATACATAAATCTGATAAATTATTTTTATTTTTTTAACCCTTTTACTTCCACTTTCATTAAAAAAAATACCATTGTAGTAGATTGTATGTTTTCTTTGTTTATTTTAAGTAAATTAAAATTTTTTCATAGTATTTTTTATTACTCCAAGACATAACGTCCCTGTTCAGGGACATTACAAAAACAAAAATTTACTATGAAAATAATTTTTTTATAATATTAATCCTTAAAAGTAATGCAAATAAAAGTAAATAAACCAAAAAGAAAAAATGTCTACCAAAATTAACAGATGTATACTTCAGGGTTAATTAAGACAGTGTCCCTCTGGAGGGACAAATACACTGAAAGGGTTAAATATTTACAAATTTTCATGAGTGTTTCATCACCTTTAACTTTGATAACGGCAATAATTCATTAAAACATTGTATTTACAAGTTCTTGAAAATCTTACGTGCAGGGAACCTACTCCATATTTCTAGATTACCCATTTGCTTTAATTCTGGCAGTGATCTTTTGGGTGCTGCACGCCTCTGCTTAAAAATTATCACCCCATATACAAAAAAGCATCTTTATTAAATGAACAAGAAACTAAAAAAAAAAATAAGCATTATTAAAAACTACAAAAAGTGCATAATTTGAAAATCCATATTCAAGCTTGAGATTTGTAAAATTAAAAAAATTCCAAATACACATTTAACTTGTTTAATTATGTATTGAATAAAAGGTCTGTTCCAACAATGATCAGAAACAAACCACTGGGTAGTACACAATTTTGCAGTATCGTTAAACTACTGTGCAGAATCCTGATGTCAGTAACTCATTTCTGAGCATTGTTGGAACAAACCTAAAGTAAATTGAAACCACTTAAAAACAAGCACAACATTTATACTCGAGCATAATTTTTTAATTCCTATCAAAATTTTTAATTACTGAATATTTTGTTCTAGTTATATTAAAATTTAAAAGTTCTTACTCTTCATTATAATTACATTTTTTATTTTCCCTATATACTATCTCTAACATTTTACAAATTTGATGCCTAATTAAAGATGTCATCTAGCATTGCAGCATTTTTTAGAATATTTGAGAGAGCATAGTAGTAACTGCCAGTTAAAACTTTATTTCTAGTATTTAGTTTAGGTAACAGAGACAACGCTTGGAACAGAAAATACATACTTTTGTTAATTCAGAATTTTTAAATGTTGTTTTATATTATAAATCTTTCCAGGTATCCTATATCATTTTTTTTATAATTTTCAACCAAAACTGTTTAAAAACAAAAAGTTTAATAAAAAAACACCCATTATATTTAATAAGGTTTATGCTCTAAAACTCACTGTTCTTTTAATGGCAGATTTTTTAACCTCTGAATAAAGTTAGGTGTAAGTATAATCTATAGCCTAATCAGCAAGTAGATACTTTTAACTTTATTCAGAGGTAAAAACCTGGCCTTTAATCTTAATATAATTGTGGAGGATGGAGACTACATTTGCTAGGAATTAGGGAATAACGAAGATCTGACTATTATAATGACACTTGCTAAAAACTGTATAAGTTCTATGTACATGCAGATAGAACCATGTGAATAACTTTAGTGCTTCGATAACACAACATTGATAATTAACAGATGAACATATTGGTCACAAAACAAATTAAATAATATATTCTAGCAATCTCATTTTTTCCAAAAAGTACAGCCTTGTTATTCTTTGAGATGTATTTATTACTGATACTTATTAATAAAAATAATAATTGATATAGGTACTTACTGATCTTTGGAAACATATATACTCCAGTCCAGTGAGACTTCATTATTATGGTATAATGCTATTTCACAGAAATATGTTTGTAATTCCAATCACTATGTATGGATTTGATTATAGTAGGTATAAAACTAAATGTTTATTGAATATCTTTAATCTGTGCAATGAAAATCACAAAATTCACTTTAAAAATAATAAGCTTCTATCTGAGTACCATAGTTAAGGTCCACTTCTTCATTTTATAATCAGTAACCCACTGTATTGCTGTTTTTGCCAAAGCCAAAGGTAATATTTGAACACAAAACAAAATCAGCTGTTTTTTATAAACACCCCCATTTCACTTATTTAGTAGCAAGTCTCTGGCAGCAACTTGTAACTTAATTGGAGCATATTTATTAAATCTTGAACACTTTTTTTGATCGTATAAACTCACACATCAGTGCAGCTTGTTTAAAAAAAACACTTATAAGCAACCATCAATAACAATAAACTTATTTGTTGACCATTAATTTTTTCATCTGTACTCCTTCTGATAGTTTTGTCATTTTTCATTTCATATAAACTCGAATTTTCACCATAGAAGAACTATTTTTATGATTGCACTTTTTTGACAGATAAAAAGATTGCCGCAATTTTCCGCCGTAACGACACTAGCGAACCTAGCGGATTTTGGCTAGGAATTACGATCGGTTTTGGTATGTTTTTTTCAGGGAGTTGAAACACCTTTATAGTACGCCGTGGCCACCATAGATAAATTAATAAAGAAGATAGTCGGATCCCGTGTTAATTTTTGGAAACAAATAGTGCTGCGAATTAGTATGGAACGGATTTTTTTTTAACTACACTGGCAGATTGACTTGCCAGTTAGAGGCCGAATAAAAAAGAGAAGAATAAAAAAAGATTTTTTTTTGGCATTCATTACTCTAAAAAAAACTAATATTTACATCAAAATAATGCATTTAACATAAATATTAGTTTTTTTTTCGTAATAAAACCCCAAAAAATATTTACATTAAAATAAAATATTTGAAACATATATTTTAATTATTTATTATACAGTAATACATACATACATGAGCTCAATATTAAATAACAATTGTAAGTAAAATAAATGAATAGTAGCCCAGCTAGTCACAAAAACATCCCATCTACGTTAATAAGCTGCAATTTTAGGCTCTTTAAGCTCGCATGCAATGTACTGTTAATGTAACCCTACCATCCCTGCAACCACCGAATGTCCGCAACGGCAAGACTTTTATAGCACATCTCACAGAGGTTACAAAATTAAAGTTCGGAAAACATCACACTAGCACTTTTACGGTACTTACCCCGAAAGTTGCTCTGAAACTTTCTACAGATGTTATAATGTGAATTCATTCTACAGCATTATACAGTGTGTCCACGGATGGACTTAACAATACTTGTAAAAATATTTATTTTAAATTTAAAAGTACTTCTTCATAATTTCTTTTGCTTGTTAAATAAATACGATTAACGTTGAGAAATTATGAAAAAGACCTCTTGAAAAATTTAAAATAAATATCTTTGCAAGTATAGTTATGTCCATCCTTGGATACACTATATTCAAAATAGTATATTGAGGATATAGTAAAATCTGAAGAAAACAAAATAAAAAATTGTATAAATTTATTATTAAAAAGCTTTTGAAATCAAGAACCAATATCATACAAGTAGAGGTAGGTATTAATAATATAGGTAAAAAAAACACTGACAAATTGGACAAAAGTTGGTATAAAGGGTATATAAGGAATATCTCAAAGGTTCACTAGAATCGAAAACACTGAACGCTTGCACGAAAGAGTATAATAAGGTACCTATATTGCAAAGGTTCACTGGTAGCTAAAATGGTGCACGATTGTACAAAAGTAGTAAAAAGTGTTTATATAAGGTATATTTCAAAGGTCACTAGATTTTTATTAAGATGGCAGTTGTAGGATGCTAAAAAAAGATATTTGCCTACAACTGGTACTAATCATATTTTTAATATGATATAACTTGCTTAAACTGAATATTGATAAATGTAAAGTCATAAGGTTTAATAAAACAGCTAATATCATTATGCATGATTGTCATTGCAGGTTCTGAACTAAGTTTTGAGCAAACTATAAATGATCTTGATGTTATTTTTGAGAGGGACCTATAAGAGTTTGGAATGCAGATGTCGAGAAGCATCATTTGTTTTCCTGTATAAGTTATTGAACGGTTTGATTGATAGTGACAGCCTGGTACACTTTATTAGATTCCTTGTTCCTGCCAGACTTACTAGGCATATGAAACTATTTTATGTAAATGCTCATAGAACTAACTATGGACAGAATTTATTTGTAGACCAACTGATGTCCAATTACAATAAGTATTTTTCAAATTATGACATTTTAAAAGGTTAATTTTTTAAAGTGTCAACTTTTATTACACTATTGACTTCATTTTTATACTGTGACAATTTTATTAATTTCTTTTTTATTTTATTTTGATATTTTAACCATTTAGAACTTTATGTATCAGTAGCGTACTGTAAACAAATAAATATGTGAACTTAATTACATAGTTTCTTCTGTAAAAATAACTTTGTAGATAATAAATTTACTTGTTTAATTATTATTAAGAAAATAATATATATAGGTATAAAGAAAATAAAAAATATGCTCGTTTAAATCGTTGCACCTATTTTTAGTTGATTTTTACTTACTTTGTTTTTTAAATAAATAATAACATTTATTTTGACTTTTACAAATTTGATACTTAATAATGGATGTTCAACTTATACAGAACAATGTTTTTTAGCATGATATTCTGCTATGAAAGAAAAAGAAATAATCTCAGATGTTATATATTCTTCTTCAACCAATTCTGTATTAACTTTAGCTTCTAAAATTCCTGAGATTTTTATTGAATTATAATCCAGCACAAAGGAAACCTAAAACACAATATTTTTAAAATTTATTTTTAGCGATTAAAATATTATTACACTAGGGCGACCATACTTACAGCAATTTTTCTGTATTGTAAAGCATTTTTAAAGTTTGTCCAGCAATTGGTATTGTGCAGCAAACGTACAGCAAAATGGCATAGGTATATATATCCAGTGAAATGCTGTATTTATCCACCAAAACGTCACTACTGTCCAGCAATGGTAATACTTAATTTACTGAAACGTAACAAATTCAAATGTTATTTATCTTTAGTGAACTACATGAGCACTTATATACTGCTGTTCTAGCAAGAAAGGTTTTATCTGCAAAATTAGCAGTTTTTTTATGTGCATTTGTCTACATTTTATCTTTCTCGATACTGAAAAGGAATGTCTTATTTGCAACAAAGGTACTAAAATGTTAAAAAGTTACACAAAAAAAGGTTTAAAAGATAATAAATATAAATTTTCAGATAGGACTTCTCTTCCCAAACAGCACAGTACGTCTTAAGTACGTACAGTTTTGGTACAGTACGTACAGGACGTAAACTGTACGTTTTAAGTACGTACACAATAGTACGTACCAGTACGTACAGAAAAATACGTACTAAGTACGTACCTAAGTGTACGTAATCCTGGTTGCATACCTATTTTATTGAAAAACTAAGTTTTTACCAAATTTCTGTTGACCGTAGGCCAAAAAGACAAAAAATGCAAAGAAGAAACACATTTTATTTAACCTAACATAAACTCTAAACTAAACTCGCTCGTTTTTTTAAGCAACCACGTTTTTATTGGTTTCAACAGTTTGTTATTGTTAGTTTTTTATGTTTAAGAATTTAACTATTAGTGTTTCTTTAAATAAATAATTGTGTATAATTTATTATAATTGAACAAGACAGTTCTTAAGACTTTTAGACTTTTTAGTGCCTGTTATAAGTACATAGTTTTGTCATTTTATTCTGGTGAGTGGTTTCATTTTAATTTTAAAAAATTATGTGTAATAAATATAATTTATAGATATGTCTCCCATCCCATAGTAAACATTACAAATATGCTACAAAACAATTGAAAAAGTTTAAGGAAATGAATAAACAGAAGGACAAAAGAAGTGATATTTTACAGACCCTAATAATTTAATTTTGGATTTTGTCAAAAGGAGTATGGCTGCTACCTTAATAACTATAATTAGCTGGCAACAAATTATAATTGGCTGCAGTTGTAGTGGGTAAGATGTTTTGATTTTTTATTTTTGCATGCCAGTTTTCATAAAGTCGTTGCATTAAAAACCCTCTATCCAGTCACAATTATTTTTGTATCTAATGAAATTGTGTACTTCCAACCATTGGACTTCAAAACTGGCGGAGAAAAAGAAATATAGGAGTTCCGATATTATAGAGCAGTTCAGGAACAAATTGGATTTTAAAGGCATAAAGCCAAAAGAGGTGGATACAAATTAGAGAGGTTTACATCCAGGAGTATACTGACAATGATAATTTTGAGCCGTAAAAACTATCGCTTACTTTACTCTACATCTTTTTGTTATATTGTTTTTATTATATTACTTATTATAAAAAGTACCCAAGTTAAGTTTCTAATTTGATATTATTTCTTTGCAGAAGGTGCTGTAAAAAGTAGCAAATGCAAAGAGAAGAAGGTTGCAGAACAGGAAATTGTGAGATGGCTAAGAAGAGCTGTTGATAGTCTAAAAACTTTAAAAAAACATAGCAAAACAATTTAAACTATTCTTTGTAAAAAATTAAATAAATACAAATTAACTTGTTTATTTTTTTTTGTATTGTACTAATATGTACATTTTACATCATAAGTAAGTACCAATAAGGATGAAAAGAACGTCTAGAATATGTACTCTATTGGAATAAGTGCAAACATAGTACGTACATAGTATGTACATTAAGTACGTACACAGTACGTACATTAAGTACGTACACAGTACGTATATTAGGTACGTACAGAGTACGTACATTAAGGCGGGTACAGATCTGAGCACGTACGCGTATGAGGCAAGCCGAGGACGCATGAGCATGCAGATGTGGACGAGCTTCCGAGGCGCGGCAAATTGCGCCGTGCGGCCTCACCCCGATCAGTTTGTTGGCGGTACATCAAAGGGAGGCAATGCGCAGTACGTGCTCAGTCTGGACGGGGAATTTGTGCCGAATGAATTATAGGCTTATTTTGAATGAAGTGGAGTCAGGAAAAGGTTTTGCTCTTCCTGTATGTATATAATGAGCGAAATATTTTATGGAGAGCAAGACAAAATAATAAAATAGGCACTCAACTACCAGACCTCCATTTTTGTTTTAATTTTACGAGTGTTCTGGGTGTACGGTTCCGTGCACGTGAATTCAATGGATCATTAGCGAACAGTGCCTCGTGCGTCTACCATTCGTGTGTACAAAATGCGCCGCACGAGGCATTTGGTTCGGCCTCGGCTTGCCTCATACGCGTACGTGCTCAGATCTGTACCCGCCTTTAGGTACGTACAGAGTACGTACTAGGTACGTACCGTCGTTTGGAAAATGTACGTATTATGTACGTACTATGTACGTACTTCGTACAGTAAAGTACGTACATGGTACGTACTTTACGTCCCATCAGTACGTACATAGTACGTCATATTTACGTATGTGTGTTTGCTGGGTTGTGAGGATGGCAGTATATGACTTCTATGTTTTTGTATTTTTATAATTGGGAGTAGGGTTGAGTGTCGGTCAAAGGTATCAATACCGGTATCATGTGAGATACTTTGTGGTAGAGGCATCGATACTGTTCGATATTATGTTAAAGATATTGATATTTATAAGTCTCGGGTAACAAAGTATCGAAAAAGTAAAAGATTTTTGTTAAACGGCTGGCAACCCCCATTCAACAAGACGGAGTAGGGAACTTAACTAATAACAAGAGTGCATCGGTAAAGTATATTCTGTAGTCGACACCTTTTCTTTCTCTACTGGTACTCTACCTGGTACAAGTTATAGTGTCAATAACTGGCAATTTACCTTATAATTAAATAACAAAAAAACAGTGGTAACGCTTAATCATATTACCAAGTTTCACCACATGCAAAAACTAAAATATTTCAGTACAAATATTTGAACAAACCTTATAATCTCTGACCACACACATAGCGAACCAATACTTGCTTCTAAGTATCACTATGGCGATAGTATTGGTAATTCAGTGCCTAAATATCGATACTTTCATTGTTTAATATCGTTACTTCTATAGTATTAAGGCATCAATAAGATCCCTATTATCGTGTAAAATAAATATTTCATCATTTAATTGTATCTACTTGTTTACAATGATTTATTTTTTATTGTATTTGGAAATTGAAATTTTACCATCTAAAACAACAGACAATAAATTAGAAAATTAGAAAATTTATTGAAAAGAAGAAAACAACTTACCAAACTTATTCAAACGTATAGTTTCCAATTTCTTTAAAATCTCAAATACGTACAAGAAAAAGTGACAAGTGACATTTTTTTATGTTTTGTTGGTTATGACAAACGAATGGCTACGTTCGAAAGTCCATAGTACTTCTCGTGGAAACTTTTTTAGCAAGTTACTTAATTACGTTGTGTTATCATAACAGACAGGTTAAATACGTAAGTAACAAATAGATGTTTCGCGAGGTTTTGATTTCCCTCAACAACTTCTCATTAACGTTGCAATTACGTTGTATGGGTATGTTATTATGTTCCCTTAAAACAACATCGCCGAAAGGCTTGGTAACGTTATGTGCTAGCTGGGGGTAGTCTCCCCCATTCTTGGAAAAATGGACCATATTTTGTTGAGTGTCCAGTGTTTCCTATAAAAACAAAACAAAAAGTGTACATACCTATGTCTCATTGAACAACTTCTCTTGTCAAATATTAATAAAATACAACTTTTTCTCTTTAGGACTTAAATTTCTGACTCTACTTTTATTTATTTATTGTTTTTCTTCCTTTCAAGGGTTGGTCAAATTGTTCATCACTACTTAATTATTAAGTTTGCAACTAATTTCTTGTTTTTCTTATGCTGCTATATTTGTGATTCAGTCTCAACTCATTATAAAATCTAATTCTCAGGTTGTATATTGGAACTGGATACTGGATGCACAATTATCTAATGAAATTGGTACAGAATGTTCAACTAACAGTTTACGTTTTGATGAAACCCTACTAAAAGACTCAGGCAAGAATGGTCCGCACAAAGATAGCGAGTATTATTATCTAAAGTTAAATTTAAAGTTTTAAACCAGTTCTGGCAAATTTTAATATCGGAAGGAAAATGAAAAAAGGTTTAATATTTGATTATCCAACTTTCTGAATTTTAGAATAATACTTATTTAAACAATTAGGATCTGAACAAGAATACTCTCGAGAATACTTGACTATACCCGAGCCAGACATTTTTTGTTTCAAATATAAAAACAGAATTGAAAATCGATGAAATATGAAATTATATAAGGTTAAGAAAACAATGATAAACAAAGTCCTTAAATAAATCTACACACTTTAATATTAAATTAAATTGCTAATACTTACTAATTACAATTACATCAAATCAACACTGTTTATCTTCCCAGCAATCCCAGCAATAGTATGGAGTATGGACATTGTATGGATCACATACTTTAATTACTATACGAGGCAAGAGAGAGGTCCGACACGCCCAACATAGGGCGCGGCCATTTTGAACCCTGTGACACAGTTTACAGCTAAAGAATCAGATCGCTCACTCTGCGTCGGCACTTTTGATCTCAATGTTTCAGTTTATACACTGTGCAACTCGGATAATACAATATATGACAACTGCCTATAATAAAACAGCAGTCTTCTGCGTATCCTGAATTTGTGTCCCTGGAGTGGATGTTATTTTGGAACTTTCAACTGGTCCGAGTGAGCTAACTGATTCTTTAGAAATAAACTGTGACTTCAAAAATAATATTCACTGACAGCAGCAAGCAAAATATCAGGTGCGTTTTAATCATCCGCTTCTGCTTCCGGAATTGTCGGTTTAGTCGTTTTAACCTGTCAGATTAAAACAAGAAAACCGACAATTCCGAAGCAGATGATTAAAACGCACCTATTAAAAATATTGCGCCAAGATGTAGGCAACACGTAATAAAGGTTCAAAATGGCGGAGTTTTCTATCTCCTTTTAAAAGGCACTCAGAAAGCTGCGCAGTGCGACCATTCTCCGTATAGTAAAAGAAAATCAAAGTATGTGGTATGGATGCTATGATGCGCATGTAGATTGATAAAAAATTAAAGTAAAATGAATTTGAAATAACTCTCATCTCATGAAAGATTACGGAAACCGGCAACATCGTTTTCATACTATTGCGATGGTGGCGCTAACTAATAGTATGCTGGGAACTACCACGTGTTGACAGTGGCGTGCATTTAAAAAATTCATCTTGTTTTATTAATTTATCTATGTTAGCCACCGCCTGTAAAAACGAAGTGCTTTTTACCGCCGGAGGCGCCACTTATTTTTGAAGATATATTTTTTTTCTTGGATTAGAATATTGTTAAAAGGAGTATTTACTCGGCTTTAGAGCAGAGCAGACAAGGGATTCGTAGTACTTCACTTTTAAAGTTTGTTTTTAACTTTTTTGAAGAAAAAATATGTGAGTGTAGGTAAAGGTTAAATCTGTGCTCCTCTATTTACACTTTTTTAAAATTTCAATCTGATTTTTCAAAAAAAAAAACACAAAATTTGACTTTTTTTTATCCATTTTCTTAATTTTTTTTTTAGAAAAAACTAAATTGAATTTTGAAAAAGTGGTTCCAGAGGAGCATAAATTTAACCTTTATCTACAAGTACATTTTTTTATCTTTTAAATATAGTCAAAAATAAACTTTAAAAGTGGGGTACTACGAAACCCTTACATTGCAAGGATTTTCGTCTGGCAAGTGGCGCCTCTGTTAGATTTTTAAGAAATTAATATTTGAGACTGAAAACAATTTACAATATATTTTACTGATGTTTTACGAGGGATAATTAAATTTTACGTATATGTAGGTACGCCTTATTGTTTTAAGTAAATCATTTCTGTAATACTAAGATCGACATATTTATATAATATGCGCACGGGTTTCTTAGTACACCAATTTTACGGATTATTTTTTATTTTTTGAAAAATTATGTAAGTACAGGTAAAGGCTCAACCCGTAGCCTAAGAAGATATCTTTCTATCGAAAAAAAAAATTGAAATAAAAATGCTAGAAAGGAACAATATATTTATTTTTACCTACAGGAGTATTTGTTTTTCTCAATAAAAATAAAAAAAAAATACGTTAAAAGCTTTTTCGTCTAGAGGGTGACTGTTTATTGCTATAGAATAATTCGTAGAGTTTTTAACGTATTTTTTTATTATCAAAAGATGAATGACAACGATATTAATTCATGACATTAAACATTCTATCAACTAAAAAAAAAATATAGGGTAATTCTTAACATGCCCCCCGCCTTGAAAGATCAGCTTTCAACTGGTAATGGACATATCTTTGATACCGGTCTAGTTATGTTTCCATTGCTGGTTCTGATGGTCACAACTCTCTTAATACCATCTAATCCTGGCTTGAACTCTAAAACTCGGCCTAACTTCCACTTAGTTGCTGGTAAATGATCCTCTTTTATTACGACCAGCTGACCTTGCTTAAGAGCTTCTTGAGATTCTTTCCATTTTGACCTTATTTGTAACTCGCAGATATACTCTTTACTCCAACGCTCCCAGAAGTGCTGTTGCATTTGTTGGATATGGTTGTATAAAGACAATCGATTTTGAGGCTGATTTTTTAGATCTACGTCAGGAACCGTGTGCAATGTTCTACCAATTAAAAAATGTGCCGGAGAAATTGCAACCAAGTCGTTTGGGTCAGTAGATAGAGGAAAAAGAGGGCAAGAATTAAGTACAGCTTCGATTTGTAAAAGTAAAGTTTGCATATTCTCGTAGGTAAATAAAGTATTTCCAATAATTTTCTTAACGTGGCGTTTAACACTTTTAATACCTGCCTCCCAAAGCCCCCCAAAATTCGGAGCGTTTACTGGTATAAAATGAAACCTTATGTTTATATTGGCTGCAGCATCAGAAATGTTCTCGATATTTTCTTTAAAAAAGGAGTAAAGTTCCCGCATCTCTCTACATGCCCCCATAAAATTAGTGCCATTATCACTATAGATATCTGACGGTATTCCTCTACGAGATGAAAATCTACGTGAAGCTTCAATAAAGGACTCTGAACTTAAAGAGGTAACTAACTCTAAATGTACCGCCTTTGTTATAAAACAAACGAAAAGACATAACCAAGCTTTGAATGATTTTGCGCCTCTTCCTTTACGATCTTTTAACAATAGGGGTCCAGCGTAATCGACACCAGAAATGGAAAATGGTGGTGCAATTTTGACCCGATTTTTAGGTAAATTACCCATTATTGGTTGCAGAGGTTTTGAGTCAAATCGAGCACAAACCACACAGTTTCTTATGACTTTTTTCACTAAATTACGACCTCGATGTATCCAAAACTGGTCACGGCTATTAGCTAAAACTAATTGCGGACCAGCATGCAATAATTCAATGTGCACGTGCTGAAAAATTAGGTAACTTAAGCGATGATATGGTGATAATAATGCTGGATGCCGTTTTTCATAGGGATAATCAGAATTGCTTAGCCTTCCACCAACTCTAATTATACCGTTAGGATCTAGGAATGGATTTAAACCTAATATTTTACTGTCTGCTTTTAAAGGTTTTCCCTTTTTGAGTCTTGTTAATTCAATTGAGTACTTTTCATTTTGACTTAATCTTACAAGTGCTGTCATAGCAGTACTCAGTTCATTTACGGTCAAAAACTTAAATTTCGTATCACTCTTCTCTCTTTTACAATTTTTAACAAATCTCAAGAGAAAGGCCATTGTTCTTTTAATTTTAATTAGATTAGAAAACCGAGAAAATGGGAATAATTCACCTACAACAGTAGTTGTATGACATTTGCGAATTTCCGGTATGTTCGACATATCGAGTTTTAAATTTGGCCATTTGGCCTCATCGTTCATAAGCCATACAGGGCCATTCCACCAAAGACTACAGTCTGATAATAATTTTGGATTAACACCTCGCGATATTAAATCTGCGGGGTTGTCAGTTGTCGGAACGTGACGCCACTGGAAATGTTTTGTTACTTCTTGGATTTCAGCAACACGGCTGTTTACGAATGGCTTTAACAAACTTGGAGGCGTTCGCAACCAACCTAACACTATAGTAGAATCACACCAGCATATGACTCTACTTATGTTCTTGTTTAGTGAGCTCATAACCTTGTCAAGTAGTTTTGACATTGTCAATGCGGCCATTAATTCCAATCGTGGCATCGTTATAACCTTTAATGGACATACTTTTGATTTAGCTGTCAAAAGTTTGACAGTTACTTCATTTTTAACATTTTTCGATTTTACGTAGATGCAAGCTCCGTAGGCCTTTTCAGAAGCATCCGAGAAACAATGTATTTCAATTGCACTTGGATCCTGCCCAGTGACTTGACGTGATATTATCAGTTGATTTAGCACATTTAAACTCGTACTAAACTCTAACCAAATATCTTTTATATGAGCTGGTACAGTATCATCCCAACCTATCTTTTCCAACCAGAGCCTTTGTAATAAACATTTTGCTACGATAATGCAGGGACTGAGTAACCCTAAAGGGTCAAAAATCGTTGCAATTCTACCTAAAATGTGGCGTTTTGTTAATTTGGTTGTATCGACATTACTAATTTTGTACATTAATGTGTCGTTTTGGGTCGACCATGAAAGACCTAGTACTTTACTAGTTGCTTGATTGTTGCCAGCATGAAATTCTAAAATATCGCATGTGGCACCAATTGTTGGAAGTACCTCTGGAAGATTTGACTTCCATTTTCTTAGGTTAAAATTGGCTTTAGATAAAATACTTAAAACTTCTAAACAAATTTGTTTTGCTTGCTTAATTGTATCTGCTCCCGTCAGCAGATCATCGACGTACATATCACGCATAATAATAGATGCAAATTCGGGTTTTGTATTTTTAAACTCGTTGGCTATTTCATGTAAGCAACGTATGGCGAGAAATGGAGCAGCCGCGTGTCCATATGTAATGGTATTTAACGTATAACTTTGAATTTTTTGGTGAGGATTTTCTCTCCACAGAATTTTCTGTAAGCGCCTTTGTGCTGGATTTATCCAAACACATCGATACATCATCTGCACGTCAGATGATATAACTACAGAATAAAATCTAAATCTTAGCAAAATTGAAATGAGATCATCTTGAATGGTTGGGCCTACCATTTGCAAATCGTTTAACGAAATACCTGTTGTAGTAGGTGCCGACGCGTTGAAGACGACCCGAAGTTTCGTCGTAGTACTGTCTTCTCGAAGAACACCGTGATGTGGCATGTAATATTCGATATCGTCCGAATCTTTGTTATTTAAAGACATATGTCCTAATTTTTCATATTCTCTAAGAAATTCAACGTATAATTTTCTGAGTTTTTCGTTTAATTGTAACCGTTTTTCTAATTGCAAAAAACGTTTTAATGCTAAAGTTTTTGAGTCGCCTAATTGGTCTAAGTCTCCCTTAATGGGAATAGATACTATATATTTACCGTTTTCATCTCGCATTACAGTGTCTTTAAAAATTTTCTCGCATTTTTTCTCTTCTTCAGAGAAAAGTTTTCCTTTGTCAATTATTTCCTCGATTTCCCAAAATTTTATTAAAACATTATTTAACTCAACATTGCTTGTATCAAGATTGCTTGTTAGCTGACAAACTGTTTTATTATTATTAAATGGTACGTTAAAAGGCCCTGCTACTATCCAGCCTAATTTCGTACTCTGTAAAAGTGGTAAATTTTTTCCCAGTCGAATTTGTTCAAGTTCTATTAAATCCCAAAATACATCCACTCCTAATAATATATCTATCTCTGATGGGCTATACAACTTAGGATCGGCTAGCTTTATTTTTGCAGGGATTCTGAATTGAGAGATACTGAGGTTTCGTTCTGGAAGACAACCGGTAATTTTATCTATTACAAAGCACACAATTTTAAATTCAAAATCAGATACTGTCGATTTTAGTTTTAATTCGCATTTATATTCGGTAAACGAAATTGACTTATTTAAACCACTTACTGCTAAATTGGTTTTAATTTTTGGAAGATTCAGTTTTTCGCTTAGATGTTTGGTTATAAAACTTGATTGCGATCCGCAATCTAGCAACGAACGTACTATATGATTCGTATTTGGAATACTTAGTAATGCTGTAGAAAGAACTGCACCATTTACCATCTTGTAATTATCAGATGTGTCAGTAGCCAATGCACAAGTAGAGGTAGAGGCTGAATCTTCCACCTCAACTTCTGCATTCGCATTCTCACGATCGGTAACTACAAACGCTTTTTGGGATGTTTGGTCTAAATGAAGCACTGTATTATGTTTTTCGTGACACAATTTGCAACCTCTTAATCTACAATCTTTAGCTTGGTGATTACTTCGAAGGCAGTTGTGACACAAATTTAGATATTTGACTTTTGACTTTCTGTCTTTTACGTGTAAAGCTAGAAAGTCTGGACAAAAAACAATTAAATGACCCTTATTGCAAAAAGAACATTTACGAAATTGTGTTTCGTTTTTATTGAAGCTAGACGAAGTTTCAAATTTTTTTTCGTTTAATTTTATGTAGGATTTTCCATCCTCTAGATCTTCCAGAAAATCAGCTCTGCTATTAATGAAATCTAACAAATTTTTGATAAGTATCGGTTTTTTTAAATAAATTTTTTGTTGTTTCCATTCCCGTTGAGAAGTTAAATCAAGTTCTCTTAAGATCACAAAAATTACTAGAGAATTCCAGTAATCTGTCGGTTCTCCGAGTTGCTTTAAACACTTAATATTATTATTCACAGTGTCAGCAAGCTCATGTAATTTGAAGGAAGAAGGTTTAATAATGGCTTCGAAATCAAAAATTTCCCTTATGTGATTGGAAATTAATTTTTCAGAATTATTAAATTTATCGCATAATGTATTCCACGCCGTTTGATAATATTGTTCTCCGAATTCAATGGATTTAATGGTTTGAGCTGCTTTTCCGGACAGACTTTCACGCAGATAGTGAAACTTTCGAATGTCACTAATTTTTTCGTTATTATGTATGAGAGATTTAAACTTGTCTCGAAATTCTACCCAGGAATTGTAAGATCCATCAAACTGAGGCAGCGGAATTGCTGGAAGTATCACTTCCGCATATTTAAAGTAATTTTTAGTGACTTGCCTTTCATTTGGTGGCTCTTGCAACACCGTTTTTGTTTTCTTTATTAGTAATTTTGCTCGACTGATTAAATTAAAAAAAGTATCTTTAAAGTTTGAACAGATGGTCTTTTGATCTACCAATAATTGTGTATCTGTGACCAATTCTACAATTTGTTCTTGAATTAATTCAAACTTATCTAAACTATCATCTACTCTAGACAGTCTTGACTCAATTTCAATTAAAAATAATTCCGAATTATCGATACCTACGGTATTTTCCTCATTTGCTTTAACAAATTTTTCGAACGATTTCAATGACTCTATTAAGTTAGATCGTTTTCTGACGAGTCTTTCAATATCAGTCATTTTGACGTCTCCTTAAGAGAAATATTTTAAATATTTAAACAGTTTTTAAACTTTATATATCGAATATGCAAGGAAGGAAAAGAGTGAAGAACAGAAACTTACTACTGACCCTTTTTCTTCCTTCTCCCGGTTGAGTTTTGGTTTTTCGCTTTCCGCTTCGTATGGCTATCGCTTTCGTTTTTCGCCCGCTGGCACGTATCTTGCTCGAATAGGACCAATGTTTATTGCTATAGAATAATTCGTAGAGTTTTTAACGTATTTTTTTATTATCAAAAGATGAATGACAACGATATTAATTCATGACATTAAACATTCTATCAACTAAAAAAAAAATATAGGGTAATTCTTAACAGTGACACCAACAAAATGTATATCTTTTTCTATTGTTTACAAGTGATAAACGTACGCAAGTGATTTGAATTTATTTTGTTTTATGTCTGTACACTTTGTTATTTTTACATACAGTAATTTCGCTCAATTATTTTAAATTAATTTTATCATTTATTTATTAAAAAAATATATCCGAAATTAAAAGGTATATAGTGAGATGTGAATTATAAATTAACTTTTATATTACACGGGAGTTTTTTTTTAATGAATACATCTTCGAGTTAAGAATAATTAATTCCAGCATGTTAACAACTCTTTAATCTGTTAAAGTAATGTGTATTTTTCCAAACTTAGTAAATAATTTTTTTTGCTTTAGCGCGTAGTTTTGATCTGTCGCACTCTTTAAAGCGCGTTGCAAAAAAAAATTCTAAAAAGTGAATGTGACAAAAAATCAAGCTGATTGTGGATTGTAGCAAAATGAAAGACGAAAACGAGTCACTCCCTGTTGAAAACGTCCAATAGATTCCATTAGAAAAAAAAACTTATCGGTATCTATTGTGTTTTTGTCGCAGTATATCCTAATAGATACCCATACCAATAGCAAAGTTGAAGAATTCAATTGGGATGTATCAAATTTTATTGGTCAGTATTTGTGTGATCATTTCCTATGTGAACATCCAGTACTAACGAATGAGTGATTGGATTTAGATTGGACTTCCTTATTTCATCTAAGTTTTGACTTAATGATTCTAAAAAGGCATTTCCTATAAAATACAGAATTGAAATTGTTGGTTCTTATTGGGATTTACAGGATTAGTTAAAAATCATTCTGACAAGTATCTACTTGTAAATGATTATTGAGTTATTGAAAAAATTTAATCAGATTCAATGTGTGGTATGTCCGATTAAACGTAACTGATTCTCTAAATACTCCGAACAGACATACCTATAATAATACTCAATTGGAATTGATGGTCGTTACTGGAGTTTCCACGACTATACCACTCATTGAAATATGAACCAATGAAAACGCTCGATTTTCCATAGTTATCATGTATTACAACGGTTATTTACTTATTATGACGCAGATCGAATATTCGAACCCTTGTATAATCACACCCTCCGGACTCCAGCGTAAATTTTATCATATTGCAGGCCATAGAACTAGCCTGGCGTGGTGGTGAGGCTGTGTCAGCTCTTTTAGACTATTTTGTGGAAGAAACAGACAACTACGGCAAGAAAACAGGACGTATTGAATATAATACTGTTTTTTCCAAAACTGCCCAAGGAGGAAATCAACGAACTACTGATAGTAAATGGTTAACTCCAAATACACAAAACCCCACTCATTGTCCTGTTAGATTGTACAATAAAATGATGAGCAAACGGACCAAAAATATAAAAACCAGACGTCTATTTCTTACTGTAAATAAAGACTGGGACAAATATCCGACTAGTTGCTGGTATAAAAATTGTCCACTTGGAGTAAACGAAATTAATAAATGGACAAAACTGTCTGCAGAAGCTATAGGAATCGATACAAAAAAGGTAAAAATAACCAATCATTCTAACAGATCGACCGCAATAAGTGGATTATCAAAAGCAGGCACTAGTGTCCAAGAAATTATTAAAATTACGGGTCATACTTCAGAGCATTCAATACAACCATACCTGCAGTTAAATGAGGACCATCATAAGAACATTATATCAAATTTAAGAAATGAGACAACTACAACATCCTCCACTCTTTGCTCTACAAGTGCCGTGGCTCCAATGTCAAATAATGTTTTTAATAATTGTACGTTCAATATAAGTAATAAATAAATTTAAATAAAACAAATTACCTATGTACTTTTTATTTTCATTTCATGAACTTTTTTGTAGGTAAATAGAACTTGAAATAACTTGAAATTTAGTAGATTGCTGTCTACCTACTATATATATATAAATAGAAATGTTATTTAAATTATCCAGGTGGTCTAGCGATAGAGTTCTCGCTCTGCAATCGCAAGGTCCAGGGTTCGATTCCCCTAGGAAACTTTTTTTTTTCTTTTTTTCTTTATTTTTCTTTTTTTTTTCATTATTTTTATTTTTTTTTTAATAATTTCGTGCTATAGTCTATCTGTATACAACTCGACAACTGAAAATTTCCGAAACTCGACGTATTGCCTAACAAAACACCACTCGACCTACGGTCTCGTGGTGTTTCAGGCAATACGTCTCGTATAATCGAAAATTTTCAGTCGTCTAGTTGTATAATGTATGAATAGTAATAAATGTATACAATGGGTATCTATTTGACAATACTTTTTAAAAGATTAAACAAATATGATTGGGTTCATCTTGGATATCCTAATGAAATCATACTTATCGTAAAATAGTTTTAAAAGGGAACTCCTTTTATGGTACACAATCCAAATTGTTGGTCGTTGATGGGATTTCCACGATCAGTGAGAAAACACTTCAATTGGTATCTATGTGTCAGTACTTGTTAAATTAATAAAAAAATTAGATTGTGTTGTCCTATTGAACTTTAGTTATTTCCTAATTGTATCATAAAGACACACCGGGAAGAAATCATTATTGAAATTATTGGCCGTTAATAGGATTTGCAGGATCATTTGAAACTATGTTGAAGGGTGTTTTCTTTCTTAATATCCACTGGAAATTATTATACAACTAATAACTTTTACAATTAATTAAAACTTCTATTACCATTACTTATTTGTCTATGCTCTTTTTCTTTTTATTATTTATATAAATAATGACGTTAGAAAAATAGTATTGAAAAATGGAAAACACACTTTAGTTATGTATTATATTAAAATAAGTAACACAAAATAAAAAAATAAAAGTATACGCAAATATAAATAAAATTATTATTAGTTGTCGGTTTATTCCGTCTGGGATTCAGGTATTACTGGCGACAACTCCTCTCCTGAATACGTTTCATCAGATGTTTCAGATGAACTCTCTGATGAACTCTCCTTATCATCGATAGGTTTATTTAAACTTTTTTGCCGTGAATTTTTTGATAGTGACTTTGACTTTGAATTTGGAGTTCTTGGAGGTAAATCAGGGTTTTTGAGTCGTATTATTATTATTAGTTTCGCTATTTTTAGTTTCAGCCACCTGTTTTGTAGTTGAACTTTTACAACCATTCTGATCGGCTGTAACAAAAGAAAATTATTTTTCAGTACTATCGCTTATGAAAAATAGATTTGATAGAAATAATTCACATTTCAGCTGTATTTAACTGCTTCAGAAATATTATGGATAAATCTGTGTAAATAGAAAAAAAAGTAATTCAATGGACAAATTTCTATAAAATCTTCTAAATTATTTATATTTCGTGGAACTATTTTTGTAAAAACATGCATAAATTAAAAAATATTATTATTTTTTCATTTATTATTTAAAGCCACAGGTTTTTAAAACTTTTACATACCTGGATCAATTTTTTTAGTTCTTGGTGGTCGATTTAAGTCTCTAATTTTCTGCCGAATGTACTCTTCGTAAGCATCGACTTCATCTAACAGGTCCGATCCTTTCAAACCACGCGCAGTTTTTAAATAAAATTCAAAAATATCTATAACAAAAAAGGTTTTTCAGATATAAGTAGTTTAATTTTAAGTTATAGATTAGTAATTTCCTGTGATAGTGATTAAAACTGTTAAAAATTCTAAAAATTACTATTTTTAATTTGATTTCTAAAAACCAACATTCCGTAATAAATAAGATATTTTAAATTCACAAAGCTTGACCAACTACAAGTACATATATTTTTCTGCGCATTGCTATTTGTAAATAGCACGAACTTTTTAAAATAGCATGCAAAACGGATCACTTTACGTAATTCTTCATAAAATTATTACCTCGGATCGCAAGAGCCTTCGTTGAATCAATAGCCGGTCTTGGCTTACTTTTGGTTTTATTAGAACCTTTTCCTGAAACGCTATGTGATTTTAAATACTCTGTTCCAAAAACAGAAACAGCAATATTTTTTACAAACATCCCTAATGAAGGAACCTTCTGTAAAGACATCGTTGTCATAAGTTGTTTTCGGTAGCCAGACTCCATGTCCAAGATGTATCTGCAATGTAATGACGAGCAAAATCAATTTTAAATTAATATTAATTAAAAATTATAAACCTTTTTCTTATGTATAATTTGTATAATTAAAATTTTAAATTTTAATTGCTCTTAATCTGTGTAAAGAACAAATTTATTAAAGCAAAAAAGCTTTATTACCATATTAGTGTCGACTCGAACGTAACCAACTGGAGGAGGTCGTCTGACGTCACTTAAGTCGGCAGAGACTTCCTTTGATGATTTCTTGACACCTAAATAATTGAAAAGAAAATATACATTTACTATAAAACTAAAACTATAAATAAAACATTTACTATAAAACTAAAACTGATAAAAGGCAAACTAGGCATGTTCATGTAGTTAATTCATTTTGTATGAACATTGTACAGACTAATTTTTAAATGCGAAGTTAGTGTGATTAATGATTGAAAATATTTGTACATTTAAATAACAAAAAAAAATAAAAAAATTTCTGAAGTACATTATTTACTATTCTTGGAAATGAATTTACTAAAATCAAATGTTAAAACAGGAGTTCCATGGAGAATCCTTTTCAATGAGACAACTCAAAATTAACTCTTGTAATGAAGTTTACTAAAATCTATTGATTAAACAGGAATTCCATATAGAATCCGTTTCAATGCAACAACATACTATATACTACATTAAAATAAAAGGCAATGAATTCAATAATGTTAACAAAAATTGTACTTACAATTGAATATAAATTACTCTGTACTGAATTAATTCAGTTCTTCCTGTAAGTGGATTTGGAGAAAATTATTATTAAATAAGAGGCACATTCACTTGTTACAGACGCCGTAGGTCAGTCATGTGCGACAGCCGGTGAACAACTGAGTTGATTTTGGCGGGCGACTTCTAGTTTCTTTGTTATGAGTAAACCCTTCAAGATGTTCCCCCCCTCTCTCCCTTCTACCCCACCTGTATCAGCCTATTTTTTTAAGTGGCGCTTACTGGATTCTAATGGCTTAACTGGAACCTCTCATAAAATCCCTTTCATCTAATAAATTTTTGTTTGCAGCTATTATTAATGCTTAAAGATCGACGAAGTTATTAGTGACAAGCTATAGTGCGAAAAGACATAAAATTACATGAATAAAAATTAATTGAATTAATCTTTACGGATTGATGCAACTTGAAATAATTATTTTGAGTCCTTCCTTATAAATGAACGATACTGATTATGATAATTATTAAATTGGAATCATAATTTTTTTAAATACAAAAATAACCAAATTAATAATTAAACGCTTGGGACTTTTCGAACGCTGACGAAAGTTGGTTTTCTCTTGGATAAGGTTTATTAATTTCTAATGGTGACACAGGAGATCCATAAAGAATCCTGTTTAATCCGACATTGTAAAATATTTTTATGTTAGTTATTAATAATATCTACAACTGTAAAAAGAAAACATTTTAAACCTTAATTCAAATAAGCATTCACGGAAAAAAGCTGCAGTTAACGCTACAGCAGATGGAGTAAAATTTACCACACAGGTTAAATTCTCCATTTAAGACGCGGAAACTCTTATGGAGATTTTACACGTGAGGTAAATTTTACTCCATCTGCTGTAGGTAGCGTTGACTGCAGCTTTTTTTCCGTGTTGTCAATTAGAAAATAATTCGAAATATTGATACAATTTTAATTCACTTATGTGAAAGTTTATCGGAATAATATGACAAAAACGACTTCATTTTATAAAAAAAATTGCATTAATGATTTTCAAACCGTATGAACAGTATGATAAATTATTAAAAATTTAGGACCTTTCAAATAATACGCCAATAAATATTCGTTATTTCTTTGAATGGTGCTCATTGGTTTCTACAAGTCAAGCAGCAGCGTCATAAAGAATCCATTTTAGTCCAATGTTCTGTACTTTTATAATTTTGATAAATATTATTAATAAATGGACACAAATAATTAAACAAAAAATATATATATACATTATAATAAAATATTGACAATCCTTCTGAATTTTTTACAACATTAAATTATATTACAGATTAATTTCATTTTCAATAAATCAATAAATGTAAGAACCTATTTATATAAGCAATATGATTAGTTATTTTAAATTTAAAATTTTTCGAACGTGATTAAAAGTCTGCAATTTTCTAATTGGAGCTTACTCGATTTTAACAGTGAAGCAGAAATTCCGCATAGAATCCCTTCTTCATTTTCACTAGGTATATCTGATATATAACCACAAATCTCTACTCTTTGGTCATCCGCTTAAAATACATTTTCCTTTATGTAAAGAATTCCTGTTATACTTTATTACATAATGACATGGCCATTCCACATAACAACTTATGTTTTTTTTATAAATATGATCATTGATTTTGTAACTGGATCTACTGATAAATTGTCATAGACGTTTATAGTGAGATTGGATTTTAAAAGAATGAATTGTGTTTTTGTCGCTGGAAATCCTAACTAATTTTCTTAAATCCCATAGCATGGGCTAGACGGTAGTCCTTTTAGAATCTCATGGAAAAAATTGTCTGTTATCGGTGAATCCTTATACTTTTTTGAGTTATTTCTTATTAGGAAGTACTCATACATTTCTACACTCTTGTCCATGGTTATTACCGATAAGGACCGACAACTTAACTAATTTTGAATATCCAAATAGAAATCCAGCTGCTGTTTTAACAGGAATAACGTGTAAACTCTTAAGCTTGATGAGGCTACTTATAACAAACACTACAATCTTATAAGTCAATTCCATATTAAATCCATGTGTTCACCGAACACATTCAAATTTCATTCATTCCCATTCAAAAAAAAGTTATATGTGGATTTGCCTTTATGTTTTCATTGATTGCAATCTTCGCTGTATCTGGAAAATTTTCGCTCCAGATAGACCAGATAGAAACCCATACGATTCCTATCGTATTCTATAAGTTTTCAATGGACATTTTCAACAGGGCTGTTTCAAAGCCATTTAATATGACATGGACAATAAATCCATAGCAAAATAAAATTTGGAAAAATATTTGCAAGAAAAAGTTTTTAAGATGATACCATTAAGGGGAACCACAATCGGTATTTTCGAATTCAGGGCTAGCTGCACATTACACAAATGGATTTTTGCATTTTATTCGTTCGGACTCCTCGAGAAATAAAAGTGGAGGAAATTCCTCATAATGACAGCTTTTAGGAAGAAAAGGTGCAAAATAAAATTTTTATATACAATATGCCTTACCTGAATTAGTTGACAGCAAAGCTAATAGAGACATGGAAGTATGGGATAGAATGCCAAATTAATGGTGAGTGTAACAATACGGGTTTTTTATGAATTTGTTCCAGAAGCTGTACCTCATTATAACAGATTATTCAAAAAATAAAACGAATTTTTGTTGAAAATATAAATAATAATATGCTGAAACATTATGTATGATCGTTACATATTACAAAATTAAAGGTACCTTTTCATTTAACTAACTCGCACATGGCTACTCCAAGTTTAAATACAGTGTGTCCCAATGAAAAGTAGCCCATTTGCAGAGCTTATAACTTTCAAACAAATCGTAGAAACGTGCTGTTTTTGCTGATATCTGTTATTTTGCCATAAGTTTTGCTTCAGTGACACATAAATTATGTATTACCTATACAGGGTGTTTTTTAAAAATCTCCTCTTTTAAATTCACCGTAACCAAATTTTATTAAATGGAAACGGACTACTTTTCACCCTGTATTATAAATCTGCTTGAATATAAAAAACAAAAGGTATAGAAAATATTTCAGAAAGCTAGTTTATTTAAAAATGTAAAATGTCATCAGACGGTTTATTGTTTGTTTACATTGGCCTCCAGTTTTTGTTACTTTGGCTTTTTGTATCGAGGACATATTATTATGTGATATAGAAGCGAAAGTATTGCTAAACTATGGAGGCTTTTCTACTTTCAGACAATCAATTATTATTAGTAGAGTGTATGTATTGAAATATTCGCTCTAGAAAACGATTTACCTTCCCTTGTCACAAGCTAAATTTTTTTCAGAGATGAAAGGTCATGATAAAGTACCTTATTCCGGAGGTAATACAAAATTAAACTGTGTAGAACGGCACTATCATCAAAAATCCAGATATTGATACCACCGAATAGAAAAAAAAAATACTAATTTTTTGGTCAAATGCACAATAAAATATTTGTAGGGAGTATTTTTTTTTTATAATTGGCATCTAAACGTAGTTTTTGTTGCCACAGACTTTTGTAAACAGACTATTTATTTATTTATATTTTAATATTTTCTTTAATTAAAAATTGAATAACTAAGGTATATATTTTCTCATCAAATGAACTTAATAAAATAGAAAAACTTGAAGGAAAAAGGATATTTAGGGAAGAAAGTTTTTTAAGAAAATTTGAACGATGAGAATTATGGTGGCTACAAGAAAAAATGAGGTGGTTGATATCAGCAAAAGAAGAATTGTCGCATTGACAGAAAGATGATATATTAATACCAATTCTGGAAAGGTGAGACGGAAAACCCCAATGATTTAGTTTCATCCTTGTTAAAGACATTTTAAAATTTGTAATGTGGGGAATAGATTTTGGAAGAACAGGGTGAATAAATGTATATGGGTTATTTGAATGAGAAACAAAGTGTTCCCAAAGTTTCTCCCAGCTTGATCTAACATTTCGTTTCATTGCGGAGAATGAATATTACTAATAGTTGGAAGAAGAATGGATTCTTTAGCTGCTAAATCGACTTTTTCATTTCCAACTATCCCTTTATGACTTTTAACCCAAATAAAAACGATCTTGATTTTAGAATTATGAAGAGTAAGGAGAGACTGAATAATTTCTCTTATAATAGGATTTTTGTTAATATTGCAGGAATAGTTAGAAATTGAAAGTAAAACAGATTTCGAGTCTAAAAGAATAACCGATTTGTTTTCTCCATAGCTTTTTATCCAATTGAGTGCTTGTAAAATTGCAAAAGCCGTAGCTGTATAAAGCTGTATAAACAGATGAATAATTTGGTAAGTGAAATTGGGAAATTAAGTTTTCATTTTCCACATAAAAAGCGCATCCTGTACCTTGTTTTCCTTTAGACCCATATCAAAAAATAGTATTAACTATATATAGCGTTCCCAATACCGATTTTATGATTATATTAGATTATAAGAACTAAATTCAGGGAATAAGATTGTTGGCTTGAACAATAAGGAGAAAAAATTAAACTGGTATATAGGAAGAATATCGTAAGACTCAATTTTATTTATAAACTTGTTTAAAGATACACAGGCTTCAGCCAATGGTGGACTATTTTTAAATTTCCAATATTTGTTGATTAGGTTTTCAATATTCAGGATAAAGGAAGAATTTAGAATTTTTTCCGAAAACATTTTAAATGTAACTAACTTTTTGCATGCTAGAAAATGTCTTCGTGAGTGAAAAGGAGGCTCTTGTGCTTCCGCAAGAACCGCTGGAGTTTTATAAATTTTATACCTACTAAACTACCGCTGCCCTGCAGGTCTTTCAGTTTGTAATGTAAATTTTGTTCTTAAGGGATGAATCTAAGTATCTTAGACCAATTTTTCATTTTTTTTCCTATGAAGCAAAAAATTAGGTCGTAAAAAATCCTCATTTTTCGTCATTTTAGGCATTCTGCCAAAACAACACCTGAAAAAAATTCAAAATTTTGTTCTAAGATAAACCTTTGTAACTGTTATTTCTAGATATCCCAAATATATATTTTTTTAAATATTGATAAATGAGACTGTAATCTGTTATCAGCCGACTCTCTACATTTGTGTCAAAACTCGAGCGTTTGATTCCTCTTAATTATATGCACTTATTACTTATTTTATACTTTGAATTATCTATGAACCGATCTTTCTATACCTGCTTAATTCCCATTAATTAATCTCGGAAACATACTAATTTCCGTCTTCCTTTACCTTTCTCGATTTAGTATATCATTGAGTTTTTGCAAGTAAAGTTGTGCTATCATTTTGTGTAAATGTTCGTCTTTTTATAGTGTTAAAACTAAAACAATGGCATCCAGCTGTGTAAATCATTCAGATGTTTTTTGTTGTGTCGAATACACTTTGAAAGAAAAACTATTTCTGATTTTGTGAAAAGAGCTTATCTTGACTATTTTGGTGTTCATTTGAAAGACCATGATAAATCTTGGGCTTCACGTGTCATGTGTAAAACATGTGTTGAACATTTGCGTTAGTGGTCAATTGGAAAGAGGAAGTGCCTAAAGTTTGGTGTACCAATGGTTTGGAGGGAACCATGAAACCTTTATAATGAATGCTATTTTTGTGTCATTAATATTAAAGGTATGAATAAATCAATGAACAATAAAACCCTTCAGCAGTCTTCCTGAACTTCCGGAAGATGATACAGAAACATCAACGTCTGATGAAGTTCAAAGAATTAAATCAGAAAAAGACAACGAATTTAAAGTAGATTTAACAACTCCTCAGCGTTTCAATCAACAAGAACTGAACGATCCTAAAAGATACCTAAACCTTTGTAATGAAGTCAATTTTTCCTCAATCGGTTTATTTTAATTTTTCATTTTTAATAAATAATAAACGCTCTTGAAATGTTGGTCCTAGGCTAAAACAGCTGCGCACTGCCGATCAACATATCGATGCGCGGTTATACTCTCGAAGAGTGGGAATTATTCTCGCTTTCATCGTGAATTAAAAGATTTTTTAAAAATATTGTTGGGAGAAAGATTTAATTTGATTTAATTAATAAATATTAGAAGTTAACTCTTTAAAAATAGAATACTGTTTCTATAAAGGGAATTGAATTTGATTTAAATAATAAATGATAGGATTTAGTTCTTTATAATTGTAATACCGTTGATTTAGACATTTGATAGTTAGTCTGACCTAAGAAATTAAACTTTTCTTTTTGCTAGGTTAAATCGGGAATTAAATTTGATTTCATTGATAAATACTTTTGTTTAGTAAGTGTCGCGTTATAAATAACTTGGGAATACTTAGAATTTCAGTTTTCTTTTAATAGTTTGTTTATTCTTTTACCGCAAATTTAAATAATCTTAAATAGCATCCTGTCCCTGTCTGAACGGGCTCATGATGACGATCAGTTCATTCTTGGATTAGGTGTTATCCGCGTTTTTTAGTTAATGTACAAACCGCAAATTTAAATAATCCTAAATAGAATTCTGTCCCTGTCTGAGCGGACTCGTGATGACGATCAGCTCATTCTTGGATTAGGTACTATCCGTGTTAGTTTTCTTTTTCCCTTTGTATTCTTTATTTTTTTCGTGCAAATTGCAAATTAAAGAAATCTTAAATAGCTTCATTACCCTGTCTGAGCGGACTCGTGATGACGATCAGCTCATTCTGGGATAATCGGCTACCCCGGGTATAAATTTGTTTTTTTCCCTTTTCGAATATTTACTACAAGTAGTTCTTTCACGACCCTGTCTCCTCGCACTCTCTGCGACCGTTTAGATAATTCTTCCTTACCGAAATAGTAAAGTACCTACATTTTAGTTTAATTCCCGATACGACAGTTTAATAATTAATTTTTGCTACGACCGCTCTTAGAATTTTTCCTTACCGAAATGTAAAATTATGTTTTAGTTTAATTACCGACTAAATAGTCAAGTTAATAATTTCTTCTGCGGCCGAAACATATTTTAATTCAATTTTGACGTCTGATTGAGACTAGTCGGGATTCAATACCTTCCGATTTTTTTTTGTTTTGTTTGTTCAGGGTTATATTGACTATCATCGCAACGAGGGTGAGCGTTGAAATATATAATTTTTATTTTTTTTAATGTGTAAATAGTTATTCACAATATATGTGTCAATGTTAACTTTCCGTATTACTGGTTACTAATTCCACGCTTTATTTCCCCCTTGTATTTCAGCTATACTCTGTTTTTAAACTGGGAGGAGCGAATTGAAAAGACACATTTACACAGGGAAAAGTAACTAGATTTGTTACTAAGAGCGTGTTTCGAAATATAGAAAATTTATGAAATAGTTATCTTTATCGGCCTTAGTCGTTGAACTGCCAATGAGCGGTTAAGAAATGAATAAATGTCATACAAGTCATTTTTTATTGGTCCCAGACAACGGTCGCAAATTTCACATTATTGTGATCTGAAATGTGTGTCTAAAACGAACTGTCACTGTCAAATAAAATTCAATATGGTTGTTGATTGATATCAGAAATACTTTTTTCTTGCTTTTGAAATCGACTTTTTGAGAATAACTATGATCTTTTTAAAATGGATATTAAATATTTAAGAACATTGTTAATAGAATATCCGGATGTAGCTAGGTTAGTAAAAAATATAAAAATCTGGTCTGTTTACATTTTTAAGGATATTTTTGTTATAGATATAAAAAGTAAAAGTTAATCAGTGAATGACAAGTGGACCACACAGTAACTGGTATCTCTCCTATAAGTAATGTGGATATTATGGCTTATTTAGTGTTAACCCATGGTTAAGACGCTAAAGGGCAACTAAAGGCATTCAAAAGTTTACAGGACTATGAGTCAGAATTTGTTTTGAAAACTGGAACAAACATTTTCATAACACTATTCATACATACCTATGTATTAATTTTAAGTATTTTTAAAACATTTTTTGTGAAAGTAAGTTAACTCATTGTGCTAAATTAAGATTATCCCTAAAGTAGTAAATGGTGTTTTAAATGTTATAACAATTTTGTAAATGGTTTTATTCTTTTCTAATAAATAAAATTTACTTGAATATTTAGGTAGATTTTAATCATTTCAGTTAAAAATTCATCAATTTTAAAAAATCAGTAATAAAGTTGTTAGTTTTTTTAAAATACTTCGGAATCTCCCATCTTTTTACCTTCAAAAACCAATAATGCATTTTTTACAAAACCATCTTCAGAATCATCATGTAAAATAATAAGGTGTCATCCCTTTCTTATAGAGCTTTTTAGGAATTGCTACCCTTAATAGTACTCAGTGTAGATTTTCAATACAATTGCTTACTATGAAAAACTATTATTCAGGAAATAAAGTAAATAACTAAGTAATGTGTGAAACTGACTGCATTCTGACCAATCAGAAGTCTACAGAATTGCCAACTAACTTAAATTCAAATCGCTCCTTAGTTTAAAAACAGAGTAAAGTGATAAATTCTGTACCAGCCCAAGCAACGATTAAAGCCCGCTACTTGTGGCCTACCATTACCTGTGTCTAAGTGACCTTTGTCCCCTGGAATTTTTCATCTCCATCTGTAGCTACCCGAGTACTTTCGACGCCGTTTCGAGAGTTTGTGGAGTAAACCATAACCAAAAATCTGGCGCTCGAGAACCGCCCGTTACCAGCGCCATTCGTACGAAACCGTTTTCTCTGTGGCGAGAAAACCCCTTACACCTTCTAAAGGAGTCTGCTGAATTACTTGCATCCAGATTAAAAGAAAAGAACCTTCTTTATCCAGATACTAATATTACATTTTATCGTAAAAGAGAAGGATCTGCTGCCTTTTTTAACTCGGGAAAATAACCTGGTATTCTGTAACAATATAAAAGGACTCGTAGAAAAAATAGGTTTGTCAGAATACACTGCAGACGATTGTCACCTTTTTATTGACATTTCAAAACGTTGTTTAACATGTGTCCTTCTACATAACGGTAATAACGGTAACAAATATGGCTTAATTCCTATTGGTCATTCTACGACCATGAAAGAGGAATATGAAAGTATTAGCATTAGTATTAAAAAAAATGGGCAATTTTTGTTGATTTAAACATGATAAACTTCCTCCATGGACAGCAAAGTTGATATATAAAACACACCTGTTTTTTATGTGTTTGCGACATCAGAGCTAAAAATCGGCACTTTGGTTACGAGAGAAAAAATTTTACCACCCTTGCATATCAATTTGCTGCTTATGATTGTAAAGTTTTTTTGATTCTTTATTCGTAAACATTTTTAATACCGACCGAAAATCTCAAGTCTCTACTATTGACAGAATTACTTTCGACATATCCTATGGTGTTGCAAAATGTTATTCGTTTTTAATTTCGTAGTTCTTTTTCAGAAGAGTCAAGAATAGCTTTGAATATGCGCATATGTTTTCAACTATTCGAATATTCTCAATGCGAAGAGTGAAATACACTTGTCGAGGATAGGTCTCCTGGAATATATTTTCTTTACAACGTTGCCGGATCAAATAGGTACCTGAAAAACTGGGGAAATATCCCGACACGTTCTGGACAACGCTCTTAAGAAAACATAAAGGATAAGGTAAAATAAAAATTTTATTTGGTGCATAATTTGAGATTATATTTACAGTTTCTCACAAAATTACAACAACACATACATTTCTGAGACTACAAACTATAAAAACAATAACAGGCAAGAGATACAAACAGCCTAGTGAATTTAAGATGTTTACCATTTTTACACCAACTCACAAGCAAGTAAACAATTTGTATGTACAGGGTTAGCTGAATCCATGAATTCATTCCATTAAATAATCATCAAGCAAAATTTCATTCATAAAATTGATACGATTTTGGCACAGTACAAAAATACTGTACAGGGGGCGTTAAATAAATACAGGATGAAACAAAAGATACCGAAAATTAGTAGGCCTTTTCATATTAACGATATTTTAATAGCCAGATTTTATGCCTTAAGAGATTCGTTTCACTTGACTCATCCTGTACATCCTAAATAATAAAATAGTACTACTGAGTTTTCAGGCTTAAAAAAATTACCATCAAAAATACACATGTGAATATTTTTTAAAAATATGCAATACTTTTTATAAATTTTACATGTTTGTCTTTTATTTAAATTAAAACCCGAAACGCGCTATACAATAAACATAAAATAATTTTGACAAAACATATTTTGCTATTTACAAGACTAAACTAGCGGTATATCACAAATTTATTTGCTTTAATTGGAATTATTCTCAACATCACAATGTAATCAAAAGCAAACTATAAAAAATAACAATTAAATGCGCTCTCTATACATTCTTAACAAGTTCTAAGCCTCATTGGACTTTTTTAATTTTGTAATACTCCATACGAAAGCAAAATTTATTTGTAAAGTAAAAAATGACAAGCTATCTTATTAAATTATTTCAACATCTAAGAGTCAATTTCATAAATCTTATTAATTAATATGTGCTCTCACAACAAACTTAATCTTTTTCAAAAGAATAACTTTCTTTATTATAAAGAAATGTAACATAATACAGCGCCTCATGCTAACTCTTTTATAAAAAGTAAAAAACGCTCGCACATCCTATTTTTTGAAAAGTTAACAAGAAAATATTTGTTTTAATCCGAAAGTACTCACTCTGTATGTATGTATTTAAAATTTCACTTAAAAGCATAATATAAATTAAAACAGTTTATTGAACAAAGGATTGAATTTGTTTATGATAGAAATAGTTTGCCATCTTTAGATAAAGTCCAAGGGTCTCCCAAAAATCATATTTCCTGCTTTTAAAAACAATAAATATTTTATATAAAAAACGGTTGAAGGGCGCTATTCAGAACAAAAGCAATAATATATTTAACAAAAATTTCAGTCAAACTGAAATTGTAAGATTGTTGGTCTGATTTATAATAATATAATTTTTGTAAAAAATTCTACCTACAAGATACGTCCTTGGAAGAATTTAAAATTATCACAATTCAAAAAAATATAGGTCTATAACGATAATAATAATACAGACTTGTATTAAATTTGTTCAAAATTTGCAACCCTTAATAATTCCCTTCCCATTAACAAATAAATAAAAATGCACAATTATTGCACACTGGACACAAATCAGTCTCTTAAAAATTTGATGTTCTTGTTATTTGAAGAAGGCACCTCTCTACAGTCGAGTCAAGGTATGACTAATATCACCTCTCGTTTGCCAAAAATTAGACAGTTCTATAAATCACGTAAATTTTTAAGATAACCAATCACATTTTAATTGTATAGATACAATAGTAATAATACAACACACCGATTTAAGCAAATGGTTAAAATTGACATTTTTTCCAAAACACCTAGTCCAAAAATCGGTTGCTAAAAGGCTAACAGCTATGTTGAGAACAGATATATCTTAGCTGCTTGATTCAGCTTAAAATTTAAAAGCTGGTTAACGCTACTAATGACAAAAAACTAAAAAGCTTTATATAGAGTGGGCCACTCAAAAGAGTCTGCCCTGGTATTTGGCAGTATTCCTTGAATTTTAGGAAAATGCTGAAATACGTCGATTTTTATTACAAAGAACACGTGTTTTTAATACAGACATTTGTCATGTGTCAACCACCTCCCTGTGTGTGTGGCAACATCATTAGAAAGGTATTGCGATTGACTACTATTCAGGCATATAATCATCTATGACTTTTTTTCGATGTATATAAAAAAATAATTTAATTAAAATGTACAGGATGTCCCAATCTGTAGGCTAGCTCACGAGCTAGGAGGTGACTATCATCTTAGGAGGATGCACAATAGGCTTAATGAGACCTAAGTGCCGTGGGGGTAACCCACCCTCCACACGTTACAGATACAGGATGTCCCAATGAAAAGTAGCCCGTTTCCAAAGCTTATAACTTTTAAGCGCCTAATCGTAGAAACAGTGTTCGCTGATATGTGTTATTTTGCTATAAGTTTTGGTTTAGTGACACAGAAATGATGTATTACTACAGGGTGTTTTTTGAAAATCTCCTCTTTTAAATTCAACGTAACCAAATTTTATCAAATTTATTTTGAAAAATACCATGTACAAATTATACATTTTTGAAAAGTAGAAGAGTGTATCTTTCAGATGACCTAAACATATACAGGGTGTTCCATTTGATAAAATTTCGTTACGGTGAATTTAAAGTGGCCCACTCTGTATGTTTATCAATTTATTGAATAGGGGTGTGGCTAGAACTAGTGATAAGCGATATTTAATGAACTGTTCCTTTTTACTGATTTTAATAAGTCTTCTCGTCAATCTCATAAGTTTTCATATTTAGCGATCGCTACTGACCTAATGCGTGTGATCCGTGATCCCGATTTTCTGTTACTTAGTTTTATATTCGTTAGTTTGATCCATACCGAGTAGTGAATTTTTGAGACATAACGTATTAGATCTACATAGTACACAGCAGTGGAACAGATCATTTAAAACCGTGATCATTGTTATTTATGTTATTTAAAAATCACAGTAACGAATAACGATGGGATTTTTTTTAATATTACGATTGGAAAAACGTCATAGGGCATTCACCTGTTTTTATAAAAACTTAAAATAGCCCATATTTAAGTTGGCTAGGTACTACATTAGGGTCAAATTAGGACCTATTTTAAGTTTTTAAATAAGCAGGGATGATTGCCCTTTTGACGTTTTTTTTTTCAAATCGTAATATTAAAAAAAAATTCATATGGATCCACTATTACCCTAAAATTATATTTTTTTTGAGATACAGGTTCTTAAAGTTTCAAAAATAACTTAAGACAATTTCAGAAAACGACATTTAATTTGTAGTAACAGAAACAGAAGTATTAGTTATTTTAAAGAAAAAAGGTTTAAATTGCTGAAACTAACTTATTTTTAAAATTTTAAGGACCTGTTTCTCAAAAAATATCAACTTTAGGGTAATTGTGATACATATTGAAGTTTTTACAATCAATCGGTGTATTTAAAAATAGCGATGGTTTTCCAAAACTAAAATTAAAATTTTCTCGGAGTTTTTTGCCTAAACATCTGACGTAAATAATTTGAGGTTTTCAACAAAAATACTCACACTGTATGTAAGCGCTACAATGATAACATAAACAAATTAGTCATATTATAAACTAAAGAACTTAAATCTGGTGTGATGCCATTAAAACATGGGCCTCTGTAACATATTGTTATATAACGCCAAAATTCATGATGCTGTTTTTATATTTTATTATCATTTACCAGAACATCTGAGTTACTAAGTCGATATAAAGAAATTCACTGATAATGATAATGGAATTTAAATACAAAGAATACTGTGTAAAGGCATAAAAAATTGTTATGCCTATTAGCAACCGACTTAAAATATTTATAACAGCCTTTAGGATTTTTTAAAATAACGTGATTTCATACATTGCAATTTCGTTCTATTTGACTCGTTCCATAACTCGTTCCGATTTTGCCTAAATCACACGTGCGATTCCAGAGGTACTGTAAATACGGAGCTTTCTGGAAAACTCTGAGGTCGTGCTCCTATTAGATGCTGTCTAAGCGCTACAACCATATTATCGGGACCAATGAGATTTATTTCAAAGAAAAATCTGTCACGACGCATGGCGCTCAAATCGGGAGAGCTAGTTCGTAGAGATCTTTCTTTTCTGGTGTTTTGGTTAGCATCTTTGTCTTCGTTTTTATTGTCCATTACCCATGTGATTTTGTCGGGATCTTTAGTACCTCCCACCGTGTGTCTTCTTTTTATTGAACGGTCAGGATGACCACTTTTTCTCTTATTTTTAACAGAATCTTTAAATCTGCGATTGTTCAGGTTGATTTCTCGTTTTCTATTAATGTTACTTTCCGTTTTTTCACTCTTACTTAGGCTGTCCGATCTCTTTAATCGATCTCCTTTGTTTAGACTTTCAGATCTTTTTAGTTTGTTGTTGAGAGGTGAACTAGTTCGTTCTGGTCTGTTTAACGATTCAGAACGTCTTAAGTTAGTTCCACTCTGGTTTACTTTATTTTTGTTGGAAAACACGATCGTTTTGGTAATATTTCTATCATTATCAGGTACTTTTTCCATAGCCATCGTATCTTCTTCTTTTTCTTTATCGTTTTTATACTCTTTATCTTCCTTTTTCGACATTTTGAGTTGGTTTTTATGTAAACTAGGGTTTCTGTACAAATCACTAGCCTGGGGTATGTTTTCCTTATCTGGATAAGATTTTTTAGGATGTTTTTCTGGCGATTCATCTACATAAGGAATGCCCTCACCAGACAAAATCGAGGGCTGGTCCTTCAATCTCTCGTCGATGAGCTTGGTCATTGTACTCAACAAAGACTCTGAAACAAAACAAAATATTTTTAAAAATTAGAAAGTGTTATTCCAGAACTATAGTTAGGAAATTAATTAAAAACAGTGTGTAAATTTTTATTAAAATAGTTGCATACAATATTTTTTCTACTACCGTACACATTATCCATTAATATTAGAAATATAAAAGTTACTTTTTTCACTAGTGCGTAAAGTAATCAAATTCGCTGGATAAATTTGAATCCATATCGATTATGACAGATATAAACTGCAAATAAAATGTTAATTTAAGTAAACAAACAATAAGAAAAATTGTTTATCTTCTCAAAATTGATTCGGTTTTAAAAAATAGTAAATTAGCTTTAGAAATCTAATCCACACAGCCACGGCCTACTTACTTTTACCAAAATCGACATCAACGGTTTGTTTACTTTTAGAGAAAATTATAATTAAAATAAAAATAATTTCTTGGACACTAAATAGATATAAGCAAAAATAATTTACTTATTTGTCTTAGAAGGAGATAGCATTAAAATGGTAACGTTATATTTTGTTGCTATGTACAATTTTTGTCAAATTTTACTTTTTTTCAGTAGTGCGTAAAGAGTTTTACTTTACGCAGTGGTGAAAAAAAGTACAATTTTACGCACTCCGTGGAGTTCGTAAAGTATGTACTTTACGCACGGTAGTGGAAAAAATATATATTTTGTGTTATTTTTTGTTTTTAAGCACTCGAAAAGACCACATTGAATAGTTATTCATAAACCAAGAAAAATATTTCTAAAGTATCAACTTTTTTATTTATAATGAAGCTCTTAAAATTACTACACCATTATACTTCTTCTTCATAGATTAATTAAACATCAAAAACATCTTTAAGAAAATGTTTTAACACAGAATTATAGTTTATTTGAAAATTAATGATATCAAAATTTTTATGACTCGTGAGAATTGTTAGTTCTGTAATAATAGACGATAAAAAGCGATATTGATCAAGTAAATTTGTGCAATAAAAATGTCACAAACGTCTAATTATACTCCTGTGAAATTAAAGTGTAATTTAACCGAGCATATGAAAAATTTAGTGTTAAATGTACATGACGCTCTTGTACATGAACATTTCAATAGTACTGTTCAGAGTATAGTTTCTAAGTGTTCAAATATGACCGGAGTTGGAGAAGCAATCATTTATAGACTTTTGAAGCAATAAAAGGATGAAAGTATTACAGTAGCACCTAAAACGTCAACTGGGAGAAAAACGATAGAAAATCTGTGCTCATAGAGAAAGATGATATTTTTTATTGGAGGAGGCAATATTTAAGAGAAATTAGAAAATTAAGAAGATAAGATAAAAATATTGTTGGATAAAACATGGATAAATGAAGGACATTTTGTAAAAAAAGTTTGGCAAGATAAACAGGTTACAAGTGTTCGTCAGGCATTTATGGAAGGTTTGTCTACTGGCTTAAGATTTCCAAACGGTAAAGGTCGCCGTTTAATTATCACTAGTACTGGAGGAGATAAAGGATTTGTTGATAGAGGCTTGTTAGAATTTGATTCAAATTCTACGAAAGACTACCTTGAAGAAACGACTGCTAAGGTTTTTGAAAAATTCAGATAAGACGGTATCAATATTTACTTTTTTCCGCTTTGAACAATCCTGTATATAGACCTTTGCCATAAAAACTTAGTTATTATGAATTTTCAAATAAACTATAGTTATAAGCCGCCTTGTAAAAACTGTTTTTTTATTACGACTATTTCTGTTTAGTAATTCCATCTGATATAGCTCTCGTTCCTGCAGTGAAAAAATTCCGGCCAAGCGACAAGCATTGATCAGACAAAAATGCTGCATCTATAATCTACATGGAACATCCTCAAACTTACATAAACAAAAGTCACTTCTCAAACATTTTTATTGAAATGAAATGTTTAAGGTGAATACAGCACCCCATATAATTTTCGGACATTTCAAAAAGTAATTATGTTTAAAAAAATAAAATTTTGACAAAATAAATTAGGCAATTATATCTAGAATATGCATATACTTTAAAGTTTTAATTCCTTCTAGTTTCCGAAAAAAAATTAAAGGGCTTTAAATTTTGAAATAATATAATAAAAATAAATGCATTCCTCAACAGGACTATTCTTAATATAATTCCGAAATTTGAGATCTTAATGTATTATTAATGAATTTTTAAAATTCACCAAAATTAGTGGCTAAAACACCTCGTTAAGTGCTGCCTTCTGTTGTAACGCAACTGTAACTATCATATCGTACATTCTCAGTCATCATTATTTCCTGCAATGATATATACCAATTTACACAGGAGACAGCACTTAACAAGCTATTTTAGCCACTAATTTTGGCGAATTTTAAAAATCATTAACTAAACATTAAGAGCTTAAATTTATGGAATATATTAAGAATAGTGCTGTTGAGGAATGCATTTCTTTTCATTATGATATTTAAAAATTTAAAGCGCTTTAAGTTTTTTTTTTCTCGGAAACTGGAAGGTATTAAAACTTTAAAATATATGCATATTCTAGATATTATTGCCTAATTTATTTTGCCAAAATTTTAATTTTTTAAAAAAATTACTTTTTTAGATATCCTTGTCCGAAAATTATAAGGGGTGCTGTAATCACCTTAAGTAAGAACTTATTACAAGGTAATCTTTGAAAACGTTATATCAATCAATATTTTAAAAAAATAACACTAAAAATCTAATGTAATGATTATTATAATTTTTTACTATTAGTTATTTCACTTATTTTTAAATGGATCCACAGCCGGTTACAAGAACGTTCATTAAAATTTACGACGGTGATAAAATTAAACGAGTGTATAGACTGAGAGTTATTTGAAATTTATGTCATTTAAACAAATTACATTATCAAGCTCTGTCAAAGTTTATCAGCTAATAAATTTTAATGAACGTTCTTGCAACCGGCTGTAGTTCATCTTTTTTGTTTTTCATTAAATATAGGTATTAGATAATCATAATTTTAAGTCAAACTGGTATGTCTGCAAAAGTAGTAGAATGATTTATCTGTTATACAGATTGGGAAAAGGATACACGGGCCACAGGGTATAGGCATTGCGAGTGCACGGCCATCCCTCCCATACTTTGTGTACAACACCAACCTCTACATACCTACCATCTCTCCTGTTTTTGATATTGTTTACTTTTATCAATCATCAGGTTGTCTCTGTTAAAGTTTAGTAATGTATAAACTGAAGAAGAGTGTTGTTCTCTCTAATTAAATAAAGACAATATTTACGCAGATTCCTATGATTGTTGAACGAAGAATTATTAGCAAGTGACAAATAATTTATAAATCTTCAAGTTGCTAATGTGCCATTATGGCTTTGAAAATAAAATAATGATTTAAACAAAATACAAAACACTAAAGTAAAATTCTAAAAAAATAGAATAAAAGGCAATTCTAAACAATAACAAAAAGAATTTTAAAAAACTAAAATGACAAAAGTATTAAACCTAACAAATAAAGATTTCAAATATTTCACAGTCTTTTGCTAAACAATGGCCAAACCTGTGATGGAAAGACACCCTCTTATCTCTAATTTAGTTTTGTGTAATATTTTCACAGTGGTATAGTGAAAGCTAAACAGTAAAAAAAAATGAGCTGAAGAATTAAAATGTATTGTTTATGTTGACCGATTCGATTACGCATATTATAAGCATCTTACGATTAATAGAGATGGGCGTCACTACACCCAATGGCTTGTATACACTGTAGAACAGCCAAATGGAATAAATTCGGTAATAAATACATGGGGACGGACACGTCGATTGGTATTTTAGTTGCGCATTTTTTTTAACAAAATCTTTTTATATCTTGTAACAGTCTCCAATACCAACTTTATTTTTTTTTTTTAATGCAACACCCTGTATATTTTCAATTTTTGGATTCTTCAGAAAATTCTAGACATATTTTATGTCCTATACCTAATCGTTTCGAAAATATTGTTTTCCTATTTATTGCCAAAATTAACATTAACAAAATAAAATTGTTTGATTACAGAAATTCGCTACAACACACTCAATACTTATTTCCCATTTGGGTCTTGATTATGAGAAAGTAAGCAAAAACCATTTCAGCGTTCCTTTTTACTAATATGAAATTTAAAAAAAGATGTACTTAAATAGTTTTGTTTACTTTTGTTTAAAATGCCTTAGCAGTAGTTGTCAGTGTTATAGTCGTTTGATTTTCCTTAACTGCATATCAGAAAATGATTCATTTAACAGAAATGCACAAAATAACAATTCTACAGATGATTAGTTATGGAGATAACACATGGACACAAATGGAAGTTGCTCGCTTATTTCATGAAAAATTTCCAAATTTGCCGCGTATATCCCAAGGGACAATTAGTAAAATAGTGAAGTGGTTTCGCAAGCTTGAACATGTAAGGCAGATAAAAAAACAGCTGCCAATGCAATAACTAATGGTACAAAATTGGATATTATCCTTGAGTTTCGATATTAGCCATTCATCGATTATTCGAACATTAAAAGAAGATAATACGGTGATCCAATTGATTTCTGATGAGTGTACCTTTACAATTCATGGTCATGCTAATCGTCAAAATTGCCGCTATTGGTCTAGGGACAATCCTCACTGGATGAGAGAAGAACATACGTAGTACCCTGAAAAGGTTAATGTTTGGGCAGGAGTTGTTGGCGATCATATAATAGATTCCATTTTCATTGATGGCAATTTGAATGGCGATAATTATTTAGCACTAATATCCCGATCCAGCAAACCCACAAGTTCCAGCAAATATGATATGGTTTCATCAAGATGGAGCGGGCAGTACCTCAATCGAGTATTTCCAAATCGGTGGATAGGGAGGCGAGGGTCTGACATCATTAGACTTTTTCTTATGGGGATATGTCAAAAGGATTGTATACAAAACTAATCCTCTTGACCCAGCTGACTTAAAAAGACGAATAATGATTGCGATTAGATCGGTCACGCCTGAGATGATGAGTAACGTTAGAAGACATTTTTATTTCAGATTAGGATGTTGCCAGGATGTTTTTTTTGTTACATTATCAATAAATAAACAGTAGGTATCACTTATTACTTTTTAAGTGTGTTTTGACGAATTTCTATAACCAAATTATTTTATTTTATTAATGTTAATTTTTGCAATAAATCGGAAAACATTTAATATTTCCGAAACAGTTAGGTATAGGACATATTACATAAAATATATCTAGAATTTTCTGAAGAATCCAAAAATTAAAAAATATATACAGGGTGTTGCATTTAAAATAAGAAAGTCGGTATTGGCCACTGTTACATGACACACCCTGCATAAAAAGTTTTTGTTAAAAAAAAATGCGCAACTAAAAATACCAATCGACGTGTCCGAGCGTTTTTCCGAACATGCCCCCTTTTATTTATTACCGAATTTATTCCATTTGTATGTGTTTCCTAACCTGTTTAACCTACAATATGGCATCATAGAAGATAAAGCTTATTAATTACTGAACAGTAAATTAGTAGAATTAAATTACCAAACACAACATGACAAAAATATTCACAACGTTAATACAAAAACAAACAATTTACACACTTGTTTCATGTTTTGCATAACACATGGTGTAAATAACCATGTGTGGCATTCCCATGGATGGACAGTGTTAGATATTCAGAAATAATATTACCCAAATTGAACAACTAATAACTTTTTTTATAATTTAACAACAATATATAAAATAACTATCAATCGGAGTAACTGTCAAATAACGCGTGAGTAGAAAAAGTTATCAACGAGCCGCATTGCGTCGAGTTTGCAATTCTACGAGTGAGTAATTGCTTGACAACGCAAATTAGGTAGAGGTAAGAAAGTGTCAGTTTAGATCTCTTAACTCTGCCTTTTTTCCTGCCGTTCCTGATACACCCACTTTTTGATGAGATTGAAGTATTTTTGCGATTTAAATGACAATGTCTATAGTGTTATAAAACGCCAAATTAGACTAAGTAAGATTAGAGTATGAAGTATATCTAGTACATAGATTAAGAGTTCTCCTGACAACAGATAAGTGTGAGTTATCACGTGTGACGTGATCATGTGTGACGTGTGACTTCAGCAAGCCAAACAAAAACTAATCGTTCTGTCATTGATTTTGACATGAAAGTTTTTGTTTTTAATTTTTTTGCAAAATGAAAAAACGTAGTTTAAAAGTGTAAATTTTCTGCACTAATCGCATTTGATTCGTTCAGTGGAGCTTCAAATATTTGACAGTAACACACGTGTAGCATATACTTTTGGCAAGTATTACAGTTCGAATACAGTGTCGAGTGTGACACTAGTGCAACAAATAAAATCCACTATAAATGAAAAGTAAGATCGGGATGTCGAATTTTTTTTTGATGAATGAAAAGACATTGTCAGATGAATTTTTTTGAGAAAAGTCAGGGAAAATATTGATTTGGGAACAGTTATAGAAAAGTTGGAAAGATTCTGTATGATTTTATTGTTGCTGAGTTGGAGAGTTGAAATAAAAAGACAAAGAAAGGTAAAGAAATTATTTTTATTTGAGTTAAAGAGAAGTATGAATCAGATAGCAGAAAGGAGAATTAACAAGAGGAGGAATAAGACTAACAGAAAAGTATAGGAAGATAACGAAAGAATACGAAGCAGGAGACCAGATGAGAACAGGAGAGACCAGATGAGAACAGGAGTGAGCAGAAGAGCAAAGAATAATTTAATATTTAATTTTTTTTGTAAATTTTAAGAGAACGGCCTGTTTTAAGAGTTTTTGTCAAAATTTAAATTTTTTGGATATTGGGTGTTACCATATCAGTTGATACCTAAACTCTAATTTGTATTTGTTTTACAGAATTGATTGCTAAACGACTATTGTTATGTTATGTAAGATATATTAATTACACAGTGACCTAAAAGATCTATTGGGTCCCCTTCCCCCTTCCGTTGCTAATGCCTATAACAAATGTAGGATTTGGAGTGGCTCCCAAGCTAGGTAAATCGCCCCCTTCTATTTGGTATGCCCCTAAGTATAGTGTCCTTGGATTCTGAATTGCTACACAGAATGAAAATGAAGGTTTAGTTTTATTCCTCACAGAATCTGTACTCTACTAATCTCAGTTTACAAAGTTGTCCTTTAAGTCTACAATGCCCGTTAAGGATCCGTGGTACAATGTGTATGTAGTCTGTTCTTACTCAGACAGGCTTTCAATCTGTTCTATTTACGATTATTTAAAATCACTTAAATGAAAAAATAAAAGTTCAAAAAGTAGGTATTTAAATGATAAATAACTTTGCTTTGCCCATTTTTTTACGACAATAATACACCGCATTGTGGATGAAAGATTTTGATATAAATGGTGATTTTCTCATACCTACAAATGTACAGGAAGATACAAAATTGATGAACTTATCTTTATGACAGAAAAACATCAAGATTTCGATAAAATTTTAGTGAGTTAGATGAGGAAAGAGAAAGTGAAAAAAAACGGATGGACATATAATTTTGGCCTATTTTTACACGTACTAAAGATAATTTAACAAAATATCGCTGGAAGGAAAAGTGAATTTTCAGAGGAATGCTAGAATAAAATATATTTTATGTAAATCATGATTACAAGCAATTTGGGTAACATACTTTTGTAATATATGCAATGCTACACCTGGTTATTTACGTCGTGGTGTCTACATAAGATTTGTTTCTGCAGCAGTTTCAGATAGTCAGAATTTAGTGCATGCGCAGATTGTAAACGGTTTGCTGACTATAGGAAACATCTGTAGAAATAAACCTATTTATAATAGATTTTGAAGATGGTATTATTTTTATTAGGAATTAATTAAGACTAAAAGGAAGAGAGTTTAGTAGGGAATTATTTAGGCAATAATTTATCATTAGGTTTTATACTTAATACATTTTGATGTTCCCAAAATATGTAGTTTTTTATTAAAAGTCCTTTGTATTTTACAATGATATGTATTTCTATATGTGACTGGTTTTGAAGTCTAGAACTTTATGTTCTGGCACGCCTAGTGGGTAAGAGAAAAGAATGGTAGAAGCAAGAAAACAATGATTTAATTTTAAGAATTAATAATTCTAATAGATATTTTTTTAAACTAAAAATGTTACAAAAAAACTTTTCCAACTATCCTACATCATATTAGTATATTAAAATGGTTACCTTTTTTTAGTTTAAATAAATAACTATTAGTATTGTTAATTATTTTTTACAATTAAATCATTGTTTTCTTGCTTATACCAATAGAATTTCACCATTTTTATTTTCTCTTACCCCACTAAGTGTGCCAAAAGATGAAGTTCTAGACTTTGAAACCAGTCGTATATAGAAATACGTATCATTGTGAGATACAAAGGTCTTTTTATTCCTAACCTTTAATAAACCATCTCACACATAGGTACCCCAAGTATGTAAGATTTATTTGTTAACTATAAATAAATTTTAAGCTAGTTTGTGAAAAGATCTTGAATATTAAAATAGAAAACACCGAAATAGCTTTACAAGATTAGTTAGCCCTACAAAATCGCAATAAGCTGTATTTTAACAGGTAATGGCAAAAAAGAAGGCAACAAGATTTTTTTCTATCTTAACTTTATTGTAGAGTTCTTTTGAAGATATATAAACATAAGAATAGAATTTTTAATAAATACTGGTTATAAAATAACGAGACTGATGCTCCCAGAAGTACGCATGCGCCAAACGCGACCGAGAGCTGTGTAGCGTGAAGTCTTCTCTTTCGAATGCAGCGCCTTCCGTGTATGTAGACAAATTAGTCTGGCCGTGGTCTTCGTTTGTATAAGAGCTGTTGTTTTGTTTTGCCAATATCTACCTTTTCACTACCCCAGTGTCTATGAACAAACAAACAACACTCCCATCTTAGACCGTTTCTAATTCCTCAGGAAACAGTACGTCTCTCGAACTCTAAATGGATCAAACTGCAACGCCCAAAACACTCTATAAATCCCTGGTGGCCCCACAGATAACCTATTTGAATCATATATATATAGTTATCATCCTATTTATTGTATCGTAATTTGGGTTTTCGTGGTTTCCACTAATCATATTTCCCACTTTACAATTTGGACTTGTCCTTTTTTTAAGGTTGGAAATAGCAGAATTGGCGTTACAATCTTGAGAACACAACCTGCCACACAGGTTCCACATGAGCCGAAACACTTAGGAAATTAGCTAGCTAGGTTACAATTTGTAATCAGGGCAAACCACCCTGAAAAGAAGGATAACTTCTATAGTAGGGTATCAGGAAAACAATATGATGTCCTAGAAAATGTAAGAACAAATCGAAAAGAAATGAGACATAAAAAAATTGTTGAAAAAATGATAAGTGTAAAAATAGAGCAATGAATCGTCGTAAAATTTCATATGAAACTTGGAAAAGTGCTACTGAAACTTATATTTTAGTAAAAGAAGACTGGAAATGAATTCTTATCATATGTGCGAGTTTTTGAATGGTTTAAGCGTTCCCAAGATGGCCGAGTAGACGTTGAAGATGATTCACGCCCGGGTTGCCCTTCCACGTCAAAAACGGATAAAAATATTGAAAAAGTCGGTAATCTGATTCGATCTGAACGTCCATTAACAAGTCGTGCGATTGCTGACAAGGAAATAATAAGAAAAAAAGACCCGAATTGTGAAAGAACAAGTCATAGGTTCTCCATCAAGACAATGCGCCAGCTCATTCTGCATTGTATGTCAGGACGTTTCTACAACATCCCTGTTCCGAAGGCCAAATCTGTATTAAATGGAACAATATTTCAGTCCGTTAAAGTTGTGGAAGAAAAAGAGGTACGCGTCATGAAAGAGCTCACAAAAAAATTGCATGGTGCGTCGTAGGGATAGAGGGGTGTATATTGAAGGTGATAAAAACTAAAAATGTATAAATTCAAAATAAAATGTTTTACAGCAATAGTCTCATTAGTTTATAGCCACACCTCGTATATTAACGATTATAAATTGAATAAATGAATTTTTTATATCATAAAAGGTAATCTGAGTCATAATATTCTTAATTTATAGCAGTTGCTAATAAATTTCCAATGCACGTCATCCACAAAAATATTGTATTTTCAACATGGTTGTTATGGATGACGTGATCGGATTTTTTTTACAGCTACTATAGATATTTATTCTTTAAATTTATTTAATTTTAGATACATGTATGAAACTTAATTTTATAACAGAATATTAAAAGTAAATATATAGCTCTGTATATAACTATATCCATGAATATTTTAATTTTAAAAATTAAAACGCAGCCTTCTTAGTAACCAGTACCTATAGCGAGCCAAATTCACACAGTATTATACCTCTTGCTTCTAAACTCTGTTGTATATGTGGCGGGTTCTAGGAGGTCTCTGAGGTACAACATTGGGTGGTTTCACTGACCGCCACCCTCTAATTGGAGGCAGGGGTGTATTACTTCCTATTTATTAATAAAATAATATGCATCTAGTTTCTGTTAAGAATCTAATAATGTTTAATACCTAAGTATTTTTATTTCAACTAAAAAGCTATTAATGAAGCTAAGAGAATGGCTTATACCAAAACAAAACAAATAAAACAATACTACAGACGAAAAAAAATATGCTTTCTAGATGAAATAAAAGAATATTATTAAAATATATGTATTTGTTTGCAACTTTTTTACAAAACGAATTTAGGTGTATGTTTCGGTTTAAGCCATAATACAAAATGGTAGTTTTACATTTTTACCACAATTCTTGATTATGTAGTGACTGGCAAAATTATGGAACAAATTCATTAAAAAATTCTTTTTTTTTTTCCAAAAAAATTCTTAGATTTTCAAATAGTTTTGTTTTTCCACATTTTGATGTAACATTTTCATTTTGGCACCATTTTTGTACACGCAATGACCTTATAGGCCAATTTTTAAATCTCGCCCTGATCTTATTTCAGCAATTTGCATAAGTACACTTATTGGACTGATAATTTCGGAGAAGTAATTTTTATTTTTATTACAAAATTAAAAAGATTTAGCAGAAATTTGATAATCTCTTAAAATAATTAATTTCAAGGTCAAAATTTCTTCACTCTATCAGACCTTTAATTATTTTTCTTTCAGTTATATAAAAAGAGCAAGTACCGAGATTACGGAAGTTTATTTTGTATTTATTTGTTTGCGTGTGATTTTCAACAAAAAATGGCTACAACTTTCAGTCGAGTGTTCAATTAAATCTTACAAATCTTTCTAGTTAAATAAGGCGCATTTGACAGAAACAGCAAATTGCAATTTTAATTCTCGTATGATGTGGGTATAGAACTAGAACTCAACAAGAAATATGCGCTTTGGTTAATGCATAGAATTAAGCCTGACCTATTACTCGTGGCACTGTAAGTAAAACTGAAAGGAGATTTAGAGAGATTAAACATGGCCGTCCGAAGATTAGTGACGTTACAAAAGTTTACATATTGTTCTGTGTGGAAAAAGAGCCTCACAGTTCTTCTAATCTAGCGACTGAAAGTGAAGTCAGTCAACACCCAGTATTACATTTGGTGAAGATAAAAAAAATATCATCCATTCAAAATTAGACCCGTGCAGAATGATCCTGGCCGTAGATTACTGTGATTACTTGTGAAACGTTGATGAATGTATGCAACAATAATCGACACTTTTCCCGTAAAATACTTTTTTTAGACGAAGCTACCTTCTGCTTGAATGGTACAATCAACCGTCAAAATTGTAGACAAAATGGTCATTAGATTCTCAATACCCGCAGAAGTGAATGTCTGGGCACCCATAGTGGAAAATCGGATCATAGGTCCTTTTCGACTTTGACCAGACCGAGACAAAACAAAGATATTTGAAATTTTTGCAAAACTCTTTTTCTCACACTAGCAGAAACTTGCGTATTACATGCATATTGTCTCTAGTTATTTGGACATTTGTTTTCCTGAAAGGCGGATTGGCAGAGAAGGAAGAGTGAGCCCCAAGTCCTCATTCCTCTCGATTATTACCAGAGATAACAAGAGATGTAACTACAAACAAATATCGCACTGTCGTTAGTAAGACATATTCTAAGGGACACAGGAGGGTATACTATCCGCTGTTGGGCGGGGTACAATATATAAAATGGATGCCATAGCTTGTGTAAAAATGGCAACCAAAATAAAAATATAACATCAGAATGTGTGGAAATGAAAAACAACATCACCTAAGTATTTTTTGGCATTAAAAATTTGAATTAAGCCACAAATTAGGAATATATTACAAACTGCGGTAAAAAAAGTGTATTTATCTAATAATTGACATATATAATTATTTACTAAATATTACTAATTATAACTTACCATCATCATTTGACACCTTGTTGAGGGATTCTAGGGAACCAATTCTTTGACAATCAATCTGAAAAGAAAGACAAATATGCACTTTCATGAATACATAACATCAATTAAAAGGAAAAATAGATATTAAAGAAAATGTCTTTCCAAATCAAGTAATAGGTTCATAATTATAAAATGAGAAAAGTAGAAAGAAAAACGTGTACTTTAATTAGTATATTAATTGATTTTAAATTTTCAATACTAACTTTAATTTTAAGTTCTATAATATGAAATCGACTAAAACGCTCTGAGGATGGCGAAAGTGCTAAGCTTTAAAATGTTTTCTTCTTACTTAACTCGCCTCGAAATACAGACTACTTAATTTTTAATATTACCCTCATAAACCCTGCATAAAACAGTAATCTCAAGCCAAAATAATGTTCGAAATGATAAATAATTTAGAGATACCAGAAATGCTTACTGATTCGATGGAAATGTCAATATCTAAATGGGGGTACTCAGCAACAATTCAAAATGAAAGATAGTTTATTTTAAGCAAAGGATAGTGATAAATAAGAAGACAGTGTGGTATGTCTATTGTTTAACATAGTTCTAGAAAAAAAAACATAGAGTCAAAGCAGGGCAACAGGAAGTAGATTTGGCAACTAGACCTATTAAAAAACCTAAAGAACCTTTGAGATGTTTTGAAGATGCAGTTGAAAATATGGGACAATCACTATTTCAGACTATAAAAGTATCTACGTAACTCAAATCTGTCAGGGAGTAAAAAACTTAGAATAGAAAACTGTTTGAATAAAAAATGTTTTATAAATCCTACGTCAATTGACAGCTTTTTATCCTTTGCATTTTTCCAACTAATAGTTTTCAACCAATATGTTTGCTCCAGTGCATAACTTTTGTACTCTCCTCTGGATGGTCACAAAATTGTTTGGACCAATTCAATACACAGGTGCTGATTTTGTAGGATTTATTTTCTAAACAGAAATATACACGAGTTGGAATTCTTATCAAACTAGTTGTACCTTGTACCTACTGTTTTCAATGGGCATTGACTGTTATCAGTTTTTCTTTTTCTAATCTTACTTTAGTTCAGCACCTGATACAATAATCACCAAAAACAGTCTTATTTGTTTGTTGGTATGTCTCTAACCTACTATGCAAAACCGTTTTTCATACTGTTGGAACAAAGTTGTTCTAACAAATGACCTGGTAATACCAATAGTCACGAACAAAAATCTAATAAATAGTATGCTATCAAATAACGGAACACCTTACATGAGATTCATGTGTTACGTTATCAAGCATTGCTGTTTTAAAAAAATGGTATCAAATTTATAATTATAAATAATGAACAATTTTCACCAACATGTAAAATTAATCTTTAATAATAATATATAAAGGAAAAAAATAACAATAATTATAATAATAGGTTAGGATGGATAACGCCACCAAATGGAAAATAAAACATTGATTCTGGCATCTGCATACCTTTCATCACTACCAAACGAAGAGATTGAAGATCTAATAAAAGAGTGCCTGGTATAAGCTGGTAATAGATTGGAAGATGGATCTCGATACCCTCATCAGCTGTCACAATAATGACAGTATCTACTATATAATAGCATATAATTGCATTCTAGAAACAGGGACTTTTGAGAACAGAATTTGCGAGAGAATGCAAGTATAGAACAATGGTGCAAGGATCATTCACTGTCTATCAATCCCAAGAAGACAGAAATGGTTCTTTTCATAATAGTATAAGAAAGCTAAAAACAAAAGTAGAAAATTAAAATTCAAAATTCAAAGAAAAGAAACAACATAAAATTTTCATAACTGAAATTTTTTGTTTGTTTTTAAAAAAATTTAAAATTCTAATGTCAAGATAAAATATAATATATAGAACAAAAATGTATATGTACAACATCAAGTACAAATACATCAATCGACAAATATATAATATACACATAAATTAAAATAAGTTACTTAATTCAACCGATCACAGAAAAATTCATCCAATTTTTAGTAGGCCTTTTCGAGCAAGAATTTCTTAACTTGCTTTTTAAATATGTTCTTATATTTATTAGCAGGTGGTTAAATATCTTCTTCCCGCTATATACAATAGAGACATATACCAAACCGGAACAGGGTATTGTTGGAGGTAATAATAATACATTTACATTTTTTAAAAACCAAAAGTACCATTTCTAAAATAAACAGACAAGTGAGTGTTATTATATTGTGCCTAGTAAATAATGACTTACAAGAGACACTAGCATCAACTTTGCACATATGTCTTATGGCCCTCTTCTGCAAGACAAAGACTCTAGTGAGCAACACGGAAGAACATGTTCTCAGAAACTTATAGCATATCGCAGATGGGATTCTACTAATGAAAAGAATATACTCCTTATAACCGAAATATCTAAGTTGTATGCAACAGTTTTTACTACAAATCACCCAGAGGACAGCCTCTTACATATTATTAACTAATAACGTGGATTTCAAATTTTAATTTCTGTTCAATGAATAAGCCTAAGAATTTATTTTCGGGTTTTTTGCAAATTTATTGCTGTCCAACTGAAATGATAGCAATATCGCCACTGCATAAGACTATATTTATTTTTGATATATTACGAAATAAATAATTTGAATTACACCATTCTTTAATCTTAATAATGTATTTGTTAATAGTATTAGACAACTCTTCAATATTCTCACTCTCCCAGAGTATCGTTGTATCATCTGCAAATATGGTGAAGTATCCACTAATAATATCATTAACATAAATTAGGAATAAAACCGGTCCCATAACGGATCCTGGGGAACCTCACACTGAATCATACAAAGTATTGATGTTTGCTTATTGAAAGAAACTCTTTGTACCTACTCTAGTCTCCAAATAAGACTTGAACCACTTTAGATCTAGTGGGTGTTAAAAAAACGGGTCGATAGTTAGGACACTTGTGATCACCGCCCTTGTACAAAGGTATAACATTGGCTATTTTTAAAGAATCACTGAAAGAACCTGTCCAAAATGAATGTTTGATTCTGCTAAAATATTTAAAGCATCTTCTGGAAGATATGAAAGAAGATTAACCTGAGGAATTCTTTTATATAGTAGAAGAGAAAATGGAACTAAAACCTCCAGAGCTTCTAAAAACAAAACTAAACTTTGCAACAGAGGTGAAGTACCTAGGTCTCACCTTTGATAGCAAGTTAACATGAAATTCACACCTACAAAACAGAGTCAAAAAAGCATTAATTGCTTATGAGCAATGGGGTGTCTGCCCCAGAGTCGTTACATGGACTTAACCATCGTAAAATCTATGCTAACATACATTGCAGCTGTTTGGGTATCGAAAAACCAACAATTGACAGCTATCTGCAAACTAGAACAAATTCAAAGAACAGCATGTCTCAACATAACAGGAGCCATGAAAACCACACCAGCCAGAAACATTCTTAGTCTCACTCCTTTTGATATCTACTTCAAGAAGGTTGCTCTGATGACAATGACACGACTCCTCATGGTTGGAATAGAACCACTTCCACTGCTTCAAGCGAACATGGATTCCATCTCACTTAGATACATCTTCCATATGCCATATAGTTATAACAAATGGAAGAGCCGGAAGTAGCAGGTACTATTGATATCTACATTGACGGTTTTAAATCAAAACAAGGTTCAGGATGTAGAATTCACTCCAGAGCCTTAAACGTTAACATAAAATGGGCTGTGAGCAATTGCGCTAGTATAGGTCAAACGGGCGTCACGGTGATTCTCATAGCAGCAAAAAAAGTTACCAGAATTCATTCACACTGGGCACCTAGGTATTGTTAAAGGTCGCGAGCGTGCCAAAATGAGTGTATGGTGGTTTGGACAGTCAACTCAAATAGAAAATTTGGTAAAGAATTGTCCAAATTGTATTGAAAATCGAAAAAACATAAAAGAAACCTTCTACAAAGATAGAACAGTTAGTAGACCATGGCAGAAAATTGCTGTCGATTTCTTTAAACACGAAAAATGGTTTATGATAATAGTGGATTACTATTCGCGATATTTTGAAATTTTTGAGTTAAGTAGTTTAACCGAGGAATCTATTATTCCTAAAATGAAAGAAATGTTTTCTAGATTTGGTATCCCGGAGGTAGTGAGATCGAATAACGGTTCGCAGTTCTCTCGAAAATTTAAAGAGTTTGCAAAAAAAGTATGATTTTATTCATGTAACTTGTAGGGGTAGAAAGGGCGGTACAAACAGCTAAGCGTTTGATAAAAAAAAATAAGGATGAGGACATATTTCTAGCATTGTTGGCTTACAGAACAAGTGCTTTAGAACAGGGTTTTTCACCAAGTGAACTGTTAATGAACAGAAAATTAAGGTTAACACTTCCTATTCTACCTAGCAAACTGGACGAAACATTGAACAGCAAGTCCGTGTTTTTACAAAAAGAAAAATATCTTAAAAATAAACTTGAAACTAACTATAATAAACGTCACAATGCTAGAGATATGGACATGCTAAATATTGGGGACTCAGTATGGGTTGTGGATATACGAAAGTATGGAAAAATAATAGAAATTTGCGATGAACCACGTTTGTATATTGTAGAAACCGACGTGGGCCAATACCGGCGAAATCGGTGGCATTTAATTGAAGCTCCGTATTATTTTCCAAACACACATACTGAATTACCAATATTACCTAGTTTAAGCGGTGATTTATCTTTTAAAGCGCAATACCAAGAGGATCATAATCCTCCTGAAAACTTCCGTGAAATAAATGAACAAAACGAGAATATAAGTGCTAGTGTTGATAAAGAAAATATTTCTAGGCATCACGAAAGTTTCGGTAGTGAAAATAACACAATGAATCCAGAGGAACTGTTGCCTTGCAGGCCCAAGCGTAATATTAAAAAGCCTGCTTATTTATCAGATTTTGTTGATAGCTTTGTTAAGTTAGGTTAGTTTAAACATATGTATTTTCTTTTTAACCGACTTCAAAAAAGGAGGAGGTTCTCAATCCGTCGCGATATTTTTTTTTATGTATGTTCAGCGATAATTCTTTAACGCAGGGTCCGATTTCAATGATTCTTTTTTGTTAGAAAGGGGGTACTTCAAGGGTGGTCCCATATAAATTTGGTCAAAATCTAATAATTGAGTCCACGAGAAAATCCTCAAACTCTTCATTTTTTATGTATGTTTAGCGATAATGCTTTACCACCTTGTCCGATTTATAGGATTCTTTTTTTGTTAGTAAGGGGGTACCTCAGGGGTGGTCTCATATAAATTTGGTTAAGATGTGGTAATGGCATCTGCACGTTTTTGAAGTCGGTTTTTTAAATTTTTAATTTCTAATACTTGTGTTACAAAAAAAAGGGGGAGATGTGCCATTAGGACTACTGGGTAGGCAACTCGTCTTGCTCCGAGTTGGGTTGCCTCGACAGTTGTAACTCGGTACATGGAGGGCTACGCATGGGGGTTTTTAGAGGTTGTAAACGAACCAACAATAAACCAGTTAAATAAACCTTTCTTTGTATATTTCCTTCGAATAATACGACAAATATCACTGGTAGAAACATGCTCATCTATACAGAAAGTATACAAGTACTGCTCATCCTGGACAGACCATTTACTCAGGATTAGTACTAGAATATCACGAAGTTTTGGCAGAAGTGTCCAACAATAATGTTAAGATACATCGAAAGGTCTTGCTGTTGCACTAGCCACAAAGGCAGCCAACCAAATACTTTTTGAACCTGGCCCTTCCATTGGTCTAACAACTTCGGTAGTAGTAAACCTAATGGGATGAAACAAGACGCTGTAACATTGCCAGAGAGCTTTTAAGTTATCCCGACATCACTACAGCAAAAAAAAATACTTGACTATGACTAGACACAATCTGCACCTGATCTCACAGGCACTTCAAATGGTCATTGCCAAGTCATGGGGCTGTCAGAATTCTCACTCTGTAGGGGATATGAACAAGAAGATGATACCTTCAAGCATATCCTCTAGGATTGTCCCACGCTCTCATTTATTAGAAAACTTGTAATCGGCGAGTATTGGCTAACACCCGTCGATATAAGATGGCGACGTTGTAACTACATTAAATCTGTAGGTTGGGTGACAAGACTATCAATTTAGGAGGAAGCAAAATGGGCCTAGTGAGACCTAAGTGCCGTGGGGTAATGAATTTAAAAAAAAAATCACTGAAGAAATCGAATTTAAGACCGAGGGCTCAGAAATTATAATCAAACTTTGAAGTTCCAATTTAACACCTAATACCCAAGAAGTGCCCAAAATGAATCTAGAAAGATAAAATAAATAAATTGTAGTAACATAAATTTCACCTCCAAATTAACATATAAATTATTAGAAAAAATAATTCCAATTGCTCAAATAAGACCAGTTTAAAAATTAAGATCAAAGGAAAAGAGAAAATCTCTTAGTCCGTATCACAGTTAAGTCGAGCGACCGTTTCCCTCCTGAAAACAACTACTTCTTTGGCTAATATCGCAACATGCATTGCATTATATTAGGAGGAAAAAGCGGAGAGAAAATAATTTTCAACATTCAAGCTTTGATTTTTAAGGAGAAAGTCATACTTGGATCGGTTTAGTCTTTCTACCTACTCTTTTTCAACCATCTTTAATACATACGAGTGAAGGTAACACATCAAGCAGACTTCCTTAGACTGAAGTCGCGATTGTCTAATGCTTGCTGATGAGTCCTAATAAGGACGAAACTGGTCCACGTTTGACTTTCTCCTTAGGAAGCAAGATCAAAGCTAGAGTGTGAAAAATTATTTTTTATCTCTGCTCGTTTCTCTTAATATAATGCTATGCCCGTTGCAGTATTAGCCAAAGGAGTAGTTGTTTTCAGGAGGGAAACGGTCGCTCGGCTTTGCTGTGACACGGAATTTGATATTCATATAAATTATTGTTTGCTTGCGTCTGTTAATAAAATTCTATTTTGTTTTATTTATACCTGTAACACATAATAAGTTTACTTTCTTTTTATTGACATCTACAATTAGTATTCAAAAAATATGTACAACGTTTTTCTTACCTCATTTTCGTATCTGACCTTCTTCCCATTCGAAATATCTTTAGAACTCGAGTTGATGTTTTCTACAGAACTACCCCTTCGAATGTTTCCCTTAATAACACCAGGTATCCTATCATTAAGAGCACTATCGGTCACGTCACCGTAAGCACCCCCACTACTCGCGCCCTTCACTTGTTTGCCACTATCGTTTTTCACAAATGCGAAATCGTTACCATTTTTGCTATATTGCAGCGAATAGTTATCCACTGATGCGAGGCTGTTGCGATTAGGTTCGGTCGCGTTGTTAGTCCTCGAAAACACATTGGTAGCACTGTGAGTCTTCATGAGATAGTGCGAATCTGGTTTTAGTGAAGACAGTCTCATGTTTCGATTGAGTGTATTCGATGAGGAACTCAGCTGACCCATTGTTCGTGGATCTAGAAAAAAAAAACCCTCTAAAACAAATTGTCATATTGTAGACGAGAAAAAGTTATGAAATGCCTTATTTATGTAAAAAGTGAATATTTGCGGGACGAGCAGAGCGAGTTACATAAAACGGCATTTCGTAACATGTTACATACAATATTTTTTCTAATTTTGACTAGATTAATTATTTATAAAATTGTGTTTTGGTTAGACATTACTGACATCTAGGCAACCAATATTACTAACTTTCTTGTATTATTAGTTGCATATGCATCATTTTATTGACAAATAGAACATAAAAACTGGGTTATTTTGTCGTGTGTCGTATATTGCGTTTTAATCTAGATTGTTTTAAACAAATTATATTTATATAAGTCAACCTGCATTTATTTGGCAGAAACTTTCGATAATTTATATTGACACTTGCTGCGATTACAAAAAATGTCACTATATATGTAAAAATTAGAAAAAAAATCTGTTTACTTTATGTAAAACTAACACTACAACTCTTGTAGATAAGAGATTTCAATAAATTGAGCTAAACTTGAGACCATCCCATATTTATAGTTGTTATAGCCTCTATTTTACCTATTTCTCGTCTATAATAATTTACTAACGTGTCCACCTCTACTTATTTACACACATCAACCAAAACATGAACAACAAAATTTCTTATCAGTGTAGAGATGGAAAGATAGTATTCCCTATAATTGGTACAGTAGTGGACATATTTATATATCAATTATTTATATATTGATTATAACTGACAAATGTTTTAAATCTGAATTAATCAAGCAAGAAAATCGAGTACTTTGGCGGAAATAATGGTGCAGTTATTCAACACCCATTACTTGAAAGTAAAATATGTCAAACACTTCATGAACAGGAGTAATAGGATTAAAATTCGATTCATATTGACTTTGAAAAAAACAGGATACTCATTTTTGAGACCAGCAAAATTCAAAAATGAATTCTGAAATTATTAAATCAACAAAATTGAGTTGTGTCGGTATTATCGCAAATGAGCCAGAAGAGTAATAAAATAGTAATTTGACCTAATCGAGTAACGTATTACAGCAAAAATAAACTCAAAATACGAAATAAAACACTTTTAGATAGCCAAGAGATGATATTGAAACTGTAGAATTTAAATTTAAAATAAAATTAAATTTAAATGAAAGTGACAACTCAAAATTGACATATTTTCAGTTAATACTTAATACGTTTAATGTTATAGTAAACAACACTATATCAATCATCAAAATTGTTTTAACTTTGTTTTGATGTAGGGTTGTTTAGTAATTCCATTCATGATTTTAACCACTCAAAGATGTAAATTTTGAGTTGTGTCCCTTTTGAAGCAATCATGGGAAATCTGGAATTCCCTAGACAATAGGTAGTGATATATACATGCTTTTTGTTATGCAAGAATTATACATTTTTTTGCATATATTGAAACAAATTTATATTATATGTACCTATATTAGTAACAGATATTTCTGTTTTCCTCGGTAACTGCAACATGGCTTCAGTTTCTTGTCGAAAATTTTCTATTCTCCTATAAAAGTCATCTTTGTCCGAAGAATATTTGAACCAAGGAACCTTTTCAGTCGAATTGGACTTTTTTTCTATATCCATTACAGTGGTTGGTATATCCGAGGAAGATTTTTCATCTGGTAATGAACACTGAAAAACAAATCATTATAACATTTCGTTGGAAAAACTAATAACTTAATATTTTTGAAATGTATATATTCCAGTTTTTACACCAAAGTTTAAAAAAAAAATTAAATAAAACCCTGCATAAATAATAATTGCACTGTTAGATGCAACCCTAATACCATTTTATAGCAATTTCATAATTAGGGTAAAGAATGAAACGAGAACGTGAGTGTATAAAACTAAAATTTATAAGGCATTCCAAACAAAATGGCTACCAGTGGGTTTTGACAGGTTATGATATAGCAAAATTATGGCAACCCTGTAGGCCTGGTGATTTGACAAGGTCAATGAAATAGATAGTTACATAGATTGATCATCCATATTTTTCTAAATAAACTTAAGCTTCTGCCTTGAAGTAAAAATGTAGGATATTATGTTTTTTACTATATTCAAAGGCTAAATATTGATTTGTAAACACGTTTTTGCAAAATCGATTCTGATTAATGAGCACTTGCGAGGCAATATGGCCGCTCATAAACGACCCGCTTTGAGCAATCTATATAACTATATATGTATCATTGACACTGTCAATGACAGGCTCACAGGGTTGTCACATCTAAATGTCAGTTCCCACTTGTCAGCAGTTTGACAGGAATGCCTAATATAAAATCAGGATAATGCTTTACAAAGCCATCATCACAGGCTTACTGAAATGGTGTTACGAACATATAGTGTTATATTAAAATAGTAAACTTACATCCAATAAATACCTCCACAAAAAAAAATTAATAATTTAAAAGAAATTATACAGGAAAACATTAAGTAAAAAAAAAGATATGGTCAGATTCCATTTTTCACGAGCTGTTCAATGACCCTACACACGACATACCTTTGTATTTGAAAAAAAAGTTGGGTAGTGATGTAGCTAAGGGGTTGAAGAAAAAAGTTTCATTTTATTGGCAACAAATACGTCCAATGTAAAATCAATTCACGTGTTTCAGCGTTTTTCAGTTACTGGTTGTTCAGATAATTATTTTATTCCGGACTTTCGCGCAACTCTGTAGAATTATAAGTATGGGTTGAAAGAGTCCGGTTGATACCTAATAAATAGATTTCCTTCTTCATTAGACATTTATCAAACTTGAAATGTTATTACTAGCATTGTTAACGTGTTTTTATGTTAACTATAAGTATAAAAAAGAATGGAATAATCCATTTGGTAGTATACAAACATTTGCGGGAATACTTTACCGAAAAAAAAAAACTTTTCATCAACCAATCTGGTTTCAGACCTCAACATTCGTGTGAATCAGCCATTCAGCTAACCGTCACTGAATAGAACAATAATGAGTAAAGGTATGTATACTATTGCATATACTATTGATGTAGAACATGAAGTTCTTCAGGAAATTCCTTTGGGTCCTTTAACTATTTTTAATATATGTTAACTACACAGAACATTTCAATGAATGAGTACATACACCTCTTTGCTGATGATACTTTAATATCAGTTAGTGATAGACCTAAGTATTACCATACAAAAAATGAATAAATTTAAATTATGTGTTGCCAAGACGAAAGGTATGATGTTGCCAAGACGAAAGGTATAATAACTATACCATTTACGTATAAAAATAGAAATCTTAATGAAGTCATAATTTTTTCTGTACTTATATGACTTAGTCTCCGACAACATTGAAGCCTCATGGCCTATTTTAATTGACCCACATTAATTCATAGTACTCACTCTTTAGTCATTTGTATAAGTTCGTACAAGTCATTTTCAGGGTGTGTTCTATAGATACTTTACCTTCCCCTTAAGTTGGACGTTTTCACCTTAGAGGTTTAGCAGTTTTAGTCGCTCTTACTTTCTCCTGCGCGTAAATTCAATTAAGGTAGATTTGTTGGGACTAATTTTTAGTCCTTCCTTTTCTATTTTGTTACTGTGTTTAGAGCCTCTTGCATATGGTATGTGTTGTGCATTATTTTTGAGAGTACTAAACAGCCCATCCATGGCTCCGTTTCACAGGAGTAGACAGTAACCCTCCCTCCCTCCCTCCCAGATCTACTATCGTCTCTCACATAATAGTTGCATGTATCATTCTCCCTTTTAGCATGGAGTCTATCCAGGTCACACATGTATCCTCGATTCCTCTATGTTCTGATGACAGAGTCGACGGAGGTATTGTCGTCATTAAAATAGAAGACAATATTGTTGAGTGGGTAAAGGAATTCAAATACTAGGGTTTTATGCTTTCTATATCTATCTTTACTATCTTTCAATAGTCATTTTAATTAATTGTAAAAGAAAATGTTGAATAAATTATATTTTCTTTCGAGAATCTCACATTTTACCATGAATTTCAGGATAACTTTATATAAAAGCTTACTTTAAATATTGCCCTGCCTTTCTATAACGTTTTTGACTTAAATAAACTTAAATCTACAAAAGCTTCAAAACTGGGCAATGAGAACTATTTTAAGATATAACAGATTTACTCCAATATCTTAATGCTGGAGACCTTAGAGTGGTTACCCGCAATGTGCTGTATCTATAAAATGGTTCATAATTTTCTATCTTCCTATTTAGAATTTTTATTAGTTATCAATTTCACAACTACAATACCAGGCATAAGGATAATGTATATGTTAACAACACAAAAATATTAACTTTTAAAGGCTTTATTGATTATAACAATTTGCCAAATTATATTAAGGGTTCTAAGACTAAATCAATTTAAAACTCATATAATGGATTATTTATTTAAAAAAATATATATAAAGGTTATATTGTTATTAAGCTTAATTATTACACTCGTTAATTTCAACTATGTTATAGTTTGTATTTTTTTTTATTTTCTTTTGTATTTTCTTTCTTTTTATATCATCTATGTTACTCATTTAAATGTAAATTTTGTATAATAGGTAGTATGCTACTTTCAAAAAATAAAGATTATTTATTTATTTATTTATTTATTTTAACTATAGTTACAGTCATTAATTTTAAATAATTTCACTTATCAATTCACCAACACTGAAATGAAATGAAACATCCAAAGAGACTGACTAGTAGAAGATAGTGCATACTAGATAGAAGAGGGTGATATACCTAACTTGAAGCCACTCCACATCCTACATTTCCCTAAGAAAATAGGATTAGAAGAGTCGTTATAGGCATCGAGACTAATTCCGTGCTGCATTAGCGACAGAAGGGAATACAATAGATCTTTTATGTTTCAGTGCATTAATATCCCATATCCAACAACAAAATGGTAGTACCTTGTACATAATTTATTTTTGAGTTTATAGAAAAAAAAAACGTATTTTAGGCTGGGGCTGACAGCTATATGTATGATGTTGGTAGCAAAATTTAACACTCACTGTACTCGGATAAGAAAAGACTAACTGAATTCTAAATTCTACCGATGTATCCTGACTAGCGAATAGATATATTGTAGAAGGGGCCGCGACATGTTCACAGAGCGAAATTAAAATACAGGGTGATTTGTATAAAATATTTTGTTTTGAGAAAAATAAATTACTTTAAAAAGTGAAAAACAGGTTTATCATGCAATATGTAGTGAAAAAAAGCGAAAGTGTGTGTTGGACTAGTTTGTGACATTTTGTGAGATTTCATTTTGTGATCGACGACCATTTACACCAAACAAATGCAGAAAAAAAAAGTTTGTTAAAAGCATTACACGAAAAATGTGAAAATTAATATACAGAAATAATCCACTGGACCATAAGAATATAAACATCGAAAATACTACTTCTGGCAAGGAAAACAAATTGAATAATCCGATGTACTTACTTCTTTGAGATCTATTGGTGAGAATGACTGTGAAGGAAAAACTTTGAGGTTGGTAGGCGAAATAGCGTCTTCTTTGGATTCTTGCATGGAACTTAATGGCTTGTGTGGTTTCCTTTTTACTTTTCTCTGTGCAGCCGAAATGATTGAAGATAGTAAAGCACCATTCTTCTCTTTGTGATCTTTCAAAACTAAAAAAAAAAAAAAATGATTTTATCAACATTTATTGCATAATAATAGTCTTCCACAAAAATGTTTCTAAAGTATGCCATGACCTAAAAAGACAAAAATACGAGTCATGTCCGTGATAAATACGCACAACTCTGAATTAAATCCAAAGCAGAATTGTATGCTCCGACATGCGTGAATTTTTTTCAAAGATATACTTTAGAAATATTTTCTGCAGATCACTTCTATTTAATACAAGTCACTATTTTCTACAAGTCAAAAGTTGTTAGGGGGTTCTCAGCCTCACTGCACTTAGGTCTAATTAGTTATATTGTGCATACTCCAGAGGGCATATAGACACTGCCTCTCGGTAAAAACCTTGCTTACACAAAGTGGTTGATATCGTCGACGTAAAATGTCTAGCTATCTCTATTCTTTTAGGCACCTCTTACGACAGGCTGAACATACCTGGGATATATTCTATTTATTTTCTCCATACTTATAAATTAAAACATTTTAACTTGTTCTATATATTTTGCTGGAGTTGGTTTGGTGCGATATTCCATTTAATTGATCGTCAAAATGATAAACGCGGCAAATGAGGAGCATATTAAATAAGACAGCAGTGAAACTCACTTGTCAGGAACTGTTTATACAGAATTTCGTACTGACGCTTTACAGTACTGGTTGGATATTTTAAACATTCAACCAATCAATTGAATGGAATATCGCACCAAACCGACTCCAATAAAAAATTAGAATAAGTTAAAATTTTTATATTTATTTATCATATTTGTAAGACTAGCAGATTATATTTACATATAACACGGTCTGAAAAAGTATCTTTTTAAAAAATAATAATTTAAATTTACCTCCGCATTTAGTTATGTTATTTAATAATAGCGTTTGATTGTTTTGGTCAAACTCATCAGACCCATCTGCGAAGTGAGTATCAGGTACAGGAAGGTTTTCTTCATTTTCATTTTCTGGGAAAAACCATTCGGACTGAAAATAAAAAATATATATATAGATTTTTACTATTAAAGAATTGGTACTATTAAAGAATTGATATATTTACATATTTTATGGGATAATTTCTTTAAAATGTTCATGAAGTCTCACCTTTAAAATTATTGAGAGTGAATAGAATAGTATTATTCATTGAAATTCTCAGAATATCTTATTCAGACATTAGAGCCGTTTATTTTGAAAGTGGCCTAAGTCCATTTATACTTAAATTAAGATATCGATAATGTCCGAAGGCAGTGATGAAGGTAATTTTAATTAATTAGTATTTAAGAAGTCAACCTCAATTTTTGGACAATTGCATTAGTTGAATAATCAGTACGTTTAATTAAAGCAGTTTAACAAAATTTACAGAAACTCTTAGATATCTCAATTTAAGTATAAATGGAGTTAGGTCACTTTCAAAATAAACGGCTCATTAATGTTATTGTCCTGGACTTATAACACATAGTTAAATGTTTCCCCATCCTTATTGTGTTTTGAAAAATACATAAACAATATTTGATATTTTTGTTTTTTAGACAAATCGTTTGATTTTTACATAAAATAATATCGATTATGTCTGATTGGTATGATATAATATCACCTACTACAGGTTTTAAATAACTGCCTTCGGCATAACTTACATAATATATTAATAATACAAATCTCTCAAGAGGCTTAATAAAATAATGAAGAACAAATTACAATACTGCTCCTTAAAAACAGAATGGTATATTACACATTGTAACTATGTAACTATTTTGATATTGTTACAAACTAAGTAGGTAACAAGAATAATTTTTCTATAAGTATGAATAAGATTGATAATTTAATACTTACATGGGTTAACAACGTTTCAACTATCCTGTACTGATTGTTCATGTGACTAACCATACTTTCCATATTCTCCTCTTCTGGTCTGACTATGGTGGGACCAAAGACAATAGCAAGATTTTTAAAGTCCATCTTATTCACGTGAGAATTATCTGCTATTCGCCTTAGATGCATCACTATGTGTCTTAATGTATAATAATTGTGCCTTGGAAGACTCTTGACAAGCTTTTTCAATTGCTCCATCCTTTCTCTAGGATTTTCTATTTTATCTGCTTTAATGAAACTTGGATATAACTGTACCGTGACGAGACTATTTGGCATTTTCCTAAAGTAGGATTTTAAAAGACTACTGACTACGTGTAAGTCTTTCCATCGAGGATCTTCTTGAGGAACATCATCATAATTTCGGTTAACCTCTTCTGTTAAAGCAGTGATTGATGCATTGTTACCAGGTACTCGATAGATGCCAATTGTTTGTAGTCCTCTTTCGTCTATTATGTCTGTGCAAATTTCCACAAACCTGGGAAGATAAACATTACTAATAGACGGTATACAATCTTCAATTGGAATTCCGAAGGTCGATCCTTCTGGTGCTGTTGGACTGCTCGGGCTGTTATTTCCTTGGTTGAACTTTCTAAACTGTTTGGCCATTCTGCCGCGCCATGTTTTCGATTTAGGACTGGTAGCTGTTGCCGATATTTCTGTTGGTATTTGGGATGGTTTTCTACTCTTACTTACTGGTGACTGGCCAGTTGGTGAGCGATTTCGGGAAGTGGTGGCTTTCTGTTTATTCAATTGTGGCGAAAGGTGACTGCCTTGGACTTGAATAGAAGTTGAAGCAGCTACCAGTTGTGGTACTGCTTTTTGAAGGCTGCTAGGAGGTTCCTAAAAAAATATTATACTGATTTAGGAAATTGTAAGTAGAAATAACCTTAAGTAAGTTGATATACAATATGTGCAAATTCATTTAGACATAATAAAAAATTAATATAATATGTAATAAAAATATTTGAATTTAAGGAATAATATAGAATAATATTTTTCGAACTCTATCTTCACAATATGTTTCTCATGGTGTATCATAAAGTAATTTGTGTGACTAAAAAGTTATACCGGGTGAAAATGAGACTAGGGTCACGTTAATCTGTTTCATTTATGAAGAAATTTGGATCAAATTTGAAACAAACATACTAGACATGGTTGCCTTCCGATTTTACCGGCCATGCCTTAATTTCGAATTTTTAAATGGAACGTGTAGATGATGTTTTTTTGGAATCTACGGGTCAAAATACATAGATGGCAATGTAGCCAGTTTTTCATTTTTCCCAAATCTATTTTTTATTTTTCTATTTTTTTGGTTTTTTATTTTTTCATTTTTTGTATTTTTTTTTGTTTTGAAGGCCATGAACTGGAAAATATTGTTGCATGGTTTATATTGTTAGATTGGTAATAAAATTATCAATTTAAAGGCAAAATGGCCATCAAAAAAAGTGAGATTTTGGTGAAAACACGTTTTAGAAATTTATTTTTTATCGAAAGGATTTATTTTTAACTCAATTGGTAAAATTGGTTTTATTTCGAGTTATTCGAGTAGTTTTCCAGTTCAAGACCTAAAAAAAAAATGGGACAAAAAAGAAAATTTGGCAACACTGTCATATATAATTTGAAGTGTAGATTCAAAAAATATATATATACAATTGAATAAAAAATAAAACTTAATGGGATTTCCGGTAAAACTGGAATCATTCATTTTGTTTAAATATAAGTATCAATTGGAAATTTTGTCTAGTAATTTTGTTCAAAATTTGATCCAACGTGGCCCTGGTCTCATTGTCATTCTGTATTTACATGAAAATGTTTCAGCAGAAGCTTTTGTAATATTTTCAAAACCGAGAAAAAGTTTCCGATATCAATGTCGTTATGTGTTTTAGATCATTCTTAACATGTTTGATTCCGTTTTTTGTTTTATCTGTAGGTCTGAAAAAATAAAATAGGGGTATTAAATTAAACTTTGTTAAGATAAAAAAAAAAAGATAATTCCCTGCGACACACTAAAAGGGTTACTTACAAAAAAGACGACGGGAATAACGATATAAATTTAAGATATTTTAATTCACCTTTCTACATAAGTTTACCGTGTTCACCACCCATTTTTGTATGTTCCTATCAACTTTATGATATAGTTGTATACATATGGAAAACTGTTTTATCTGTCGTTTTGCAGGAAATGTTTATATAAATAAAAGTTTGTGCATGAAAAGAAAATAACTTTGACCTATTCGAAATATGTGCTCAATATACAGGATGTTCTAAGAATCTGGAAGTATGACGATGATAAAATCAAAAAGTTGTTCGAACTGAAATAACTTTTTGAGCTAAATTGTGAAATTTTTGGGTCCGTTTTTGAGCCTTTTGATGGAATTAAACATTATATGGGAACTTTGTGCCCATGAATTGGCAGAGTATATCTTAATTTGTTATACATAGAAAAAAAAATGAAAACTATTTAATTCCTATTTTGTTTTTAGCCCAAGCAATAATTCATTTAGGACAGGGGTTACCTGTGGAAAATTAGAATAAAGCTTCTAATTGGTAAGTTTGTTCAATTCTAGGTCCAGATGATCCTCTTTCAATTGCTCCCGGGCTATCTGGCTTTCATATTTTTTAAGGGTGTTTTTTAAAAAATTATTGTCCACCCTTCATTTAGAGATTTTTGATAAAAAACCCTAAGAGTACTTATGCTAGTATTTATAGTTTACCCTCTAGATTCTAGAACTAGAGTGTACTGAAGAGAAGCATGTCTTGACGTTGACGGCCACGCTGCTATGTTTTGCATTGCTTTCAATTCATGAGCGCTATGAGCCGAACGGGTGGTCGAATTGAAATTTTTAAAAAGACGCATTATACCTGAATAAATATATTTTACAACACTTTTTTATTTGTGTAAATAGCTTCACAATTAAGATAATGGCGAGCGTTCAAAATCGGCTGATAATTGTAAAATTCATCAATATTACCCCTATTTTGTTACATTTATAATTTCCCTTGAAAACAAATTATCCCCGACAATTAGAAATTTAGTGTAGTTCATGTTCCTCAAAGGGTGTATTTTTAATGTGAATACTGTAGGACTGAGACGCGATTAACAGCGCGGGGCCATAGGTCAAGAAATTCTGAAAATTAAAAATTGTCGTAGAGCGCTGAAATTTTGCAGGTAGACTTAAATAAATTTTGCGATGAACATATCCGAATTTAAATGGAACCCTATGCTAGCTCGCTTCGGGGAATTTAATTTAACTTTTCTATTTAACATTTTCTAGGATTGATATTTCCACAGTTAGTTATTTATTACCTTTACATGTTTCTCCTATTACATTACATTATTAGAAATTATTAAATATGGTGGTATGTTTTATTGCAGTTTTCATGTTTTGTGTACAAAAAAATAGCCTGTCGACTTGGTTCTAAAATGTCTCATGCATAAAAGGCAATATAGATTTTCTTAGCAATTGTAAGAACGGGAACACATTTTATATACAAAAGTTTTCTGTCTGACATTTTTTTAAAATTTATTAAAAAAAAAAAACACTGTTGGAATCAGTTTCGTCCTTATTATGACTCTTCAGCAAGAAAAAGAAATTCTCGACTCCAGTCTCTAATGGAGTCTGATTGCAATACCAAATTCGATCGAACTCAATTACGGCGGGTTGAGCATGAGTAGATATTCAACGAGCGAAAACCGGTCCAAGAATGACTTTCTCCTTAGTGGGCAAAATCAAAGGTAGAGTGTTGAAAATGTTTTCTATCTCTGCTATTTTCTTTCGACGTAATTCAATACCTGGTGAGGTATTAGCCAAAGGAGTAGTTGTTGTCGAAAGAGAAACGGCCGCACATATATTGTTGCGACTATGGCTTTGAGAATTATTTGATGTATTTTACATCTAGTCACATTTGAGTTTGGAATTATTTCCTTTTTTGTTAAGAATAGCCAGTTGGGCTTTTATTCCACCTAGTCTTTGAACTAGGTACCTACTACAGCGACCTTTGATTTTGCTTACTAAGTATAGATGGCGATACCATTTTCGCTCGTTGAATATCTACTCATGCTCAACCCGCCGTAATTGAGTTCGATCGAAATTGGTATTGCAATCAGACTCCATTAGAGACTGGAGTCGAGAATTTCTATTTCTTGCTGAAGAGTCCTAATAAGGACGAAGCCGGTCCAAGAATGACTTTCTCCTTAGTGGGCAAAATCAAAGGTAGAGTGTTGAAAATGTTTTCTATCTCTGCTATTTTCTTTCGACATAATTCAATACCTGGTGAGGTATTAGCCAAAGGAGTAATTGTTGTCGAAAGAGAAACGGCCGCACATATATTGTTGTGACTATGGCTTTGAGAATTATTTGATGTATTTTACATCAAGTCACATTTGAGTTTGGAATTATTTCCTTTTTTTAATAATTATTTTGTTTAAATCACTCCAGTTTTGTGCATGTAATATTTAAAGTTGCTGTTTAAGTGATTATGTTAATGTTTATCAAAACGTTTAGTTTGTAAGATCAATATTTAACCTAATCGCTAAAAAAACATGAATCGAGCATGCCATTTAAGCAATAATGAATGTGTAAGAACTGCAACTTTGCTAGAAGTGGGAAAAAGTATGCTTTATGTGGGCAATTTGTTAGGTGTTCATCATTCAACAGTTAGTCGAATGGTTAGAAGATTTAGGAAAACTGGATCTCATGTTAGAAATCGTGGTCAGGGCAGAAAGAAGGCCACAAGTCAAATTGATGAGCACTTTCTCCGACAACAGGTGTTAAGAAACCGAACTTGTACAAGTAAACAGCTAAGTAATCAACTTGCAAATGTTAGAAGACCTGTCACTGCACCATTGCTAACCGTAGATCACAGATCACGCAGATTAAGGTTTGCCAGAGTAAGTCTAAAATCTCCAGACGGTCGTGATAAGAGTATGGCGGAGACCTGGAGAAAGGTTTTGTGATTGCTCTTTAAGGGAACCATTTGATGGTGGATCAAAAATGTTCTGGGAAGGAATTTGTTTTGAAGCACGCACAGAATTAGTCCCCATTCGTCCACGGTCTATGAATGCAGAATTCTATCTAGAAAACATTATTCAAGACCATGTTATGCCGTTTGCGTCATTTATAGGAATACATTCATTTGTATGCAAGATAATGCAAGGCTTCACATCGCAAACCTGTGTTAGATTACCTAAATGAGATTAATATTCAAATCTTAGAGTGGCCACCACGAAGTCTAAATTTGAATCCAATTGAGCACCTTTGAGATGTTCTGAAAAAATCAGTTCGGCGTCATGTACCTGCCCCAATTAACGCAAGAAGTGGAGCATGCTGTTCTGTTAGAATGGAAAAACATTCCGCAAGCAACCATTCAGAACTTGCCCAGATGAATGCAAGTGGTCATAAGAGCTCGAGGAGGTATTAAGCGTTATTGGGGTCTATTCTGTAAAAATTCCTTTATATTTAACGGCCTTTAAAAATATTTTCTTCTTTACTTCTTTCATTATTTAAACGGATCTTTAAAATACATTAGAAGATTATCTTAAAGAAATCAGTTTAAATAATGACAGAAGTAAATTAACGAATACAAATATACTTTTAAAGGCCGCCAATATTTTTAAATGCCTTTAAATATAAAGGAATTGTTATAGAATAGACTCCATTGGGGTCTATTCTGTAAAACATCCGTTAAAATTTAGAGGCCTTTAAAAATTTAACTTTTAGCGGCCCGTTAATTTTTTTAACCAAAAATGGTATTCTGTATCTGTATATATAAATTTTAGAAGCCTGTTAAAAATTATTTATTTAAATGGAGCCCCTTAAAATGACAGGAGAACACTTAACAACATCACATTTAAGATTCATTTAAACTAATTTTTAAAAATTGAAGGTGAATTTTAACATCCCTTTAAAAATGATTATTATTATTTAAAGGAATCCGTTTAAATAATGACAGAAGTAAATTAGCGAATACGAAAATATTTTTAAAGGCCGCCAATATTTTAACGGCCGTTAAAATATAAAGGAATTGTTACAGAATAGACCCCAATATCATCAATTTTTTTAAAGGATTTTTTCCTTTGTTTTATAAAGTTAAAAGATTTTTTCACTTTTCAATTTTTTGTACCTTATTGCTACATTTTGCTTAATTGTTCCAACTTTAAATTAAAATAAATGTTTCTCTATGTAATAATCTTTAATTTCCCTTATTCATATTAACCATATATTAAATTCACTAAAAATTACAATAACACAAATATAATATCAACATTTTTAGTGGTGCGATAATTTTGAACAGGAGTGTATAAGTGATGCAGAACTTTTTGTAGAGAATAACTAGAGAATAGAAACACTGTATAACTAAAAAAAAACAATTTTTAGTGTACAAAAGTTGTTCCACTTTAACTTTATGTAGGGACAGCTCGTGTACAGCTTTAATTAATAAATTTTAATTTATGACTACAGAGAAAACCAAAAACAAACAGTTATTCTGGAATTAAATCGATTCTAATATTTGATACCAACCATTACACATTCTTATTTTTTTTTTTTCGCATCGCATCGCCTTAATCTGCATAGTGCGTAACTTCACTTCTTTTTAAAAATAACATTTTGTACTATTCGGTAACAAGTAATACAACACAGAAACTAGCATTAACCGTATCTTACTAAATTGATTACTTAATTATTTTGAAAGTAGAATACTTCGCATCTCCTTTCCAGCAGAATGTGTAAATCCAAGTAGATCCCATGTAAATTCACTGTTTGCACGTGCATCTGTGACTTATTAACTATATCTACTGAACAAATTTTCAAATATGGAATTCCTATATTTATGAGTTTTATACATATACTGAGAAATTAAAATATAGGCACTAAAAACAATACAACAATATTTGTTTTATACTTAACAGAGTACCTGTAAATAATAACTCACCCATTCCCAATTAAAATAACATTCAACACCGTAATCCGACATGATCACCTCCTGACGTACGGCATTTTAATAAAGATCGAACCTTATCTAATTTAGTTAATGTCATTGTTAGATAAAATTAATTTAATATCGTTTAACAATGTTATTTTTGATTATCATATTACAAGATGCAGTAAATAAGCAATTGATAACATCTGATTCATTTGCATAATATCTACAAATTGCGATTGTCGTAAAAATCAAATAAAATGTAAAAAATATTGTAATTAACATGAGTATTTATTGTAGTTTGCAAGAAGCTTCAATTATTTTTGTAGTAATCATACAGGGTGTCCCAGTATTTCAATTAAGATGCTTAGAAAATTATTAAAATTTTTTTGCAAAATAATATTTGAGGACCTTGCGTATAAAACCGGCTGGCTATATCCATTTTGGTAAAATGTTGAGAAAATGGCACAAACTTCTCACTTCTTGGCCCTCACAGTTTTTAAAAATACAATGTTGTATCCTATCGACTTTAATGTACTTTATTATACATAATTTGATTGTCACAAACTTCATATTTAGGCTCAAATTTAAAAAAAAAATGTTTTGGATATAGGCCCGGTTTGCTTCAAAACACAAAAATTAAAATAAAAATCCTTGACTTTTCAAAATATTAATAAACTAAATCTAAATATAGCCCAAGAGCCAACTGCAAATTTTTGCCGTCAATGATAACGAAATGAAATTTACCCTCAAGGCATGTAAAAACACTGTACTTTTACCAAATGGCACCTGTGTCAATCACTATCCTGAGGAAAGTGGTTAAAACATATAAATGAACATTTCTTGAGTACATTTTCCCCTTAACATCGCACAAAAAACATCCAAGATTAATAAATACGATTAACAATACATTAATTTTTGCTGATTTGAAGATTTATTTATATTCTTATTGTTGTAATTCATATTTAGTAGTTGTCATAGAAACAACAAAAAACTACTATAATTATGGTTTAAAAGCATTGTCTAACAAGTGTTTATAATTATTATTGACTATCTGTGGCAACTGGTTTATGCAATAGCATTCTTCTCTCTTTGACAGACACACATGGTTTAAAAGGTATGTAAAAATAATAATGATAATAATAATTATTCAGGTTTAAAAGCTGGATTGGGATTTTAATTTTTAGATCAAACAAAATTATCACTGTCATATCTTATGCGATTTTTTTGTATATAAAATAAATTATTTTAACCCCTCTGCTCAAGACAGTGATTGGAACAGGTGCCGTTTGATAAGTACAATGTTGTTACATGCCTTCGGAGCATAGTTCATTTCGTTATCATATGATGGCCGAAATTTGCAGTGTGCTTTCCTACTAATACAAGAAAATAACCGAAAATAACCGAAAACAACCGAAAACAACCGAAAACAACCGAAAACAACCAAAAACAACCGACAAAAACGCATATTCTTAGTAAAAAAAATTGCTTTCATATTAAAACGGCAGGCTCCTCATAAAAAGTCACACGGCTCACTATGTTCGACGTTAGTTTCATCCTCGTTAACTTCCTCTTGAGGCACTAAAGGAGTCTTATATCATTGTAAGTCTTCTTATACCATTGTAAGTCTTCTTATACCATTGTAAGTCTTCTTATAGCATTGTAAGTCATCTTATATCGTTCTAGGTCAAACAGTATTTTCAAATGCCACAACCATAAAATTAGTAAAAATTGGATTTTTTCATTTTTTCTCCAAAACCTACTATTTAAATGCAATTTTAACATTTTTATAGCCCGGTTTGCTAGTCAATAGAAATTAAGTTAAATATGTGAAATATGTGGAAAAAAAATAATAACGAAAATAAATAAAAAATGGATATAGCAGGTTTTGCACGTATTTATCGCCTTATTAATAATCGTAATATTTAGAAATACTTTCAATCATCTAATTAAATAAAATTCTTTGAAAGAGTGTATTGAAGATTATTAAAATACAAATTCCTTCGATTTTGAGAAACAAATAATGTTGTTCGGAACATATTTTTTTGCGAAAAAGTAAAAATTGCACAAGACAAAAGAATATTGTCTTAAAAATATTTTGAAATATTTTGCGTTATCTAATTAAAGAAGAATAATCACAGGAATTTTCGATAACCATCAATTACACGAGTTGTATTTATTAAAATTATTCAACGAATATATTTCGCAATATTTTTCTACAGAAATTGAGATTTTAAAACTTTTCTATCTACTTAGATTTAGAATACCAATTATTTATATTATAATTACAACTATTTTTACATAAAAATTACAGAAAATTCTTAGATTTAATATGATGCAAGGGGATTGAAGACTAAATGCGTCACCACGTCAAAATTTTAAAAACAAAATGCCTTTGAAACGATGTGTCATTCAACATTGTTCCATAAGAAAACAATTTTCAAATATTGACAAAAACAAAAAAAAATTAAAAGATCCTCTAGCCAAGTTCCGTTGTAGCGATAGGTACTGATTTTTTTATTTTCTTCGCGGAGCCCCCACAAAGGCTTTGCGGAGCCCCAGGGCTCCGCGGACCACACTTTGAGTAACGCTGACGTATTGTGATATGGAATATGGCAATCTGATTGGCCATGAACAGATTTAAATTTATATTTGGGTGCTGTTTTCGATCTGCTGTTACCTCAAATTCGTAAAAGCCACGCCTCCACACCACAATGCGTCACAGTGAAGTATCATGAAAGAAAACTCCTTATTTTTTATGGATCGGCTTGTTACTATGGATGAAACGAGAGTTCATCACTATGACCCAAAAATTAAAGAGCACATCAGAGTGTTTTCCACAACCAGTGGCGGCTCGGGGTTAAAGACAATGGGTATTTTGCAAGATTCTGCCTCCTTCCCAATCCAAAAAAAGCAATTATTATTTTACAGCTTTTAATTGCCTAATTATTTTTATACATTAATTCTATTCTGCGGTCCTTTTTAGCAGCAAATTTATGCTCATACGTTTATTTAAAAAATCTTTTTTTCAAACTACCATCCATGTCTTTCACGTACAAGTGAAACGCGCGCTGGCGAATTAACACAAACATATAATCTACAAAACCGAAATAGAATCAAATATGCGACAAGCTATAAAAAAACTCGCCGATCTGGTAAAAATGCAGCCCAAACTCTATATGTATTGGCGTTACTTTTTAGAGATCCACGGGAAGGTGAGACGATGAACGCGGGAGGCCCAAGAGGTGCACAGCTATAGTTTATTTGAAAATGAAGGATAGCAAAATTTTTATGACTCCGGATAAACTCCAATATAACATCATAAATCAGCGACGGAGAATTTCTAAATTAAAATGTTTAACATTATTTGTTCAAAAATAAAATCTTTGGTTTGCTTCCTAAATTTTTTAAAAATACCAATTTATTTCAATTCTTGTCTTAAATTTTATAGTCATTTATTTAAATCAACAAAAATGAGGTAGGAAAATTAAGAAGAGAAGACAAACATATTTTTTATTTGGATGAAACATGGATAAATAAAGGACATTTTGTAAAAATAGTTTGGCAAGATAAATAGGTTACAAATGCTCGTCAGGCATTTATAGAAAGTTTGTCTACTGGTTTAAAATTTATAAATGGTAAAAGTCGCCATTTGATTATCACTCATATTGGAGGAGATAAAGGATTTGTTGATAGAGGCTTGTTAGAATTTGTTTCCAATTTTACGAAAGACTATCATGAAGAAATGACTGCTGATGTTTTTGAGGAATATTTCAATCAAATTAGAGATTGATTACCGACCAATATAATCAAAGAAATAGTGGCAGAATAGGGATTACTCAAAAAAGAGCTATTGCAGTTATGTAAACAACATTCACCAAAATTTAAGAAGTATAGTATAGATGAAATAGCAAAAGAACATGGAGTTAAAGTGTTGCGGTTACCACCTTATCACTGTGATCTTAACCCCATTGAACTAATCTGGGCTCAAATGAAGGGATATTGTCGCGTAAAAAAATACAACATTTAAACTATTTGTCAACTATTATGTGACTTCATATTAAACATTTCACCGAACAATTGGCAAAACGCTATGAGACATGTCATAGCAAAGAGAAATTCTGAAAACTTCTTGATATGTTAATAGAGGAAACAATAGGACCAGTTATTATTTCCGTGGGAAGTGAGGAAACTAATGATAATGATGATGACTCCGTATCAGGAGAAAACGACTTATTTATTTAGGTATGTAACTCTATATTTATATTAATTATAATAAGTTTATATGACGCTAGTACCCGAAATACAAACAAATTTATATGGAATTTCTAAAACCGAAATATGAGAAAATATTTTTTTGCACAGATTGTCCTTTACTATATCATATAAATTTGGTTGTTTATATTTATTATTAAATTTTAATTTAATGTCCTACCCTAATATCTAGTATACTATTTTTATAAAAATAAATGTGGATACTTAATATTTCGTGAGGTATAGAATTGGTTAATCCCTTAAGGTTTGCTCATTTTCATTTTTTTATGATGTATTGTACTCGAGATTTTTCGGGGTGATCATACCAAAATCTAGTGAAAATTCAGATAAGAAGGTATCAATATTTACTTTTTTGCTACTTTAAACAATCCTGTATATAGACCTTTGACATAAAAACTGTGCTATCATGCATTTTCAAATAAACTATAAGAGATGAATATGGCCTGGCGAGTTTTCTTTAAGTCTTCCACTGGTCCGCTCTGAACTTATTCTCAGCTATGAAATGATAGTAAGATATGTATGCGCGCTATGGATACTATTTAATAATTAAAATTAATGAGATAATCTAAAAAATGTATTTTACGTATATTTTAGAATGTTTAAAATAATTTTTGTGAAATTTAGATGTGATATTTGCATTTTTCTGGCAGTTCTGCAGCTCTACAGCACTTATACACCAGCTGCCACTGTCCACGACCAAGCAAGTTCCGCGTATAGTCTTGGCTTCAGTTTTCTGGGATAAAAATGGAATAATGCTGATAGATTATTTGGAAGGGGGTAAAACTATCATGGGATAATATTATACTGAGTTGCTAATTACGGTTACGCAAAAAAATTGTGGAAAAGCGCCACGAGAAACTTACCAAAAGTTAATTCCGATGCAAAAGATTTATAAGATTGGTTTTTAATTGCTTTTGATTTCTCTGGATTATTAAAAAAAAAAATAAACACTTAAAAGGTTTAACAGATTTTGGACAAATAATGATGACATATGTGCCGTTTGAAGACCAAAACAAATATTTTTTTAGATAGCTTACAATTACTTTATTAACGATGTGCTAAATGTGTATATCTTAAAGAAGATTATGTCAAGTAAATAAAGTTTTGAAATATTGTATCATTTTATACGATGGTTGAGTATTTAACGTTACCACCCCTCGTAAGCGGAAGAAGTTTTGAACATTCAAAGTCACATGGGATGGACTTTGTGTCTTCACTGAATAGTTTACTTGCGAAATATTTGCTTTTGCAGAATTCATAATATTGATTTCTATTAATAGATAATTAGAAAATGTTTAGATTTTAAAACATTATTAGTAGTACCGATAGTTAATTTTGATAGCAAAGCCGATTTTTGTTAATGTTCTCATTTCTTATTGGTCAACGTTTGGAATTAATCAACAACTCTTCGTTATCTTCATCTCCAACGCATACATGCATTCCCTTTTATGGTTGGCCATGATATTTTTAATTCATAATTTGACATAAAGATTGACCATTACTGTGTTGCCAGATATAGACCAGAAAATCACAAAATAAATTGAACAGCTTTTTTTATCATTTAAAAAAGTTTAAAATTTCCAATATTGCCAGTCAACAGTTCTTCTATGTTCACATAAATAGATTAGAACAAATAAAATATTATGTCTTGGTTGTATGCCACTATGATGGGCCCATCTTAAAGTATACAGTGATGACAAGAACAAACCTTCGGTCATACTTGGCCAATATTGAAATAAATAGTAAATGCCGTTCGCGGTGCAGGATAAGAAAGGATGTGTTATCGACATTGCCTGCGAATTGAAAAACTGGATATTGTGTCGTTTATTTTCATGCACATGAGAGCGCCATTTACTATTCACTCCAACACATGTAAAGTAGCATCAAAGGTTTGATCTTGCCAACACTGTAGACGAATACAATATCATCAGTGGTTTGAAAGAATTCGTGTGTCATTTCGTCGATAATGATATCGTGTCGTGCACTGCGCGACGCGCGAGAAGCATATTTTCGCTATTAAGCCTTCATGATACTAAAACCATCATTTGGATTACATGATAACGAATATCGTTAGGAAATTTAACACCTAAGGTTTATGATCGAGAATGTCGGTCTCTGTTAATATATTATCAAACGCAAAAAGAATAGGTACTATAATAAATGTAACGATCTAAAGGCGTCCCTATACTGACAGAATGAGTTAACTGCAAAATCTTGATTTTGATGAAATCGTAATTCGAAATTTGGACTACTTTTACTTCTACCAAACAACCCTATGTGAAATTAAGTGTTTTATTGATATTAACATTGTGCAACTGATTCTAAGAATCTTTCGTCGGAGAGAAAACTAAATAAAGTTATAAAAATCTCGATTTTTGTTTAAAAAGTTGCAAGCAGATAACGAGGCGTGATCAAAAATGTGCTGATGTAATTTATCCTATATCCTGATCTGTTTAGACAGGCATCGTCAAGTTGGAACACGTTCTGACTTGTCAGTCAGCGTCCAAAGCCGCTAAACTGCTAGATTGGGGTGGTGTTTATCGTTTGTCTCGTATCATGGATATCGAACAACCCGTGAAAATTAAGTTCTGTTTCAAGTTGCAAAAGTGCCAAAGAAACTCATGAAATGTTGAAGTTGGCGTATGGCGATAATGCTGTAACTCTGAAGACTTTTTACAAGCGGATAACAGTCAGTAGAAGACGAGCACCGTTCAAGACGTCCATTAGCCTCAAAAACAGAAGAAAATGTGCAAAATGTGGCAAGAATTGCTCGTTCGAACAGACAAATAGATAACTATTCGAGAGAGCTTACCGAAGAATGACAGAGCAGCTGAATGCCCTTCCAAAAGAAGCCCTCCAGAAATCTGCCCTCCTAAGCGGTATCTCAGTTGAAGCAAGTTTCGAGAAAAAAAGCATTTTCTTAGAGTTGTTTTCGTGTTTCCCCGAGACAAAAAAATAATTAAGGTACCGCTGGATTAATAAAATTTTTTTGTCATTGAAAATTAATTTTAAAGTTCTTGTGTCGAATATGGATATGCACCCATTTAGCTTAGTAATGGCATACCCCTAAGCCTTTTAGTAAATACAAGTGAAGTTGAGATATGTAAATTTATTATGGTTTTGTTTTAATATTCTGAGTGATATTTTGCTATTTTTCTTAGATCATATGATGCGGAATTTTTTAAGTTAACCGATGCGTTAAAAAAAATTAAAAGGTCATGTTTTTGAGATACCGCTTTTTGGCATAAGGCAAAGGCAGACGACAAACGACAGGCAGCAAGCGGCAAATCCTACCGTATAATTACATGTGTTCAGACGTGAAGAGACCGTTTTCGGTCTCTTTCGCTGTCGCAATACTTAGGTGTTAAACGTGTTTATCATGACCGAACTCATTAACTATGGGCTATTTCACTTGACTGGTTTTAATAATAGATATATTCGAAATTCTCATATTTTTTAAATATTTGTCACTTAACACTTTTGGCAGTATAGAGACAAAATATTCTTCTGCGATATTAAGAAGTCATCTTTCACTTACCAATTCGGCTTCCGTACTAGCAGCAACTTGTTCCTGCAAAGTTTTCACCCAATCGGCAAATTCTTCTGTGCTATCTGCCTGTAGAAGAAATTCTGATCGACAGGGCTTAACGGACGAAACTCTGAGCACATTTTTCCGTTTCGTGTAATCCTCGGCAACACGTACGACGCTGGTGCGCATATCAACTCCGCTCGAAAGGGATTGGTCCAAAGAGTCGAGAGTACCAACAGGACTCTGAAACAAAAACAATTATAAAAAAATTTAAATAGAGCAGTGATTTGGCATCCGTTGCCGTACACCAAATATTTGAGCCCCGGCGTATGGCGCTGGAAGCAGAGTTAACTTGTTTTAAATAATACTCTTTCTATCCAATAAAGTATTTACAGTTTTGTTTTGTTCGATTGTGTAAGTAATGTAAAGAATAATAATGACAGCTGAAGACAAAATTTTATTCTTAAGAGTCCTAAAATGCTTTTTTGAATATTAGGAAAGTATAAACAAAGATTCAAGAATAATCGAAAAATAAAGAAACATAAATCCAAAAACTGTAGAGAACATAAATTATACATATATTTTTAATAAGGCAAACTTCAACTTCCTCTAATATTAATAAAATAAAAATTCTCTATTTCAGTTTGGCTAGATCTAAATTGAAATTTGGTCTCAAGTGAGTGTCAAATAAAAAAGAAAATGAAATTGAGAAGATACAAAATAAACTTCTTCTTAAAGCCGTTTTCACGGCGCAAGTCATTGCTGATATAAACAAACTGTCAACCAGAATATTTGGACATTGTTTGGTAAAATATAAAATAATATTTTTGTATCGTGTTTTGCATTGATAAAATTGTGTTTTTCCGTAATACTTTATCAAATAAGGGGTACATGTAAATTGGGTCCCGAGTAAATCAAAAGTAATATGCAAATTAGGTCCTGTGATTTCTATTTTACATGAATTTCGGTCTCGGCCACCCCTTGAGTAAACAAATTAAAACTGACAGTAATAGTTATTGAAGGGTTTTATTAATTGTTAAATTAACATTGAAAGGATATAAATTGAAAGGGAAAAGTTATTTGATAGGAAATTTGCTATGGCAGGGATTAAATTTCGTCTTTAAAGTCGAAATTAAAAAAAATACAGTGTGGCCCGCTACACCTTCGAAATAAAGGGTATGGAATGCAAGAAATATTTCATTACAAATTAACACTTTTTTAAAGGCGACATATCATTCAACAGATGCACTGTCTTAAATTCTACATCACACTCGTAGGTCAGGTACATATGTCGTAAAAGAGTGTGCAAATCTCTTGATGGAACCTAAAACATGTGTTGAAAGGCCATCAACGCGGCCTTGAGAACGTTTTAATTTAATTCGGTTGCACAACTATTAGATGCGCTCAGTTTGAGAAAATGTTTATCTTTATTCTTATCGAAAATTCTTGAACAGCCAATGGCGAAAATCAAACAACGAAAAATGGAAAACCAAGAAATAGTAAAAAAAAATCGAATTTGTTATATGTATCTGAATAATTTCCAATTCAATATTGCACTTTGTAAACATAGTGTAAAATTTAAATCAACGTGTGGTACTGATTATTATTTAAATGAAATAAATAATTAACTACGTATTACATACTAATAGCATAATAAAATTTATATAAGAAAACAATTTAAAAATTTGCTCTCGTACAAACGGTATAAACATCATACGCATTACCTAAATAAAAAATATCTGATTTCTGAAATCACATGTCTATGGAACAAATATATATATACAGTAGAACAAGTATAATATAAAATTTCAAAATTATAAAAACTAATGAATTTTTTCGAATAAACTACTAAAAACCCAAAAAATAGTGAAAAATACAAAGTAGAATAACTGTATAAATAACTGCGTTTTTGGATTCAAAAATATCTAAAAAAAATTGGTCAGATACATAAAAAATGCTATCGTATGTGGTTAATTTTAAAAATATCTGTTCCCTTGGATAAATTACTGATACCGATAAAATAAAAATATATTATTATGTCTCGCTATAATGCATCTCAGTTATTATGTATGTATTTGCAATAAAATAACAAGAATTATTTTTTATATGTAGTTTGTTATTGACATTGTAAAACATGTAAATAGTCAAATAAAAATGATTTATGTTAGTTTCTCATGTATTTTTTAATTTAAATTAATTAATAAGTGCTTCTCGTCTTCGTTTTTCCTGATTACATTTGGACTATTATTTGCGTAATATCATTTTCTAGTTCCTGAAGGGTTTCAGCTAGGTAGGCGTTTTTGGACGATTGGACCTTCTCAGCACATCTTCATTCTAAATCTGACTTAATGACGTGTAGGTTCAAGTCTAATAGTAGTTTTATGCTATAAGTACCTATGCTTTGAAATTACTAATTTTAATTCTTACCTCTTTTTCGGTTTGAACTGCATTGACATTAAATTTCTGTTTGTAATGGACAGTTTCAGAAAAGGGTTGAATAGTTTTTTATATTGCAAATTGGCATATATACTTTAAAAATTGTTATAATTACTTGACATACACCACTTTACAGTTTTTCCATTTACATAGTCCGAATTTTGTCCAAGTTATGGTGACTTTTTGTATGGATCCCACTCAATATATCTTGTGCGCGACTTACCTATACAGCTTCGCTATTGACCGAGATGATATTATTATTCTCATCGAATAAAAGATATCAATCTAATTTAAGAGTGAATAGATATATTTTATATTAATAATGAAAGTTGCAATTCGATTTTTGCTGTTTTCTTTAATTCCTTTTTAGATTGTTTGTACCTAGAGGCTCGGGATTAATCATAATTACAAATAAATAGAGAAATATTGTTATTAATGGCTTCATAGAAAGTTTATAATTACTCTTTGTCAATCAACGAGTTGATTTTTATGAAATTCTACTGAATTGATTTATATTATATTTTATTTAGTTATTGCATAGTTGGACCAATTATTGAAATCATTTATAAATTTAATAAACTTAAATGGTATAGTTAGTCATGACCTAATTCAATACCTATAATCTGAACACATCTATTTTCAATTGGGCTTCATGCTTCATTGTAAGAGTCAATTTATCGTCCAAATCGTATGGTGAGTTTGAAATTATCAAAGTTGACAGCATTTGGGTACCTAGGTGAAATACATTTGTATGTACTATAAGAAGAAATGCATACCTTCAATGAGACAAACACTTTGGCATCTTTTGTGCAGGCGTTTTTTGGGGCGATAAAAATCGCGGCGTTTTTAGATGAAACAAAAATGGAACAAGTTTCAGCGTATCTTGTGGCGTCCTGCTTTCAAATTTGATTAGTTAGTAGTGCACATCATATTTCAACGACAGTGTAAAATGAAACATGTGTTATGCATTTCGTATACAATCATATTATTCAAAAGAGACGCCAGAGACGATGGGATGTTTGTATTGTTCTGATAATGAATCCCACAAACATCGTTTTTCTTTCTTTCACTACGTGATAAAAATTTCAGAATCGAGATTTTTCATATTTCTTCATACATCTACACAACTCTGCATACTGGCAACATAAGGAGGCCTAGAAAATTAAATAATTCGGTACCAGCGATAATAAACGCGTTGAATAAAAGCAGCAATTGAAATCAACGTAATTTTGGAAAGCCTGTCATGACGCGTTTTGTAAAAGCAGGCGATAGGATTTGAGAACGCGGCGAACCAGGCGAAGAAGGACTAATCGACATCCATGCATAAAAGCGCACTTAAGAAAGAATGTGCTTAGAAAACGCCACGATTTTTATTACCCCGCTACTATATAAGCGACAAAAAACGCGTAAATAAAAGAGTCCTTAACATGAATTATTCTGTAAAGAGTTTATACAGGGTGGTAGTACATTCGATCGACAATGCTCTACCCTAGAGGGCTCTCGTTAATTTATGAATTTTTATACAACGACATGAACCCAACAAGGGGTTAGTTGCCGAGAATCAAAATTCAAAATTTGCTTAAAAACACCTTAAAATATTTTTTTTTCAAAATTGAATTACCAAGAGCTTGTCAAACACACGAACTATTGAAAATTTGACACGCACCTACTAAATTTAGAATTTAGAAATATTGAAACGTTTCAAATTATCTAAGTACATACAGACTTTTATTTAAAAGCATATTTCTAAAACATCGTTCATTTTGAGCTCCATAAAAGGTTATTACTTTTTTAACTGAAAATGAACAGAAAATTAAAAAAAAATAAATAAAAAATACAAATTGTTCCAGTGCCGTAAAAAAAAATAGGGCGAAAAGTTGCAACTAACCCTAAAAAGTTAGTTTATCTCAAAATATTACTTTCATAAAGAGCATACAGATAACCAAATTTGAAAAAATATTTAAGACATTTTTGATTTATAGCAAATTTTGAATTTTGATTTAAAACTTTTAACATCCTTTAAGGATTCAACAATTAACTATAACCCTTTAAGGGTTCATGCTCCTTTATCAAGATTCATCAATTAACGAGAGCTCTCGGAGATAGAATGTTGTCGGTCAAATATATTAACACCCTGTAAATGTTGGTCTAATTTTGAAAAGTGAATAATTTACTGGCTTTGATTAATTTTACAGGTTACTGCATAAGTTTGATTCCTTAAATACTTCCACTATTTGGTTTAGGAATTTTAATTGACATATTTGAAAAATTTGTAGTGTTATACCTATGATTTATTTATTTATTCATTTTACTTCATGCTGTGGAATATATAAACATAATATATTGTTATGGTAAGTATATATGTATGTATGAATATAAACAAACCTAATGCTAGTATTTTTCGTATCTTATAATAGTGCTGTGGGGGTACATCTGATATTTTTTTCTTTATAATCCTAAGAATTTTATTCTGAATGACTTGTAATGGCCTAAGTGTCGGTTGATACAGGCGACCCCATGCAATAATTTCATAACGTAGTATAGATTCGATCTGCTAAACTATTTATACAACATATTAGTAATTTTCGAATAATAAACTAAAGATAAAATTTATATGTATATACAAAAATCTAAGTTTTCTGTTACACATGTTATGTAGGGTAGTCTCATTTTATATTTTAGTCAACTATAATGGCCAAGTATTTTGATGTTTTTGTCTCGTGAAGCTCAGAATGTTAATTTTGACACGTTAATTTTTTAAATTGAGGTTGGTCAGATATTCTTTTAGAAAATGCAACATATTATTTCGTTTTGTTGACATTTAGTGATAATTTTGATACATCTAACCAATTTTTGATTTGCGCTCATTATTGTTCGCACTTTTACAGCTTCCCAATACTTAGCACTACATATTAGTACAGTGTCATCGTATGTATGAAACGACTGTATGTTAATCTTACTTAAAACTTAATTAATAACATGAAATAATTTTGGCCCTAGGATACCAATTGTACAATTTTTCGATTACTGACACTCTCTCTAATCCTAACTTTTCGTTCTCGTTCGCTTAGGTAAATCTCTTATGATTTACGAGATCTCTGTATACACAAGTTAAATCCGGTCTACCCTGTATATTTAATAGAAATAAGTGGCATTTGTATTTACTTATATAGTTTTTATTACTGTCAAGATTTTGTTTTATTTTTTAGTTTGTATGATAAAAAATGCAAATATTTACATCTTTCTATTATGGATCAAGTTCATTCTTAATGAAAGTGTAATAATTTTGAAATCGCAAAATTTTTCATTTTTATGAATATTTTCCTTACTTTTATTGTTTTAATAAATCCAATAGGTTTTGATTTTTTTTGTATATAATGGATAATGTATACGTTCGGTACCTCAAGAAGGTACTACAACTAATATTTATTTCGACGAGGCCTACATTACAACAATTATAACTGATCTTTTTTTGGTTAAGTTAATGTTTTAATCTTCTAATTAAAATTTAATCGACAAAAAATGCATACCCATGATCCTGTGGAACCCCATCTTCTCAATTTCCTTGGGATGAATCCATGTGCCGAAAAATGTATATTCAAGTGCATAGGAATGCACGATATTGTCCCAGATTTGTTCCTGTGTTGAGCAGAAATGCATTGATGCGATTCTAACATATTATTCCTTCACTACCGTACTCATAGAAAAATAAACGAATTCACTCTATACCTTCGCGTTTAGAAATGTCATTTTACCAGATATGCGCCGCAAAAAAGGCGAAACATAAACCCAAAACAAGAGTCTAAAGTGCACTCTAAAGAAAAAAAAACATTCGTAAGCACAACATTCAGGTATGTCAACAATCAAAAGCCATATTGAGGTTGGTCGGGAAATTTATTGCTGATTGTTATTTATTTTTAAGATTTATATGGAATATTTTACCAAATTGAATACCTAAATTCGTTGTATTTAAATAATTGGTTATAGCTTATTTTTTATAAAAAAAAATGATATTTGATTTTATTTTCTGAGGAAAACTAGAGCTAATAGTATTAACAGATTCTTTACCTAACAAAAAAAAAAACACCAAAAATCGTATCGTCTATGTCCACCTTAAGAGGTAGGTAAGTTACCTACATAAAATTTTAAACACACTGATTAAAACTAGCTCATGTTATGGATCGAAAATATGGTGAATTACCGAAAAATATAAAAGATTTCTGGAAGCATCCCAAACGGACCGATTTGTATTAAGTGCGTAAAATTATTGTCATTTTGTTATAAATCAATCGATCAGTCGTAAAACATTGATTTCGCCACGAAATGTAAACATTTTTTTTTTGTCCAACTCTACAAACAATAATTTTAATAAGTAAAAAATTGTTGCATTTCGATTTATTGCAATTAATTTTATGTAATTTTTTGGATCGACATTACTTTTACTTTCGTAACCTTGGAAAGGTCATAATTTTTTATGTAGTCGTTTTGAAGTTTGAACTATCAAACAATTACTTCAGTTTTACCGATGTCCGATAATTTAACGACTCATTTAAGACGGATTACGAAAATGAAGTCTGTGATGATAGTGACACTCACTAGCATCCTACTTTTTGTGCTCTAAAAATGAACCTGCTTCTGTGTCGCCATCTAGTGAAGTAAGGTGAAGTGATAACGACAGCTGTTCAGTTCGTTCGTGCTTGTTAATTTGTTGTGTATTGTGTTCTGTCAAATTTGGAAAATATAATTGCAACGTTGCCGGATTATGATAAAATTAGTAGTTAATGGAAAATTGTGATTGCCCATACCGGTCCATTAAATATGCAACAAGAAAACGAAGCAACGACTTATCGTAGGGTAGCGGCTTCGCCGCCATCAAAAAACATCAACCCATACCTGGCTACTCCGACCGGCATAAACTCCAACGGCCTGGACATAGCTCAAATTGAATAATTGAAATGAAAAGTTTCAAATAAACACATTTATATTCTGGTTTTATCATATGGCCTGGAGCTATTGAAAAAACAGCCACTGTCATTCCTGTTATGTACGTTCTTTTACTATGTTTGTCTACTCCACATTTATAGAAATAAAAATATCAGTTGTCATATTATTCATAAGCAAAAAATAATATAGAACGGTATTACCCGAGAATAACCAAACGCCGAGAAGCGACAAAGACCCTTTCCCGCCGGATCGGTTTTCGAAGGCGCATGATCGAAAATATGGTGTCTATTTGCAAGTCAACTAGATCAGCGCGACACCGTATATGAAGGTGTCCTATGATTTTAATCCGAGCGCAACAACTGTAGTTTCGACTATTTTGAATTATTTCTTTCAGTTATTACTGTGTGATTTTTATTGTGTTTTCTGGATAATTTCGTAATAAAATGGTTGGATCTTATTGTGTAGTTCTTGAATGTGATTCCAAAAATGGCAGCGGAATGAGCCTTTTTGCAGTCAAAGGCATATAATTTTAAATGCAAAATAAAGAATGTACTCCCTTACTAAAAACATATTTAGAGTTGAGCAGTGTAAATTACAAATTTCCGCGCGATCGCGTGACTGCGAGCCAATTCAGCTTGCGTGCAGTGTAATTATGGTGTCTTCAAGGTCACCGCAAATCGATCCCACAAACATCAAACGTTCCGACAAAGCTGTCGCTTCTCGGCGTTTTGTTATTCTCGGGTATTACCATGAATATATTTATTTAGAACATAACAAAAAGCAATTGGCAACATCGCTAAAATTATTGAAACGGCCACTTTTGCGCGCGCTAAATCATTTGAAGGTCAATGCTGGGTTCATTTGTAGAGCACAAGAAATAGACGCTAATGTGACACTCAATCTGAGACATTAAAAATGTGGCAAATGCCGCAATTTCAAATATGTTACCGGCGAAGTCCAAATAGTACAAGAACTAGGGATAGAAGAATCTGCCTTACAAGATACCAGAATTTTTGCAATTAGAAGTATGTAATATTACCCGCCATGAAGTATCTAGATTCCATCTGCATTTGTGCGGAAGAAAAAAATGTATTTTTACATGGGCTAAAGGGGTAAAGATCTCAAATATTTTTTCACAGGCGAGTTTAAAGGGTCCAAATATTTTAATAAAGGCAGTTGTAAAGGGAACAAATATTTTGATATAGTAAGAATAATGATGGTGTCAAATGGGAACCTTGTGGGACACCTGGGGGTGTACGTTTTATTGGATGGACAGACTACCATTTATCCTCACCATTTGAACTCTGTTTTTTAAATAGCTGTCAAACCAAATCAGATAATCATCAAGCTATAAGTTTGTCCTCAGTCTCGATAAGGTAGGAACCACCAATTTAGCATCTTTCTAATTTTTAGATATGATTTTACATGATTGTAAAATTTTGATTGGCTGCTAAAATCCAGATGTTATACAGGGTGTCCCAATGAAAAGTAGCCCGCCCGTTTCCAGAGCTTATAACTTTTAAGCTCCTAATCGTAGAAACTTGCGATTTTCGCTGATATGTGTTATTTTGCTATAAGTTTTGGTTTAGTGATACAGAAATTATGTATTACTTATACAGGGTGTTTTTTAAAAATCTCCTCTTTTAAATTCACCGTAACCAAATTTAATCAAATGAAACACCCTGTACTAAAATACCATGTACAAATTATACATTTTTGAAAAGTAGAAGAGTGTATCTTACAGATGACCTGAACATATACAGGGTATTCCATAATCTCATTTTTTAAATTCACCGTAACCAAATTTTATCAAATGGAACACCCCGTACTAAAATACCATGTACAAGTTATACATTTTTGAAAAGTAGAATAGTGTATCTTTCAGATGACCTAAACAAATACAGGGTGTTCCATTTGATAAAATTTGGTTACGGTGATTTTAAAATTTTTAAAAAACACTCTCTGTAATACATAATTTCTGTGTCACTGAAGCAAAACTTATAGCAAAATAACACATAAACTGCACGTTTCTACGATTAAGTGTTTAAAAGTTTTAAGCTCTGGAAATGGGCTACTTTTCATTGGGACACCCTGTACTTCGATCATTAGGTTCACCTATATAATTATCTCAATAAAATCAACTGGTTACTTTTCTAAATAATATGTTACATTGGTCTGATAAATGTGTTAGTTGTTAATAATACCTAATAATTTATATAAATGACGAATTTATTAATAATTGTTTTGTACCTTAAATAGTTTTCGAAACAACACACACAAATAACATATCGAAACTTTAATCAAGTATGCAGAAAGTTGTTTATTCATACGTTTTTGCAATTAATGAATAAATCATTAATTAATATGAAGGAATTCTATTGTAAAATCAACAAACATATACACAAATAATAAAAATAATTATTGCTATTGAACATACAAATGGTATTTATCTAAAAGGCGAATGACTTCTTTTGAGTGTATAATTAAGGTGAAAACAAATCTAGCTGCGTTGTATTGGTATTAATTACTATAATATATAGCGTGTTGAAAAACAGCACTGTGTAATAGGTTTTTATTATTCTTTTCAAGATTATGAATTAATATGCATTAACTTCAAGTATAAGAAATTAAAAATACAAACTTATCTAAAACCCAATCCTTTAAAACCCGCGCCAACAAACTGCATCTGATTTCGCTAAGGACTTACGCGGTATATAGCACTTAATGTCGATACATAAATAGAGCTATACAACAACATACCCTTTTTGAGTATATTTGGTAAATAATTTAAATTTGGAGCCACTATACTTTTTGATAGTCATGATGTTTTTCAAACGGAGAAAAACACAATTTTACAATGTACAAGGTAGTCTGAATTCAACAAGTTCTTCCGATGACTTTTTATTAAAAATCAGGCTTTAAAGGGAAATTAAGCATACGGATTCTGAAAAAAAAAAAAAATGAACAAAAATGGATGATTAAAAATATAAACTCAAAAACGAACAATAATATCGACATGAAATTTTTGGCAAAAATCAAACTCTATAAAGGAATTAGAAAATAAACAAAAATGGGTAGATAAGGAGAAATATTGAAAAAACTCGGAAAAAAAAAATTATATCAAATTGAAATCTATAGAAAAAAGCAAGCTTTATAAGGGGGTGAAGCGTATTGATTCTGAAATAATTTTCAATAAATTTAAATTAAGAATAATGTGATTAACAAAAACATTTCTTTTATTGTAGAAAAGCGTAGGGTGCTTTTTAAGAAATTTCCATAATGACTTTACTTTTACCAATATCTGTCATTAAAATCTTATAACAATTGACATCAAACTTTTTTATTCAATTTCATTTATACAAATCGTCCATTCATCCCTATATTCAGTTTTGTTTGAATTGAATTAAAAAATGTGTGCTTAACTTTTTTGAAATTGTTTGTTAATGGAAAACCGAGTCATAAACCACTAAGGTCAAAACGCATCCGTATCTCGGGAATCACCTCCCCTCAACCCCTAACATTGAACAAAAGTTGATAAAAAGTGACCACAGAGATAACATTTGGAAAATCGTTAATCCTGAAGGTCCTGATCAGGATAATGGGACAAACTATTTAAATTATTGCATTGTCATAGGTCCTTGATAAGTGTGCAAGTTTCAAATCAATCAGACGTTTTAAAGGGGGTGAAAATCACGTTGAAAGATTCCGTTACATAGATACATACAAAGCTAATAAAAGCGTGTTAAAAAAAAATTGATGAAAATGGGGGTTAAGGGTGTGTATTTAACTATCAAGAGTATTATATATCTTCATTCTAGTTCTTATGTCTATTTTATGATTCCTTATTAAGGTTTATTATTATGTTCCTAATAAGAAATATATGATAAATTGCAATTCATAGGTATATGAAATATACGAAGATGGGACGAATAGTGAATAATTTTCATCCTAAGGAAGACAAAAAACAAAATACTGAGAAAAAAACTTTTATTTTTCGACATAGTTTGGTCTCCGGTGTGTAATGGTGAACCCAAACCTTATTCCATAGTTATAAATTTCTGCAGTCTTTTGGATTGTGCATAAATAGCAACAAACACTTCTGAAAAGTTCATACAAATGATGTTTGCTCCGATATGAGCAATCGCGGAGAGCTTTGTCATGTCCAAAATTTCACATAAAATGTCATATGTCATGTATAACAGCACAAATAGAAGAGATGGACGTGGAACGCACGATTTATATCTATACCAACGGTTCTAAAATAAGACAAGGCTCAGGATGTGGAATGTACTCCAGATCCTTAAACCTAAACATAAAATTGGCTGTCAGCAATAGTGCCAGTGTAGATCAAACCGAGCTCACGGGGATTCTCATAGCAGCAAAATAAGTTACCAGAAACAATACCAATTGAAGGAACATGCTCATCTATACAGATAGCAGACAAGCACTAATTACTCTGAACAGACTCAGGGTTAGTACTAGAATATCACGAAACTTTGGTCGAAGTATCCTTCAACAATGGGGTCACCTTAAGCGGAATCACAGGTCACGCCACATTAAAAGGTAACCATCTGCTAATTCACTAGCCAAGAAGGCAGCCAACTAAATATTTTTTGGATTTGGCCTTTCTATTGGATTGGAACATCAGTAGAGACAAACTTAATTAAAGAACATTCTCTTGTGAAATTCAAGGAAAGATGGGATGAAACAAGAAGTGCAGAGTTGTCAGTTGCTTTTAAGTTATCCTGTCAACACTACAGCAAACAAATACTTCACTATGACTACACAGAATCTGCGCCTGATCATAGCCTACAGTTCAAGCTGGAAATTATTTATTAAATTCTCCTATTATGTTATTTGCAACGCACTTTCTGATAATTTGCGAGTGGTAAACAGCTAGTGTACTATGGTGTACAAGCAATCTGTATTTGTGTACTATATGTACCATTTTGTAGTGCAGGATTGCCAACATTGCAGCAATTCTAATTCGGAGTAACAAATTAAAGTGTTTAGATCATCAACCTAATTTTAATCTAAACCTGGAGCCCGGAGAATGATCACCGGATCCGGACCTGGTCAAAATAGCGTTGATAGCAACCCTATATTTATGTACTATTTGCATACTGTTTGTGTACTATTGAGGCATAGATATAAAATTTTACCCAGAGGTTTACCCCTTGTATTTTAGTTACCTTATTACTTCTTTATTATACTCCGTTTTTATGAATGAAATGCATGCTTGACGTACTGTACAAACTTAAATATCATATCCGTTAGTTCCTATGAACAATTAACGAGCTACAATCGTTTAGAAATTAAATTAAAGACTACAACATTTATCAGTGTTTTATTTACAAAAAAAAAAAAAAACAACAAAGTAGCAACGTAATTAAAAACAGAAAACGTATTTGACAAGTGTAGGATTAACTAGTTAACTGACATTTATAATTGTTAATAAACAAATAATTAAAAAAAAAAAAGTTTTGAAAAAATGGCATACTACGTTATCTTCTGATCTTTGAACGCTTGTAGCTCGGTAACCATGGAGAATTGTTCATAAAACGTTTCTTTGCTTGAATGATATTTAAGTTTGGACACTATGTCATGCAACACCATTTATTATCAGAAAATTCAATTAGAAATACTTAAAAATTGTTTATTTCTTGGGATGTTTATTTGTTAATAACTAATTTCGTGGACCAACGAATGCAACTATCAATCACCCGACCACCCCATAAACATAGGGTCTTTATTGCAATTACCAGATAACACCAAATCTTTACGTTTTAGGGTCATAGGAACCCAAAAAAATGTTTTTAAAAATTTTCCGGATGTACGTGTGTGACATTTTTTATTAGCACGAGGACCCTGAAGAGCTGATTATATTTTGGGGCATAGTCGGCGCAGCAACTGGGGGATAATTTTACAAGTGGTGTTGTTTTTTTACTTTTTGGTATATTTCTGTTATTTGTGATTGGAAAAGAAAATTATTCAGATAAAAGTTTTTCGAGATCTCATCAATAATTTTTGTTATATACCTACATAATGTCCATATTGAAGATATGCGAAAAAAGTACAAAATATATTTTTTGTTTTGATCGGGACCTAACTTTAGTGGAAAGTCATAATAATTTGTTTGGAATTTAAACTATTGTTTTAAAATGTATATGCCACCGATTTTGAGGTAGTTTAGGTGGGGAGTTTCTGCCACTTCACGATGCTGAACTTAAAAAAAATAAGAATCTTGATAATTAAAGATAGTCATTGTTTTATCTACAGGAGGAATCAGTATTGTATCGGTAATGAACCTGGTTCTGCCTAAAGCACAAAGGTGCTATGGAAGAAACTGTTACTGAAGACGCGGCTCGTGGCCTACTCTAAGAGGAGGCTGCGGAGGCTAATTTTGAAAGGCACACCATATATACTTATTAAAAATATATATTCCTTTAGAATACAAAAGGTAGAAATATTACGTTGTATTCTAATAGAAATATATATTTGTCTTAATTATATAGAGTGTACCAGCCTCCTCATAGACTAGGCCACGAGCCGCCTCTGACTTAGACTAACCTAAGCACAAAAGAAATTTCGTAAAATAGCCATTTTTTTAACTCCACAATTACATTTATATTGTTAGCATTAGAATGCTTTATTAACAATTTTATGTAGGTAATAAAAATGTCAATCTTAGCACTGATAAAATAAAAACTAATCTGTGCAAAATTCTGTTTTACTGCAATAATGGCCAGACAGGAGTTTTTCAGAAAAAGGTTGCAAAAACTAATAAATAGGCCCGACGAGAGAGGGGACAGGGGCGCAAAATTCCCGAGACCCGGGCCTAGGGGGGGAAATTTAAAAAATAGGTTATAATATATGTGGGGCATGCCCTTGCCAGTGTTTTGCCCCTTGGCCCCACCATGGCTCTCGGCGGCCCTACTAATGAACCGATTTGATTATTTCCCTCTTGTATATTGCGTGAACTAGAATCATAAGTTTTATCCCATATTGTTTTCACGTCTTTTTTTAAATTCTAGATCAAACGGTAACTCTAGCATTACTGAATATAAATATCTTTGACTTTTGATTTCACATAAAAGGGAAGATAAGAGCAACTTGGATAAGCTTAAGAAGAAAAACACCAAACGAAATGAAAATGCTAGCAATAGAAGAAAATGAAAGCAATACTTCTAAATCCTGAGTTTTATCATAGTAAAAGCAAAATAATCAGAGATGAAGTAATTAGAATACAAATAAACAAAAAATAAGACTTTTTCCACTAGGAATAGAATAACAAATTATTAATATAATTTTTGATTTATTTTTAATATACATTCCATACTTAGAAAATAGGTTTAATTTTAAAATAACGCATCCATAATTACCTAAAAAAATAAGGCAATGGCTATCACATACCTACTTTTTACATAAAAATATTGTTACTCGATTTTTTTAATATTAAGTAGTTTCCATTATATTAGACATTATAAGTAAATGGAAACCTTCAAGATTAACAGCTGACACTATTTAATGATTTTATACTAATTTTGATGTCACACGGTTTTAACTCCCTAAAACTTATTTTTTAGAAAATCACAGCAAAACAACCCATGGCAATGATTGTAGTACAAACCAAAAACACATTAAGAATATCCTTTTAATTTACTCACAAACACTTGCAAATACACTGAACTGAAAACAGGGTGCATCTAAAAATAGCGAAACGCACCAACTAGTATAACAAGATTCTCCGGTATATTAATGAACGTACATCGTAGGTGTTAAAGTTAAAACTACTCTCTTTTCCAATTTCTATATGGATAAACGCAAAGCTGGTACCACGCGTTTAAGTCGGGTACTTTCTTTTTCATTGAAAATTACCACTCAAATTACTAATATAATTGTTATAGTGTTTTATGTAATTTAAAGACACGGGTACTGCGTGCGGTGGTACCGAATCGAAACGAACTCTGGAACTGATATTGCTTGTTCACCGTGCGGTTGCCAATCCGGTACTACCGCAAAACGTCTTTTTTTGTTAAGGAGCGAGATGAGTACCTCCAGGCGGTGTGTTGATACCCCTTATTACTGTTGATTCCATTGTATGATAGTACCCGGCGCTATTGTTAACAGCTGGGGATATAAAGGTAAAGGTGTATGGCACGCGACATTTAAGACGTTGCGCTCATTGACTTTGTTTTTCTAACATGAGGGTCAAAATGTAATCCTCTACAATAAGACAACGTATTAAGGGCCAGTTGTATATGTTACGTTTATAGTACAGTTTAAACTTTAGTTCCATCTTCAATTTTTAGTTTAATCTTCAGTTTAAGTTTCAGTTTAATTCTAAGTGTAAGCTGGGAATCTTGAAAATGTACCTTGTTCAACTCCCTGTTAAACTATTTGTGGCTTAATTCATTCCACCTAGGTTATCAAAATTTGTTTCAGTCTTTAGTGAGATTATAGTTTTGATAAGTCAGTGACATATTTTTTTAAGGTAAATATTTAAGATCAAATTATATTTTGCAGTCTTCGGTATGGAATTATTGTTCACATTATTCTTTTTGATGTTTTTTTTCAACTACATTTAGGTATTAGAGTTGATACTGATGACAAAGGTCTTCAAATGTTACAACTTCGAAAAAAGTAAATTGATATCACCATTGTATAAATATTTCTAGTAAGTCAACGCTTATGGAGACAAAGTTTTATTTTATTATGCTCGTCACATGGCGGTTCCAAGCGGACAGTAGCGCAAATTAAAAAAAGTCGTAAGCAGAAAATAGTTTTCTAGATGCCGGTAAAAGAAGTTGGGATTGTTTGTTCAACCGTACAACGTTGTCATTTTGCGAATTTTTTGGATCGTACATCGTCTCTATTTAACAAAACTGGAAACTATCGAATTATAGTTCACCAGCTTTTTAATTACGATTAGAAGTCGCTTAGATGATCTTTAAGTTGGTGGTCCATTTTACGCATATTTCATGTTTAGCGTGAATTCAAGCCATCGGTAGGTATTTAACATTTTTGTCTTTATGTAGGTAAATCGCTAATTTTGTCATTCATCTTCGTATAAATATAATGGAAATAATCAAATCGTATGTTTGTTATTACAGGACAGTAATTTACGAAATTATTATACTTATAGTTTTTAATAGAATGTAGGTAGGTAGTTTGGATAACAAAAATTGGTAATATAAAATAAGTTTATTATAATTAATAAAAAACAGGATTTTTAAATAACCTAAGTACCCCCAGCCTCTTACAATAATTATTAGCTTTCTTGGGGGAAATAACTACACGTACAGAGGTTATTTATTATTAAATAATAAATGTATTATTATTAAACATTTTGTTAGGTATAATAAGTAGGTACATTAAAAATATAAGGAAAATGAGGAATTAAGTTATTTATGTATTTTGCACTATAGACAACTTTATATTTTTTTACTGGCTTGAAGTATCCTCGTTTTCTTTGTCGCTTCTAATTTGGACCGGTTGTTACAATATTTGAAAATTTGAGTTGTAATTAATAAATCTAACATATACTGTCTGTGTTCCACACAGTTACTATTACAATCACACCATTCTGCTAAAAATGTTTTTAGTTTTTCAATTATAATTTTTCGCAAATTATAAATTTTTTTTTTGATAAAATATTCTTCTTTCTTTTGCGTGACAGTTTGTAGCGATATTCTAGCAAATTGGCCCAATAGTGATGATGGACATTTTAACCCGGATTGCTCGTTTAGATTATAAGCTTTATAAAAAATTAGTGGTGTTCATCATTCAAAACATCTTCTTTTTCTTCGAAATAATTTTAACACTCCTAGCATTTAATTTTTTTACGCATTTTTTTATTAAGTATCCGGCAAAAGTACATAGTGGAACATTCTTCTAATGTTACAGGAAGCATCTTCTCTAATGAAATATTGATTTCAGAACTCTTACTATATTCTTCATTATCTGTATCTTCATCATTATGAGGCTCTATTAAAAACGTTTAAAGCATTACCAGACCCCAGCAGATTTTGGTCTTCGTCCTGATTCATTCCAGAATTTGCTTTAAGTGGAGGCCTCATGAAATAATGAACGATATTTAGCTTAAAAGCTGCTTTAAAACCCCTAACAGTAGGATTTCGATTATAACTCCCTTTCTGCATATAGACAGAAAATGTGTTTTCTAATGGATCCTAAATTAGTCTTCCTGTTAATACATATTTAAGTTGAGTTTGCGTAATAATATAGGAATAAAACTCTTTAACGGCATTTATGGTAAGAAGAAAACCATCGAATAAATCCAGTCTCGTTAATTTACCTTTGGTAGTTTGTTTAGCTACATTCTTTAAAAGTTCGTAGCCTTGTGTAACAGCATTAAAATCACCTCTTTATTCTCAATATAATACGATAAGTTACAAGGTTTCGAACTATATGCAGAAAAACTATTTAAGCCATCAAATAGGTTGTTCATTGTTTCAATAAAATAGGCTGTATTTTCAGCCGTTATGGAAACTAATTCTCCAGTTCTTGTTGCCGTTTTAATGGTTGTAGCTACAGAATGGTTAAATAACTGAGTAACAAGCTTTACTCATTTTTTTAAATGCATTTGGGAAAAGGTTTTTTAAAGTAATTTTTAATAAAGCTCTTCCAGATTTGCTACGTTGGTCCAGTTCATATACCTATTTAACATCAGCAAATGTGATAAATTTGCCATTGAAGATAAAATAATCTTGTAAAAACTTATTTCGAACGCATTTTACTAGGTCAGGCACATAAAAAATGCAAAGTAATTGTTTTCTACTATGGCAAATTTAGGGTTGTCTACAGTAATGTCCAAAGATCTATAGACTTTTGATTAATTGTAGATAAATAAAACACTATCCCTATAGGTTCCAAACCTGAGTCTAGAATATGTGTTAAACCTTTAATAATAACAGTTTAGAGGGATTAAACATCGACACCGTTTTGGGTTAGAAAAATATCTACTGGAATTTTTCATTGTGAAAATACACTAAAGATTGTCCGGCAAAAATTGGCTTTCTCTTGTAGTTCTCGAAGTCTTCAAACCCTTCAATGATATCTAATTTTTTATTATATTCGATGGTTTTCTTAATTGCCATCTCATCGAACAACAGAATACATTTTTTGTTCTCGTTTGTCATTGTCTCTGATTTAATTCAATTATTTTTAAATATCCGATGTCAGGGTTCATACAATATCACGCAACTTCGTGTGTTTGTTCTATTATATTATTCAGTTATTTTAAAAGCAGAAACTCATGACCTTGCAAGAATTTAAGATTTTAACTGAGAAGAATTCGTATACCTCATCCCAGTCTGTTTAAAAGATCGTTGAAGTGAAAAAGAGAAAACTTGTAATATATATATATATATATATATATATATATATATATATATATATATATATATATATATATATATATATATATATATATATATATATATATATATATATCTATACTATAAAAAGAACATTATATTACGCCGATTGATACTACATCATGGCGACATATTGTGGTGATCGAAAACAGCGCGGGAAAATAAATTTTAATCAGCTCATGGCCAATCATCCATATTCCACACCACAATACGTCATGCGCGAACTCGTATCATGTAATATGTCTCAAAGTTGACAACAACAAATATATGATTACATCATTCAACGGCAGCATCATAAAATGCGGATCAATCAAAGGCGGAGAGTAATATAAAACACAACGGTTCTGTTTACTCAGTTAATTTATAAAATATTAATTATATAAGATCTTTTTGAGTTTCAACCAGTACAGACCGAAATAATTTTAAATTTCATTCTCTTGAACTTATAGCGTAAGTTACGAATAAAAGCATTCGTAAGTACTATAAAAATTGCAAAATATTATTATACGTTAAATAATGTAATTTAATATATTTTATATATTTGTATAGAATAAAAAATTAAGTCATCTTCTTCCTTCATTTATTTCAAGTTAAAAAGAAGACATCTTTCTGCAAAAAACTATCACATCATTACAACAGCAGACAGCAACAAAATCAAGAAAAATTTGTAAGGAAAACTAAGTATTTTCTCCACGTTTCTTTCACAGATAAGTCGGAAAACATGTAAATTAATATACTGTGAAACATTTGTTAAATAAATTATTTAAAAGACTGATTTATAGATATTATTATTTTAGTAGCTTAGTTGATATTCTTGGGACAATGAATTATTTTAGAAAATATAGAACCATTATATAAATATAATGCTTTAACCTAACTTTTTCTAATCAAACACTTTTTTAAATATACTGAAATATTGCAAATTCTATATTAAAAACAAAATTATCTCGTATTAAATATTCCCACTTTGCACCATCGAGCAATACTAAATTTCAGATTTATCCTATATGTACCCCTTATTGCGTATTTGTCCAATTTTCAATACTAGGTAGATGAGGAAGACAATATCGCCTATCCCTCGGTACGAACACGGAACGTCTTGAGAAAGGATATTGTAGTCATATTTTTCAATCATTTTTATACCCGAATTTACTTTGCTGATTTAATAATTATGACTTCGTATTAAGTCCAATTTTAAAAATTATTTTTTGATCTTGTTAAGGAAATGATTTACTACAACTTAATAGTACCTAATCGTTTAAAAAATAATGCATGTTTGATAATGTTAATTCTCTATTAAAAGTTGCCCTTTTTTTAAAAAATTGAATAAACTTTTGGTGAAACGGGCCATTTTTTTCAAAAAAGTGTTAATCCGGGGCTAGTGCCACTTATTTCTCTTTGCGCATAAAAAAATTATGGTATTATCTTTAAAATTGTGTCTTCTAGGATTAAACCAAAATGCCTATTTATACAAATTTCTTGCTATTGTCAGCGGTCAGCGGAGATTACGAAAATCAGTTTTCTTTACTTTGACATATTTTTAAATCCAATGAAAACAATACAGACTGGAATAAAAATGGCAACTTTCATTAAGTTTATTCTGCCATCTATTTTAAAATAGCCAAAAAATTATTATTAGTTTTGTAACTAACAAAAACTTTTATGAAGAATAACATTTTTTCTAAAAGTAGAAAATAAAACAGTTTTTCCTCTTTTTTAGTCGGGGAGACCTTGTATATCAGACGTGAGAGAAGTTGAAGTTCCTATTTCTAATAGTGGATTTTATTTGTTGCACTAGGTGTAAGTTTTCTGCACTAATCGCATTTGATTTGTTCAGTGTAGCTTCAAATATTTGACACATAATTGATTGAGTGTAGCATATACTTTTGACAAGTATGACAGTGCGAATACAGTGTCGAGTATGACACTAGTGCAACAAATAAAATCGATTATAAGTTTTAAGATCATATAAAATTAATAAAGGAAATTTATTGTCATTAATCATATTAACCGGTATAATAGCTGAAATATACTTGAAAAACAACAACTTTTTGACAATCAAATGGTACGATGAAAAGAACGTTATTCAATTATTTAATAATTTTAGGGTGGACTAGAACAAACTACAAACCATACAATACTTCAAAATATATTAAATGTTCACACTACATGCTACCAACTGTTCATATGGTTCACTGATTTTCAAAACACGTGGTCTTTTTCTTCCGGTATACTATAAGCCATCTGGCGATTACGAGGAATCCGTTTAGAATTACTTAAAAAATATATTTAAATTTGAAATAAAAGCAGGCGCGCTTGGGATAACAAATCTAATGTTAGAAAATAATCTTTTCTACAATCTGATCAAAATATTCATGATACAAATATTATACTATTGATCACTCTATGTAAAACAATATCATTTATATTCTTGATTGTTTCAGCCTTTACTTGATGAACAACCATATTGTATAAATGAGAAAAATAAAACTTGGTAGATTTTAACAAACCCTTTTATTTTAAAACAACATCATTTATCTTTATATTAATTACAATACCAATATCCATATTTTGTAACTACCTAACCTTCATTTATCAGAAACGAGTTACCCTGTGTCAGTTGTCATGTAAAAATGTTTTCTCTTAGTTTGATGGATGGCTAACGCATCTAATATAAATACAAAAAATGTACATTCTAATTACAATAATTAATAAATGTTTTGTTTTTGATTACACTGGACAAACCTGAATTTTCAAATGTTTTGTTAACGATGCATTAGTTTAGTATTTAATTTTGATACAAAAAGAAAAACATAGTATATTATGTTACTAGGAGTAGAAGATTCTCTATTCGTTTCGCCCAATTTGCATATCTTCGACTGTGGCAAGCTTCTGGTCTTAACAAAAAAGTCGTCTTCCACTCCTAGTAACATAATACATTAATGTGAAAATTTGATTATTTAAATTTTTATGACGTAGTGTTATTAGAAGAAAATATATTAATTTGTTGGAAAATCTGAAGATTAAAATAAAGGAAATTTAAAATGACATTCATGGAAAGATTTGTGTGCGAATGGACCTTAATGGTAACTTTGCATAAATTACATTATTTAACAGAATATGCCTAATAAAATAGGAGTTTTAGAAAGTCCATTTTAAAATCATTTTAAACTATTAAGTCAAAATCTTCAAATATTAGTAAACTATTTTTTTTATACGTATATGTATATTTATTATGATTTTATGTAAAAACATTAAAAAATCTCAAAAATGTTTGAAAATTTAAGACTAAAAGAAATTTTTTGTAATTATTTTGAATTTTGCCGTGCTAAATTAAAAGTTTTCCCGTTTGGGGAGACTATTGAAATTTTTGCATTTGTTGACTGATAAGTACCAATTTTCAGATATTTAATGATTGTGTTTTAAACAAAATAATAAAATAATTGATTGCCTTCCATTTAAAATGGAGTGTCAATTTTAAAACAAAACGTTCTTCAAACGTTCCATTACTGCCTATTTTTTTGTAAACGTTTAACAACGTATCGGAATTCTTAATAATAATTACGTAGAAACAATTAATAATGGTATTTATTTAGTTATACAAGAAAGTATTGAACAAAAAATGTGTATGTTTTCTTATCGTAATGCATAGATAGTTTTAGTGGTTTGAATTTTTGTTCTAGTAGTCGTCTTATTTGACTTTTGTCGACGTTCTTAAATTGACTGAATCTGTTTTCACATATTCACAATTCATGTTCAATACTTAGATAAGATTCAAAAATAAGAAATATAAACACAATTGTATGGATTAATTTCAGTTTCAAACTAACATTTATAGGGTGTCCGAAAATTCCGTGTACATAGAGCTAGTATATGTTGGTGGGATCAAAATAAGTCAAGTGCTTGTGAGGAAGCTTCAAAGTTGAAAGAAAATTTTAAATTTTCTAATAACTCAAAAACGCTTCATTCGATTTTTATAAACTTTATTTAGTATGTAGCTATTTTCATTGAAGAGCCATTGTTCAAAGAAAAAACTACAGCAACTGAAATCATGGAAGGGTAAAAACCACCCTAATTCTACCATAATTTTTTTTATGGAGGGATGTATTAATTTGTAGCATTTTTTATCTCTTGCAAAAACATGTATCTCTCATGGTATTTGAGTAAAAAAAATGTATGGACTGATGGTTAGTGACTTAAAATATTCAAAAAAAATCATCAATAGCCATCGGTATCGACTGAAAAATAACAGATGGTTAGACCTCAAATTTTCAAGAAAACTAAGTTGGCGGTTGTCAACTAGTTTGAGCAGTTAGGGTGTTTTAGATTGTATAAACCAGGTCAAACTATTTTCTTTCCGCAGTTCTGGTGTCGGATTATCTTTTCTGCAGTTCAGGTGCACCGGATGTCATTTATGGTAGGTTTTTACCCTTCCATGATTTCAGTTGGTGTAATTTTTGATTTGAACAATGGCCCTTCAATTAGAATAGCTACATACCAAATTTTATAAAAATCGAACGAAGTGTTTTTGAGTTATTAAAAAAAATTTAAAATTTTCTTTCAGCTTTGAAGCTTCCTTACAGACAAACGAAGCACTTTGTGATATAGGTAACTCTATGTGTATACGGAATTTTGGGACACCCTGTATATGAATTTTCTGTCATTTGGAATTTTATGGAATATTTTAAATGCAATCAAGGGGTTAAAATTTGTAAGCAATTTTACTGGAGGTAAATATACTAATCTAATTACGGGAACATTTAAAATATATACAGGCGATTTCAGAATAAATTACTATAAACTGGGAAGATGTAGATTTTAACTAATTATTAAGTAAAGCTAAAAATAATTTTATGAACATCACAATTTTCATTCTACATGATGATAGAGTGAATTTCATAAATACATAATTTTCTAATTATCTTCCCTTACGGTAAAGATTTTAACTGAAAAATATGTGCATATTAGTTAATTGCCATTATTAGGAAACACACTCTATTTCGACAAATTACGGTAACCCATTTGCGTAGAATTAAGAGATAAGGAAACAATTTTAATTAAAACATTTTGATCACCCTGTATTTCATAAAAGTTAACAATAATAATTATTCCTCGCGCAATTTGTCACAAAAAAGTGACTTTTGGTTGATTTCTGTAAAACATTCCATTTCCGAGATTTTTCAGTTTTAGTCCTGCTCAATTATGACATCCATGTACAAGTTTATTAAATAAATATTTGCGTTTTTGAAATTTGATAATGTGCATAACTTTCACGTGTAAGTAGGGCTAAAACTTAAAAATTTCGGAAATAGGATGTTTTACAGATATCAACAGCCCCTTTTTGTGACCAATTGCGTGAGGAATAATTATCAATCAACTTTATGAAATACAGGGTTTTCAAAAAGAATAAATCAAAATTGCTTACTTAGTCCTTGATTCTGTGTGTTAATTATTAATGATGGTTAACTAACAAGTAACTATTTTTTAGTCTTTACCGTAAGGGAAGATATTTATAAAAGTATGTATTTATGAAATTCACTTTATCACCTTCTAGAATGGAAACTGGGAAGTTTACAGGAAAATTATATTTAGCGTTTCTTAATGTTATTAATTAAGATCTATAAGTCCCCTAGTTTACGGTATTTTATTCTAGTTTATAAAAACTAAATGTGTATCCAAGTAAAAAATAATGAGATTGTAATTTTCATTATAGGTAGCTTATTATTTATTTAAAATCAGTAAATTTTAATCGCCGCTACCCATTTTATTTAGTTGCTACACCACTTCATGAATTGTCCAGTATTGGTAAAATAAAGAATGGACGCATATTTCTTTTTCTATTTTACTCTTCCTACAATATAAGCAGAGATGGGATTAGTAGGAAAATAAAAGATGGATAATTGGCAACAAAATTAAAATTATCTAAATTTATTGGTTCACATTACGGGACATAGAAAACATAAAATGTTTAAATTTAATAATTATTTCTTCGGCCTCCACTGAACGGTTAAATTTTGCTGAAGTACTGTGTAAATGGTAAAGTTTAAAATGGATTAACAAAAAAAAATTGACTGTTATAGTCCATTCAACTATAGCCTTTTATTTCGCGAGTCAATGACCTTGTACAGCATGAAAATATTTCTTTCACTATTCCTTTTTTCAATCTCTCTTCTATTCTGAGACAAATACTTTTCCCTGTACCCATATTTTAGTAAATGTTCCATACATAGCAAGAAAGTCTTTTTCAACTATATAATCTATATCATAACAATGTTAATAAACATATAATAAAGCAATTAGTAGTCTAACAGTCCACCTATTTATATTACTATATCTTATAATTTAATCAATGTCGTCTGCCATCCTCGTACCGAATTATTCTCGGCACATTTAAAAATATGACAAAGCGCAATAATTTTCTTAATTATTATTTCGTCTGTGTATAATCGGAAGAACGTGTTGTAATTTGTTAATTATTCCAAACACCTTGTATGTGTTATAATTTATGTATATTTGCGTAATCTATAGACATAACGGAAGTTGCTATATAAGTACGTCTAGATTGACTCGTGAGGATATTTCATTATATATTTTGTGATTTCGGACAGGTTGCACAAAATGTGCAATTTAATTAGCAAACGCAAAACCATGGTTTTGTTTAAAATACCTTTGTGCATAATGCAACAAAAACCAATTGCAGTGATCACGGTTATATGTTTATCTTTAAATAGTTAATCAAAGTTGATTTTTTACAAATCATTAATTTATTTAAAATATAAAAAAATTAAACTGTTTTTATTTGTAATTGTTATTATTAATCTAATAAGGATTTGCTTTTTAAAATTGTATATGGCATTTTGTTTTTTTTTTAACAACAGATTTTTGAGTTCTAAATGTCAATACTGCATTTTCAAACTATTAAATAGTAATTTGTGAAACAAAATTGGATATGATAACCAATTTGTCCTATAAAAAATAAACATTAATTTAGTTTGGAGTGAGGGTAGCCATATGTGAGTAGTAGGGATTAAGTGTTTATTAAGATAAAATAACTATTTTAAAAATAATTAACACAAATATTTGAATTTATAAAGTTTTCTAATTTGTAAAATAAAAATTGGCCTTGATAAAAATTGGGCTTGAGATCCAGACCTTTCGAATGATAACTCGACACTTAAAACTGTTTCGCTAACATCTTATATATTTTTTATGGTTTAACATTTATGAATGAAAGTAAGAATGTTATCCATATTACAGATGTGATATGTTCGTTAAGGAAATAAAACTCAAATCATTAACCAAAATTACACACTTTTCATTTTTAATAGAAACTAGTTTCGGTCAAAATGGCCATCATCAAACCTATAAGAAGAGCACAATATAAAATAATGAAAGTAAGTAAGTAATGTTATCAAATCAAAAATCATTTATTTAGTTCGTTAAAAGTACAGGACTTTGTGAACACGTATCGGTTAAATAGTTACATATCTTTAAAACTAGTCATATTTAACTTTGATATTATAATATGGATTGACAACATAGACAGATTAAAAAAGTACATTAAAATAATAAACTTTAAAACATATTAAATATTAAGTCTGATGTATTTTACCTTTTATGTCGAAACATCCCAGACAGACATTTCCTTTTTTCATCAAATTAAAAAAGTAATTGAAGCTATAAAGAGATTTTTTTATTTGTGTCGATTTCATTGATCTTTTAAAATCAAAACTGTTATTTCGAAGATTTAGCGGTAGAAAATTGTATAATTTCACGTCAATAGTTTCTGTTCTTTTTAAACGGGTTACAGTAAAAGTTAAATTATGTTCATGTCTAGTGTCATAATACTATAATTTCCAAGATGTTTGTTTTTATAATTGTAGGTAGATTATAAGTGAGTAAAAGGTCATGATATTCGGTTGGATGAAAATAGGTTGGCAGGAATCCAGGCAATGGACTTTAAAGACATTTCGCACAAGTTATGTAGGACAAATTTTTATTGTAAATGAATGAACAAACGTAAAAACAATTTTTTTAGCATATTATAATGAAATGAAAACAATTAGAAAAATTTAATAACTATTTATTTTCATTAGTATCTATAGTGAGGATAAGAATACTTTCCACCCGTGTGTGAATATGAATCTACTCTGCATCAGCTGTCAAATATGTCAGGCGCATAATTTGTATTGTGATCTATGCAAAGTCCATATTAATAGTAAAATCGATTTGATAATTAAGTTGTTGCCTAAATCCTGGATATTTATTTTTATCAATTATCAAAATAATTTAAAAGTAACATTTTTAAGTGTAAGGGGTTAAAGAAAAGGTCCTTTATTTCTCACAAGTCAATTTAATTGGCGACCGGTTTCGAAGCTGTCACTTCATCATCAGGCACACCTTGACTATTTCCATAAAGGAAGCGCTACATAAAGTTTAACAAAACGAGTTTTGTCGTTTTTATAAGTTTTTTTTGGTTAATATAATACATATTCGATTAAATAATTCATGGTTAAGAACGTAAAGTGTTCAATTTTATCAACTTTGAATTTCAATCCCCGACAAGAGCAATCTTTTATTTTTATTTTCCTATTCCGGAAAAATATAATTGAAAAATACTACTATTGTTGTTTATTTATTTTTAATTTATTTTATTTATCATAATATCAATTCTACAGTTAGGCAATTTGTTAATCTTTACGCTATTTATTTTGTACTATTTTGATAACTTCCGAATTTAATAATAATAAAAAAAGATCTGCTGTACAGTTGTTTATCTTATTAATTGTTATTATTTTATTCTAAAATGTTTTGTACCTTTACCATCCAATGAAAGTGTAAATGGAATCACAATGTTTTTAATTTCTAGAAAACACCATCCGTAAAACACCTTAAAAATTATTTAATAAGGCATATATAAAAACAAATCTAAAACCAACCACATCTTGATTGAACCTCCATATCCAGATTTCTGGTTTAAATTTTTATTTATGCAATTATTTTGTGGTTGTAGGAAAGTGATTTTTCACACTCGTTTGATTTTGTGATTCTCGTTTTACAATATTTTCCACTCGTGTGAAAAATGTCACTTTCCACACTCGTAATGTAATGTACTATTTTGCATAACATGAAACTTACTTAGTTTTATTATTTTCATTAAAAAATATATTTGTGAGTATATTTTTGAGTTTTCTTTGTTTCCTTTATTATTGAATTGCTTTTAGATAGTTTTATTAAAATTTACGGTTTCTCTTATTTTTAATTGTTTTATCTCAATAATGCGACTATACCTAAGACCGGCCTTGTTTTTTGTTGATCTTCACTGCTGCCGTTACGTCTGTGTTTCCACTTTCGCTGCCCGCCCGCCTCGTGATCGAGACATTACTAGAATTTTATTTGTATACAGTCAGACATTAATTAAAATTTGTGGCAACTGACTTTGAGTTTTCTCATAAGAAAATGTCAGATTTGTGACAAACGTAAAAGCAACAATACTTTAATTTCAACAGTTTCTTTCAAATTAATTAAATCAGCAACAGAACTCTATTTAAATAAAAATATGAAAAAACAAAGAGAATATTTCATACTTACAAACCGAGGGCCAACCACTTCCAAAATACTGGTACGTTTTCACTCGAAATCACTACAAATTTTCTCGAAATTTCCTAAATCATCGAAAATCATGGTCGAAATCATCACCAAAATCACTTCGAAATGATTAAAGCAGCAGCAGCTCAAAAGACAAGGGAAACGGACATAATATTTCTGTGAAATCACCGAAATGACAAACATTTTTTGGGTGATTTCCGAAAAAACGGAACCTTAGTGGTTTCCCCCTCTATACAAAATAGTATTTTTAAAAATGTATTAAATTATATATTTTTGAAAGTTAGATAAATCATACTTTAATTGATAGGAAAACATCCGAACAAATTTTTGACAAAGAAGTCACTTTGGAGAAAACCCACAACTTTGGAGTTAAAAATAAGCTCTTATTTTGGAAAAATTATTCTTTCATTATTTATTAAATTACCGACACAGAACAATAATTAAAAAAAAATAATTTCTCACTTTTATAATTATTTAAAAATCAAAACAGTTTTATTGTCATAATTCAAAAACTCAATTCCATTATCAAATATGTAAACAAATAGAAACATTTCAACGATATGATAGAAAATTCCTTCCCTATTATGGTCATTTTGAAGCAATTTTACATTTACAATTCGGAGATAACAGGACGTCTAGACTTGATGGCTTGTTTTGCCGATCTTTGTGTCTGAAATGTTCATCTACCCTTTTTTGTTGTCCAATAAACAAAAGATAAAGAGTAACAAACCCCAAGATTACCAGTGGTTGGTAAAATGTGACGGAAGTAAATGTTCATGCCTTTTTTATTGTTGTACTAGGTTAAAAAGAAATCGAAATAGTTATTTATGAAACCAGTTGCGAAATCTCTTATTTTATGTAACGGGACGAGCAAAACACGGTCACGCAACATGAACGAGTTACATAAAACAGCATTTCGTAGCGTATAATATTTTTTCTAATTTTAACTAGATTATTTATAAAATTGTGTTTTGGTATAAAATTACTGATATCTAGGCTACCAATATTACTACTTTCTTGTATTGTTACTTGCATATGATTAATTTCATTGTTTTAGTGGCAAATACAAAATAATATTAATTAATTCACAACGACTTGTTGCAGTGTATTTATATTGTTTGTTAAAGTTATTTAGATTTCAAGAAAGTCCTTTATTTTTATTCAAAATCAGAAAAAATAATTAAAACACAATACACGACAAAATAACCCACTTTTTTGAAAAAGTAAACACACTACATGTCGTTGATGTTCTATTTGTCATAAAATGTTGCATATGCAATTAACAATACAAGAAAGTAATATGCTCGCCTAGATGTCTGCAATGTTTTACCAAAACACAATTTTAGAAATAATCTAGTCAAAATTAAAAAAAAAAAAAAAAAATAATAATAATAATAATACTCTCCCTAATTCACCGCCTTACGAGTGAATTTCAACCCCTGAAGTCGACTGGACGACTTGTGTAGGGGAAGGGACAGCTATTATTATTATTATTATTATTATTTGCCGTGGCGCTCCGAAGCGACTTAAAGATGATTGACTTACAGGTGAGGAAAACCCGGAAAACCTCACCCACCATCATCGAGACGGTAATGCATGGCGATTTGTATAATCTGCATGTCATATCAACAGAAATTGAATTTCTATTAATACGGCACACATCAAATCTTATAACGAACCATGCAATTTAATTAAAAATCCACATGGTCTGGTGTAGGATTCGAAGCACCTCTGTCTCTGTATGTATGTAACACGTTACGAAATGCCGCTTTATGTAATTAGTTCATGTTGCGGAACCTCGTTCTGATCGTCCCGCAAATATTCATTCGTTTGATAAAATAAGCTGAGGCGTAACTAGCCATCTGACCTGGGGGGGAACGCTAGGGTGGGCCTGGTATTTTGAATTGGAATCTTTAAAAAAGTAAAGCAAATGTTGACCCTAAAAGGGACAAACACCAAATTTGATCAAATCGTTCTAATATATTTAAAAATAATTACAAAGTAATTTTCAATATACGTAAGAACTAAACAAATAAAAACCGAACAATATACAGTGTGAAACAAAAATATGTGCAGTAAATTTAAACATAGTTTCCAGGGTCGAAAATAAGTATATTTAAGCTAACTTGCTTACATAAAAAATGGATAGTAAAAAAGTTACAGGATGTTAAAGTAGAAATTCCAGAAGTGATTTTGTGCTCGTACTTAGAATGGACAACATATTTGACTAAAAATATACATGGAATATTAGTATATAGTGATCAATAAAATGAAGTTGTAAAAAGTAAATAAAATCTTGAACAAATATTCAGTGGTTTGATATCAAGAGAACAATTTTATTGTATTTTGTTCCATGTCTTTCCTTCTTGGGCATATACCTCAGTGATTAAGACTTTCACAAACAAATAGGTACTAGGGGACAAAAAAAATTCAAAACAGATGTAGGCCTCCTGTTTTTAACTGAATTTCATTGTCTAAAAAAGTATGGGGTAAAAGGGGACGGAACCCTTCCAACACTTTTGAATGCCACTAACTACATTTTATTGGTAATTGTATATATCCCATATACATTTTCATAAAAATGTTAAGTCGTTTGAGAGTACGAGCACAAAATCTCTTCTAAAATTTCTACTTTAACATCCGGTAACTTTTTTACTATTCATTTTTTATATAAACAAGTAGCTTAAATCGACTTATTTTCGACCCCAGAAACTTTAGTTAAATTTACTGTACATATTTTTGTTAGTATAAATTGAAAAACTTGTTCTATTAAACAAACGACTCTTCAAAATTATGCAACTTGTTGAAGTAGATCATTTTGACACTTGCTACGATTACATAAATGTCACTATATGTCAAAATTAGGAAAAAAGATTTTAAATATTTATAAAATAAATCTTGTACACGATTTTTTTTATCATAACCGCAATTTTATTTTATTGTGATTAACTATATAGGTTTGGAAGTATTTGTACATGGGTCATTCTCAGTTAAGCCGTAAATTCGACGTCCATAACAAAAAATCACCTTTTTTAAAAATTTTTATTAAAAAGAATATTATTTTCTCTTAAAACTCGTGCTCATATAATTGGTCACTCAAATTCATTTCTTAATTTTATTTAATTTAGTCACAATTTCACCTCAAAATCGGAAAACATCTCTCCCCTGGCTTGTCCCCGGGCCGATTCTGTTTATTTATTTGTAATTTTAAGTACTTGAAAATCAAATAACTTATTTAAATTATACATTTCAACAAAATAGTTTAAATAAATTATCGTAATCAAGCAAGTAAAATTGCGTGATATTTTTTTTTCTTAAAAAAAAATTACGTTTACGTTTGTCCCCCGTATTTTGCGTCTCGTCCCCTGGCACGCTTATTTTTGTGTAAAATCGGCATTTGTTTACTGACTTGCGGGAATTGAAGACCTTGAGCGAACGTTGTTAAGTGTATAGTTTGTAATCAGAGCCACTCGAACTAGGTGCGCAGTCATTTAGTCATTTATTTCGTTACTGGCACTCTGTGCATACAGTTGACAACGAGTGAACGGAGTCTCTCCCCTGGTAAGTTTTATTTTTAAAATATTCATCTAAAAAATTTAATTCATTCGTATATTTACTTCTCGTTGTTAATAGATTCTAACTTTTCTTGGTTAATTTCATACAATAAATACATTTGTCATTATTTCTATTTTTGTTACTAAAAAGTATCTCCCCTGTTTATATCTCCCCTGTCTTGTAAGGGCCAGGGGAAAGACACGATATCCAGGGGAGATATGAAAACTTTAAATACTAATTATTATCAATTAATTATTGATAAATAAAATTATAAAATGACTGAATAAAGTTAATACTTCAATAAAATGTTGTTTTCTTTCATAAAATCCTTTCTCTAATCACAAAGTATTCTACTCTGTTCATTAAGTCTCTCCCCTGGATGAGTATCTCCCCTGGCATCTTATAAAACGAGATAAAATCAATAAATTGACTGACCGTCTTGCAGGCACGTTTGAAATGATTGTTTTGATCGAACCATTGTAAAATTTGATTTCAATTTCAAAATTTTTGTCGTGCCGCGTTTTATCAATAAGCGATTTACGTCTCAACTGAGAATGACCCACATGTCGCTTGCTTAATATGTTCCCTATAAAAATCCTATTATTACCATTATCAGGAACATTTTGGATAAACAATTTTTGATTAAAGGAGACATTTTTCTATCACATCCTCAACTGTCATACACGTAATTCCCCTACACTCCGTCACTCTAAACAATATAATTTAAATAGTGAAAGTAAGTACCAAGTATGACATTACTGAAAAGATAATTTTATGGAGGATGCAGCAATATAAATTTTCACTGTGTTACGTTAGGTTTTAGCGCCCTCTAGCGGGATAAAAAAACTTACATATTGTAAAGTGCGACATTTCAATTGAAAGCTAATTTTAATAGTAATTTAATGCATAGCATTAGTTTGTTATTTTAAATGATTGCGATTAAAGTTTGTATTTCTCAACGTTGGAGCTCTGCAAGATTTTTTAATTTGTATCCCGCTAGAGAGCTCTAAAATACAAAAATAATGCAATGATTAGTCGTAGTGCTAAATTCTTCATATAATTACCTTTTCGATGACGGGTCATACTTGGTACTTTTGATTTTTGTATTTTTTTTATCTTCTTAAAGATTTTCTCAAAAATATTTATACAAACTAACTGCGCAAGCACTGACTTCAAATATTATTTTATTGACTACTAGGCAACTTGTTTTGACACTATGCCCTTCATTAGACCTGAAAGATGATTATTTAGTTATTTTTGTATAATTTTTATTATTATAAAAGCAATAAACAGTAATATAACTTTCACCGATTTGAATGATTTGAAGATTTATAGAACGCAATTTTTGTTGGCCCGCCACATATTCTGAAATTTACATTTTTTTTTTTTAATGCATTAAAATCATTACTTCTCCTTCCAGTTTTATCATTATTGCTAAATATTGTTCACACTAGAGCTGCTTAGTATTTACGAATTTATAGACCACGAATGTAGGATATTTTCTTGCAATGATTATTTTGCCGGTTCGAGATATTAAATGATAAAAAAAAATGTTTCTAAAATAGACCATCCGAAAATGTGACATCCAAATACCTGATCAGAAGCGAGTAGCCGTTCACTTAAAAAAAGTGGAAGAATGCAGTGTTTATGCAAACGCAGAAGACGCCATTTTAGATATTATCGCCAAAAATACTCTGTTATCTCTGACTCAAACAAATAGTAGGCTACCCTAGTAACGTTTGGCGTTTGGAAAGTTTAAAGAACAATTTATATTTCTGCAGTATTTCCAAAACTAGCCATTCTTCAATTATTATTACTACATGTAATAAAAGTGAAATCATTGTTTAAATTTATGTTAAATGTTTTTTGTGCATAGAAATATTACACCTTGACAAAGAAGACCATATTGTCTTCGAAACGAAGGTTATTTAAAGACATACACTATTTTATTTGTCTTAATCCGCAATTGTTGATGCCAAAAGGAAGTTATTTTATGTTGTAATAGAGATAGCATGAAATAAGGTTTTGTTAATTAACAACTCATTAACGATAGAAACAAGTACATTAACTTTAAACATAATAGGTATGGTTAATAAAACCAATATCAATTTTAATTGATATAACATGTAATCTGAAAATCAGATATCGCTATTCCTAAAGGTAATAAATTGTGTTTACATTTTGATTTCTCTGTAAACAAAATATACAAAATCTATTTGGGAACCGAATCCTATTCAAACAACTTTTGATTGTGATAATTTATGGACCTCTAACAGGATAGGACCTCTGCACGATAAATAATTATGGAATTTTACTTGCATAATTCTAATTTTAGCACGTTCGTTTGTGCAAAATAAAATAAAAAAATGTCTAATTTGGATTAGAGTAAATTGGCCGAAACGTTAGAATATCATTATGTAAATTTTTTATACCATAACATTTTAGTAGAATTACTATGCATATACATGAACTACTTTTTGAGAGTATTATTGGGTTTGATTTGGTTCTAACTGGACTGTCGATTACAGTTCTAAAACACCATAGATATATAACCAAGACAGATAGGATTATTTACAAAATTTCTTAAACCAACAAGTTGGCGTCCTTGGCAGAAATACAATATTATGACTGAACATTGATGCCAAGTTTACGGTGTTTTTAACAGTAGTAATGTAAATACATTAGCTTGCAATACTGTTTGTTTTTAAATTATCGAAAGAAATTTTGTCTGAAAACACCGCATGTACGTTTAACGATATTTGTAGAGAGGGTCGTAAATTTGTTTCATTCATAAAAGTGCTTTGTGTTTTCTGAGTTGGTTTAATTATTTATGTGAGTAAATAGGGCATAATTTTTATCAACATGGTTCAACAGTGTTTTGTTTGTAAAAAAACGGACTATTTACACGTTAATATTTCGTTCCACAGGTAAGTTGATTTCTTAGGTTATGAATATGAATGTTGTTATGGACCTCATAGGCGCACAAAAATTAATTCGAAACTTATTTAGGTGCAGTAATTTATTTGTATATTTATAGGTAACGATTTACTTTAAAAATGTTTAGTTTTAATTATAATTGTAAAGAATCTGACAAGTAGCCATAATTATTTACAACTATGTCCGATTTTTATGATTCGGGGGTACCTCAAGGGTGGTCCCATATAAATTTGATCAAGATCTAATAATGGGGTCTATGAGAAAATCATCAAACTCTTAATTTTTTATGTATTCTTTACCACGTTGTTCAATTTCTATGATTCTTTTTTTATTAGAAAGGGGATACCTCAGTGGTGGACCCATATACAATTGGTAAGGATCTGATGATCTATGAAAAAAATCAAAAAACTCCATTTTTAAGGGCATCTGTAATGATATCTGTATATATACCAGTCGTAGGAAATATGAGCAATGCTTAAATGATTTTATCAGTGTATTACATATAGTAAAAGAGTGGTTATTTGAAATGGGTTTCACAATGTCGCCGGAAAAATCTGGTTTTATGTGCTTTACAAGACACCGTCAATGTACAAGTACACATATACAGTTATTAGATTTAAAGATACCCATTGTCACTGAATATAAATATCTCGGTATGGTATTAGATCCAAAACTGCTTTGGACGAGCCATATCGAATATTTAAGAAACAGATGTGAAAAAGGGTTAAACATTCTTCGCCCCAAAAAATCTTGGGGCGCTGCCCCACAAATAGCATTTATCAGAGCTATTATTGACTGCGACTGTGTTTTTTACGGATCATCATCAAACACAAATTTAAAAAAAGTTGATCGTATACAATACAAAGCAATAAGACTTTGTATCGGAGCAATGAAATCTTCTCCTACTAATGCAATTCTGGCGGAAGCAAATGAACCACCCTTACGTTTTAGGCGACAATTAATCGCTAACAATTATATTACTAAGTTGAGCACATATAATTCGTCCTTAATGCTTAAAATCAGTAACTTGAACACACAAATTTTAACAAACCGCTACTGGAGAATAAAAAACTCACCTTTATTGCCAACTGCTTTTCTTGAAACCATGAATTTAGTCAATTTATTGAAACAACAAAATTTACCTGTGTTTAAACATAGCTACGAATCCATTTTTCAAAGTCCACCGTCATATTTCCGAACTATAATGAATTACCCTCCTATAATAAAACTTTATTACTTTCTGCAATTAGCAGTTATAAAGTAAATACAATAATTTACACAGATGGAAGTAAAAATCTGAAAGGAGTCGGTAGTGCCTTCTATATAGAAAATAATAAAGAAATGTGTAAATTTCAATTACCAGAGATTTGTAGCATTTTTACAGCTGAAGCTGTCGCTATACATAAAGCTTTGGAGTGGTGTGCGGAAAACAAAGTACAAAGTGCAATAATATTATCTGACTCAAAATCGGTGTTAGAAAGCATAAAAAATATAACAAGACATTTTGATAATTTTATTATATGTAAGATAAAAAATTTGCTTAATCAGTTAGAAGTTAAAAAGGTTAAAATTATATTTATATGGACGAAAGGACATAGTGGCATCTATGGAAATGAGTTAGTTGGTAAGGCTGCAAAAGAAGCAAGGGTATGCAATAATCTTTTAAAAAATCCTTGTTACAAAGATCTTTAAGGTAAATATAAAGATAGTATTTACAGAGATTGGAATAAATATTGGAGAGAAATAACAAAAAATTCAAATAGTTCATATTTTTCTATCTACAAGGAGTTGCCAAATAACATATCACATATATTCAATGACAAAGTTAATAAAAAGTACTGCACAATTGAAATTGAAAATTAACCATTGGTACTTTCCGTCTCATTTATATAAAATAGGACTGACAGAGTCTCCACTATGTTATCTTGATAACGAGGTCGCAGATCTCGATCACATATTTTTCGGCTGTAAGAGTTTTTGTAATAATGACCTGTGGGATGGTCTTATGAAAGCAGGTATTCAGTTTCCTACGTGTGTTAAGGTGTTGCTCGCGACTGGAAATCAATCTGTGTACGATTTATTGGTAGATTATGTAAAAATAATATTAATATCTAATATTTAAACGTAATACCTTTCAATTTGTGTGTGGCTGAAGGACTAATGTTCATTGCCAATAAAGAGAGAAAAAAAAGGGCATCTGTACGATTTTGAAGTCGGTTTTTAAAAATTGCTTTTATAAATTATTTTTTTAAATTATTTTTGCAGAGGTAGGTGATTCATAGGGAGTTGATGAGAAGTGAGTTAAGTATTTTGTAAATTATTCATATTTTCAATAATAAATAGTGAGTTAAAATATAACAACACCTGTAGGTACTGATTTCACGAATAACATATAAAAATCTTAATTCAATATAGTCAGTGTACAGTGTACATAGTAGTTACTGGGAGTCCAAATAAGAAAGGACGCCGGCCATATCTACAGAACAACTTATTGTAATGTTTTTTTTTTACCAAAAGTCTTTCATAGTAATCGCTGGAAATTATTTCCTAATTCACAGCTAGGGCGCAACGCTCATTATCACTGAAAGAAACTCGTTTACAAAAAAGTCAAAGTTATGTAGAACATATCAAAATCATATTCGGAAATAAAATTTTACTCAGTTTTGATTATTTACTCGTTTATCATTCATACGTATTTTAAAATCTAGCGGTGAAGTTAGAAACTCGAAAATAATTTTCATCGATTTCTCTTAACCACTTATAGGTACGTTGACAACTTTTTCCCCAAATTCTATGGCGCATAGTTTCTGAGATACAGGCCGTATCCTACAGCCAACAACAACCGGCTTCCTTTCTTTTAGAATACAATGAATAACTGCTAAAATAATATTTAAGAATAACAAAAATCGATATATTAAATATTTACTGAGAAAATTAATAATTATTAAATATTTCCCTTTACGACTGATACTTCTACGCCAATGGATGTTTGCCGTGTTAAGCCAGCATAATCGGTTTTCTCACTCCGATTTAGAGATGGAATGATTTGAGTCTTGCCTTCAAAACACGTACACTTTTATCAATGGCTAGATGTGTAAATTACAGTTGACGAATTCATTTTTGAAGAACACGTCGCGACGTTATAACTACGTATTGAACTGAACGAGTATAATTAACAATTAACTGATTCTCAACTAGTTGTAAAAAAAACAAATATCCTGATAAACACCTGCTGTCGAGTTATTTTATTTCGAAATGTCGGTTTCGCTCTTCACATTGTATGCACATTGGCCTCCATCAAACTAACACTCAGTATTTTTCGTACGTTTGAACGTTTGCAAATAAAATGTAGCACAAATCGAAATGATCATTAAAGTGTTTAATGTATCTCCTTTATATAAAGGTTTTAATAATTATTCATTTACGTAACAGTGCAATTGAACTACTTTTGTGCATTAGAATATATTTACGCTTACCTGATGGTGATGCCTGTCTCTGTAGAGGTATAATTTTGGACCTTTCAGGACGATGTACACCTGTTTCCAAGATCTATCAGTTGCTCTCTGAAAAAAAAAACTTTATTGAAGTAAAAATCTAACAGATCCCATTTCGAATATAATAGAATTCCTCAGATTATCCTGCTAAAACTGTTGAAAACCTTAAAGGTTTAAAGAAGCCAGATCCGCGAATAAAGCAGAAACAACTGTTTTAAAAAGTGTGTTACGATTGCGACAAGCTTTGGATTCACAGATTACCCTTATAACTTTAGAGCCACAGCACCAATACACTTAAAAAGAGGGTTTCAAGAAAATGTAACCCTCTGCTGGACGACAGGTGTACCACCGCAAAGGGAATTAGGTGTACAAGAATTGCGAAGAATTTATAAGTTTAAAAGAATTGCGAGGAAATTGGGATTATCCGAGTATTGTGAGAATTGACGGGAATTGAAAGAATTTGATAGTAAAGACGCACAAATTATGACCTGAGGTTTACCCCTCGCTAGCAGATGATCAACATTTTATTTAGCGAATTGTTACATGAGAATGAAATGTTAAAATAAGTGTATAAATGTAGATAGCAAGCATCACTAGATAGATTAAAAAAATATTCCCTTCATACAGGGTGTGCCACGCTCAACGGGACGGTGTTTGGTGGGTTAAACTACAAACGATATTAAAAATTCCATTAGCACAAATATACAACTCAACGGCGTCTACAAATTAAAATTATTTTCATCCAAACGAGAATATCAATATAAAGTTTTTTTTTAAATGGGACATCCTATTTTTTCTTTTAATTTTAAGTTCAACTGTTAAAAATAATCTTAGTTTGTCTATCTATGATAATTTCCGATTTGACATTTTTTGAAAATGTAGTGCTGTCGAAATTAACTATTGATTACAAAATAATTAATTAACGAATTTTTGGCAGTTCCTTACAAAATGTTGTAACTTTTTATCAAATCAAGTTTTATTGCAGTAAAATATTTAATTACTGCGTCAATTTAAATGGAATAGCCTGTATTTTATAGTACCAATATGAAGGAAATTTTGTTTACTTTAAAAGTTCTATAAGGTTCCCATATCTATTATTTTTAAACCTATTATCAATAGTTTCAATGAATCAATAAATTTCAAACATCTACTAATAGTTTTATTTTAATAAATCCATTAAAAATAAAAATTTGTCAATAAATTTAAAATTTACAATAAATGTTTAAAATAATGTTCTTTATTGTAAATGCACATTTGATTTGCTTTTCAATTTTTTTTACATTACTTAAAATCTTTAAATTAATAATAGCAAACGCATCACGAATGCGTGTTTTCATATCTTCGGCGGTGATCGGCTGAGTTTGATAAACTACATTATTAACATATCCCCATACGAAAAAAAATCTAGAGGGGTTAAATCAAGTCCATTTTTCAGGAAATATTTGGATTAAATATGTCCTGACGTTATGCGAAAAATGGGAGGGAGCACCATCTAGCTGCAGCTACATTTTTCATCTAATATCCAAAGGAATATTCTCCAGAAGGTTCCAAAAATATTTTTTTTAAATTTAAAAAACAAAATTTCCATTTAAATGGCCATCAAAAAGTAGGGCCCCACCAACTTTCTTCCTATCATTCCACCATAATCGTTTAACGACCATCGGTTTTGTTGATCTACAGTTCGAAATTCTTGTTTATTTTCGGTGCTGCAGTAATGAAAATTATGTCCATTCACAAATCCGTTATAATGGAAAGTAGATTCAGCAGTAAATAGTATTTGACCGAAAAATTGTTCGTCTTTTCCTGTTTTTTCTTTTTTCCAAAAACCATAAACAGAATTCTAACCTGCGATCAAAATCTGTTTTATACAGATTCTGGTGCGTCTAAATTTTAAATAGATTAACATGATTTTTATTCTAACACTTGTTTATTCTAACATTTTGTTAATTATTTTCGTCATCTGTTGTGGGCTTATTTATGGTACGCTTTACATAAGCATCAGTCGTTTAAAAACCACTTCCTGGGATGATCTTGGAAGGGAAATCATGGTCTAGAGCTAATAAACAGTTTTCCAAACAAGTATTAAAATCATATTTATTCTCCTCTTTTCTCGAAATCTCCTTCATGTTTATTCATCACAATTATTAATTCAGCAAAAATAAAATCACACGTTTCAAGTAATTTTGAAGTTTTAACAATAAAATTCTCGGGGAAATAAGGGACCTAATCCTCAATTTATGAAATTTTACGATTTTAGTGTAGGGCACTTGTAAAGGTTTTAAGCAACCATCCAAGTTGTACGGCTATTGCACGACAGATGTGGTCACCAAGCTAAAGCGACCTTGTTGCCGACTTGCAAAAAAAAAATTCAAGCAAGTATGGAGTGTAGAGGAAAGGGGGACAATCTTATACGATTGTTTATCTTTTTTTCATGTTTCCGATCATTCTGAGTCCGAAAATGTAAAAAAAAAATTTTCGTCTGGTCGACTGTATGTATGTATGCCGGCACGATAAATCTAGAACGAAAGTTCTGATTGATTTGCGGTTTTGATTTTCTTGAATAATTACTTCTAACTTAGAACCCTATTGATTTTCAGAATTTTCGGTTCATTCTAACTACTTTAATATCAATTTTCTTAAAATCCGCATATGCATTTCTTGTGTGACAATTTTAGGAATTCCAAATATTTCTTACGTCAACATTCCTAACATTCTTAAAATTCCATAAATTGCAAACATTCTCTAACGACCTGTCAAACAACAGCTGTTGATAGTAAAGGTGAAATTTCTAAGGCGGGTTGCGACCTTCATACTTGCAATGAATGCCATTTTGGAGGCTATTTTTATTCGAAATTAGTAGCCAAGCCTGCCAATTTATGAAAAATATATAAGCAATTTCTTAAAAATGACTTTTTTATGGTGGTGCTTACTTAAGCGTACTACTATTTCGCACCTTTGCCACAAAAACACCTTCATCAAATTTACTGGCTCTGTCGCAATCCCATAGAATAATTAACCGGCCAATTTATTTGGCAAAAATCAGAATAATGCTTGGCTGTGCCTGTCAAGTATCAAGATGTCAACTGTGATATGTGAATGGCTCTTAAATGTCAAATTATTTAAAAATGTATAGTTCTTTTGATATTTATTGCAAATAATTTGTAATGTATCTCACTACAGGCTTTCCATAAATAAAGGTACAGCAAGACAGATAATATAATGTTCTTATACAAAGCACTTTTTTATTATATAAAAGAGAGGTAGGATATAATGCTGGTTATTTGTAAAAAAAATGTATTATACGATTTTGGATTACATATTCAACGCAGCGAATTGTAAATAATAATTAGTAAACTTCAGGTCATAAATTTCCTCAATAAATAAAATTTAAAAATGAATCTTCTTGCCTTGGTACCGAGGTATTTTGTTGTTTTTTTATTTTAATTATAAAGTTGTCATTTATTTGTATGTTGAAAGGCCTTTGTAAATTACATTGCTCTCTATGGATCTACTTTAACACAATAGTATATTATGCAACGATCATGTAATGATGGTTATTAATACACGAGCATTAACCGGGATACGAAACGAGCCAAAGGCGAGTTTCGTATGGTTTATGCGAGTGTTTTAATAACCATTACATGAGAGTTGCATACGCTATTTTTTCTACACCCGATAAATAATCAAGACCTATAAATATTCTATTTATATTGGTATTGAACACAATAACAGTAATTACTCGTATTTCTATAAAAAATTCTACAAAATTGTAATTAATGGTATTACCTTGGGTACTGGTATTACCACAGATTTTTGGGGCAAAATATTTTGTACTGCATTTTCTCCTTTCTCCTATATGTGTGGAGGAGTGTTCTATATCGCTGATATCAGACATTTTAATATTATAATTATCGAAGTTTAGCTATCTACGAAAATTTAATACGTTTTGACAACTAAAACAATTACATAGGAATTTAGGACAAACGTCAAACATCATGCTTGATTGAAAAATTGTAGGTTTCTATTGATTAAAAATCTGTATCATAATGAAAAATCTGTATCATAATGGGTATCATTATGAAACGGATTATGGGCATATAAGTGCATTATTATAATACGGGTGTAGAAAAAAATAGTTTTGAGGGTATAAGTTGCTATAACCTATCGTCGCAAAACTATTAATAATTTTAACATAGCAAGTGGTATTAATATAACATCAAGTATTTTTTTAAACAACAAGTAATTTTTTAAAATAAAGTACATGATCTCAAAACAGAAATAATTTATAATAAATGCGGGTAAAACGAGGGGTAAAATAAAAATAAATTAAGGGAAATACTTAAAAAGGGCAGGTATAAAGAGTATTATCACAAGAAAGTATATCCGTTCTGTTTATTTATCAAGTATTGTTTGAGGTTACTTTTGAAATTTTTCTAATAGATCTGATGCGATGGTACTATGTCATTATTATTTTATAAATAAATATCAGTCATGTACTGAACATAATTCTGAACTGAAAGCCCTAGTTGCAATACTCATCTTTCTGTCCTCTATTAATATTATATAAATAGGTGAAGTAAGGAGCCCAAATATTTTACATGAGCAGGCTTAAGAGGTAAAGGGGCCAATTATTATTGGATAAATTGCTCAAACAAGTTTGTAAACCCTAATATCAAAAGGCGATATAGAATGGTTTTAAAAATCAAGGCTTGTGAAAATCATCACATGGTTTAACTTAATTAATGACAATGCTTCACAAACCAAAAAATTCAACGTCCTAATACTACTATCGGCTTTCGGTCTTTCGTTCCAAGTTAAATCATTTCTCGTTTTTGTTACGCTACGAGTTTACCCTTGTGGGCCTCAGTCTAGATAAGGTGGGAACCACCATTTTAGCGTCTCTCGAATTTCCATAGAAAACCGCTGAGGTTATGAAAATGAATGTTAGTAATATTTGAAGATTTATAAAAATGTAAATAAACAAAGATATTTTTTTAATTTAGGTGTTAATTAGAACAATTATTACAAATTTTTAATTTATTAGAAAATTTCTGTATAAATAACTGTATGTTTTAATATGAAATTATTAGTAAACTACTGAAATTTATTGATGCATAGAAACTATTGATAATAGGTCTATAAATAGTAGATATGGGTATAGGGAACCTTGTAGAACTTTTAAAGTAAATAAAATTTTATTTTTATTGGTACTATAAAATACAGATTGTTCCATTTAAATTAACGCAGCAATTAAATAAAACATTTTACTGTAATAAAACTTCAAATTGCAAACACATTTTTTGAATATTTTAATGAATCTGATAAAAAGTGATATTTTATAAAGAACTGCAAGAGTAATTAATTAATTTCAAAAACACCACTTTTTGAAAAAAATTCAAATAAATCTTTATTAAACAAAGATTATTTATAAAAGTTAAACTTAAAAATTAAAAAATATAACTTTATATTGGTATTTTGGTTTGGAATATCCTTTATATATAAAACTAATTTTATATTGTAGCCGCCACTGAGTTATAAAAGGATTTTTTAATATATTTTGTATTTTATCCACTAGACTCCGTCCCGTTGAGCGTGGCGCACCCTGTATAATAATCATTTTAAATTTCAGGATATTAAAATTTAAATAATCTAAATTCAAAATACAGGGTAGCCAACAATGCAGTGATGCTGACCAGGAGAAAAATTAATTTTGTTGATGAATAGACAAAAGACATGTTTTTACCTCGTCACATTTCAAATTATTCACACGCTGATCCGAATGGCCTAGTATAGCCCTTAACTGCGTTTATTTCAGTTCCGCGGCGTCCCCGAAGACATTTAATCTAAAACCAGAGCCCGAAGAACGATCGCCAAACCCGCAGCAAATTATTAGTCTAGTTAACAAGTGCTTTTTGGGTCAAACTTTTTTCTCCGCCTCCGAGAAATATGAACGAGGTGTCATTCGATTCGGAATAGCGTGTAGATGATTTTTGAAAAAAATTCAAGAGCCGCTTGCAAAAATTGCAAAAGTTATAAACAATTAACTGAAAAAAAAAAATTGGGTTTGGTTTTTAGAAAATATCTCAAAAACTATTTGACATTTTCAAAATTTGAAAAAAAGATTCAAAAAGAGGAGGAAATATGCCCAAAAAAGTTCTATCACCCGGAACTGTAGAACAAATATTTATAATTTTTCCAGAGGGTTGAAAATACGGCTGGCTGAAAACGGAGACTGGTTTGCGTAGGCTTCGCCCACTGTAGACCTTTAATGAATATATATAATTAAAACTTATTAAATATGAAAATTACGAATTGAAAAAATTCAAGCTTCTACTGGTTAGATGAATGAACAATAATCCGCGGACAAAACATTTTTATCGCAATTTTTCTATTAATTACGCATTAGTTAATTAACAATTTTTTCTTACTTGAACATTAATATTGGAAGTGCGATAATTGTTAAATAACAAATCTGAGATTTTGTTGTTTGTTGGTCTTAGAAGAGATTCTCATTGGAAAAATTAAAAAATTGTTATTTTTCACTTTGTTATCAACAATTTACTTGGGTTAAAAATTAAAAAGCTTGATTAATCATTGAAAAAAATTTGTATATTACTATTGATCTTTTTTATTATCAGAAGCCACATGAAAATGATTTTAAACATTTTTATTTCCTATTGTTTAAAAAATGTTATAAACAAATGCGTTGTTTATAAGATAATTTAATTTTTTTTTATAACGTAATCTTTGATGCAATTTATAATTTTTTAAAAAAATCGTTCCTTAAAAAAATTTTTATTGCTTAAAAACGGATTAACAATTTTTTTACCACTTGTAATTGTTATTAAGGAACCTTTTTTTTTTGAAAATAATTTATCTTGCTCTTTGATAACTAAAAAAAAAATTGTTTTCATTGTTTATTTAATAAACAATTTGTTATAAACAATTACATTTTGGGCGTAATTTGTTCTTTAATTAATAAAGAATAAATAAGTCTTAAGTTTTTTCATCGTATCTTAATTAGTTTATACAGTATGGTTCAAATGAAAGGAATGAATTCATTATAATGGAAGTAGATGGTTTTTAGAAAAAATGCTCGGACAGGTCAATTTTGTTTACTAAAAGCGCAATTTTTTAAATAGAATGAAATTTTCTCCCACTTCCCATTTTTGGGCAGTGACGTCATTGACAATTTTTTTAAATAGTAACCCCAATTTTTTTTTCTCGGAAACATAATATTTGAAATATCTGACATAACAATTTTTTTTGAATAAAAGTCATTTAAAGATCAGATACATAAATTTTATTTTATTTTGAAACACAATAAATGAATAAAAGATTATTTGTAATTAAGTGCTTATCTAAAAAAATAATAATAATAAAAAGAATTTAATGACAATTTCACAAATTCTTTTTATTATTATTTTTATTATTATTATTAATTATTTTGTTAGATTAAGCACTTAATAACAAATAATTATCTTTTATTCATTTATTGTGTTCTCAAAATAAAATAAAATTTATGTGTATGATCTTTAAATGTCTTTTATTCAAAAAAAAATTGTTATGTAAGATATTTCAAATATTATGTTTCCGAGTAAGAAATTGCAAGATCTATCAAAATCAAGAAAAATAAATTGGGGTTACTATTTAAAAAAATTGTCAATGACGTCACTGTCCAAAAATATAAAGTGGGGGAAAATTGAATTCTATTTAAAAAATTGATAATAATGAATTTTTTCCTTTCATTTGAACCATACTGTATAAACTAATTAAGATACGATGAAAACACTTATTTATTCTTTATTAATTAAAGAACAAATTACGCCCAAAATGTAATTGTTTATAACAAATTGTTTATTAAATAAAAAATGAAAATTTAAATGAAAACAATTTTTTTTTTAGTTATCAAAGAGCAAGATACATTATGTTTAAAAAAAATGGTTCCTTAATAATAATTCAAATGGTAAAAAAAATTGTTAATTAACAAAACCGTTTTTAATCAATAAATTTTTTTTTTAATGAACGATTTTTTTAATCATGATTTGCATCAAAGATTACGTTTCCGAAAAAAAAAAATTAAATTATCTTATAAACAACGCATTTGTTTATAACAATTTTTTAAACAATAGGAAATAAAAAATTTTAGAAATAATTTTCATGTGGCTTCTGATGATAAAAAATGGATCAATATATACATATATTTTTTTTTCAATGATTAATCAAGCTTTTTTATTTTTAACCTAAGTAAATTGTTAATAACAAAGTAAAAAAACATTTTTTTCAACGAGAATCTCTTATGAGACCGTTCAAAAATTGCTCCAAAAAAGAAAAAAAATCTCAGATTTGTTATTTAACAATTATCGCACTTGCAATGTTAATGTTCAAGTAGAAAAAAATTATTAATTAACTAATGCATAGTTAATAGAAAATCGCGATAAAAATTTTTTGACCGCGGTTTATTGTTCATTCATCTATCTAGTAGATGCTTGAATTTTTTCAATTCGTAATTTTCATATTTAATAAGTTTAAATAATACTCATTAAAGGTCCACAGTGGGCGAAGCTTACGCAAACCAGAGTCTTTTTTCAACCCTCTGGGAAAATTATAAATATTGGTTCTACAGTTTCGGGCGATAGGACTTTTTTGGGAAATTTCCTCCTCTATTGATTTTTTTTTTTTTAAATATCGAACATGTCAAATAGTTTTTGAGATAATTTCAAAAAACCAAACCCAATTTTTTTTCTGTTAATTGTTTATAACTTTTACAATTTTTGCAAGCGGCTCTTGAATTTTTTCAAAAATCATCTACACGCTATTCCGAATCGAATAACACCTCTTTCATATTTTTCGGAAGCGGAGAAAAAAGTTTGACCCAAAAAAGCACTTGTTAACTAGACTATATAATATCTATCCACACACCATTACATAGTATATGCGGTTTTTGATTATAAATAATATAATCTCGTATAAAACTGAAGGCAATAGGTTACCATTGATGTAGATATTGTAGATATCCTTAATATTTTGATATGGGAGACTTAAAGGATGAAGAGACCAACTATTTTTACATGGAAAGGCTTGAGGTATAAATAGGCCAAATATTATTACATAGACAGGCGTAAGAGTTAAAAGGACCAAATATTTTTATACGTACAGGCTTAAGAGGAAAAGGCGCCAAATATTTTTACTTAGGCAGACATATGGAGTAGAGGGACCAAATAATGCCCTCAAATATTTTTACATAAATTATTCAAACAATTTGTAAACCATAATCAAAAGGCAACATGTAATGGTTCTTAAAAACCAGGGCTAGCAATGTTATTAAAGATCCTTTAATGTGGTTTAGCCTAAGTAACATCAATGCTTCACAAATCTGAAAATTCAACGTTTTTTGTTCAAAATCAAATATGTTTCTTTTATGCTGCGCGTTTGCCCGTGGGCATCAGTCTTGATAAGGTGGGTATCACAAATTTAGCGTCTGCCGAATTTATTTGATACGATTTTGAGTACTTAAGAGTTAAGAATTAAAAAAAAAACAATGTAAAAATTTGATACTTTTATAAAATGTATTAAAATGTTTAGAAAATAAGATTTAATTATTAAAATAAAAGAATCGTTGGTTTTAGTTTCCACTAAACGATACTTATTTATAAACAATTATAAATAAAAGAAGAAAAGAATACTTTAGATTATTTGAACATCAACCTCTCTCTCTGCGCCCTATAAATCTAAATAATTTAACTTGTTTTAGTCAACGCCATAAAGAAATAGATACAGTAAGTAAGTAATACGTAATTGAAAATCTTACCTTGCCGTCAATCTCCAAAATCTTACAATGCAACGTCCCTTCTCGAACAATCACTGTCATTTCCTTACACTCGACTAAGGGGCTAGAATCTCCCGAAACCTTTTCCTTATCCAAAGAAGCGTTACTGCTGCTTCCACTACCCCTGTAACCAAAATTAAAATGAAAATATCCCTAGTAGTAAATTCCAATACGAAGAGTTTACAATCACAAGCCATTACTGATAAACTAAAGCAAATAGATATAAAGAAAATATATAATTTGTTAATAGGAGTTTTACAATGTGAACAAAGTCCCTGTAACAGAATACTACATGATTTATATAATAGGTATAGAGGATGTCCTAAAATACATTACTTAAGTAAAACTTGTTTATAAATAAAAACGGATGCTGTTATTTTTTATTACATATAGATTAGTCATTGAAATTATAAAGTGCTTCCTTGCAATAATATTCTTTATTAATAATTAGGGAATGTCGTTCGGGGGCTAGGAAAAATACCAGATTGCAGATTACGCATAAAATAGGGTCGGGACGAATGGTGGTCTGTTCAAATTCATCCAAGCGTCTTTACTAATGTTACACTAGCAAATACTTACACATAAGTTACAAATGAAATATGAATATACTGAGTGTCCCAAAATTCGATTGCCAAATAATCAATTTCTGCATAAATTTATTCATTTATTTTTACACGATAAAAATGGTTTTATATTTGTGAATAAATTCATAAAATGTGTCACATATACAGGGTGGACCACCATGTTTTTAAAATCTGTTTTCACGGCAAGATGTATATCAGAAAATGCAACAATTTAAAAATAATTTTAATTATACAGGTTTCTCCAAGAAACTTCGTCCATTAAAACAATATCAAATAGTATGAGATTATATGGGATATTTTACACGCTATAACCAGTTTTATATGATTGATTTCAATGACCTGCATAGTGCAAAAGAAACAATTGAAAACCAATTTTTTGCGATGAAAGGTTTTCGATATTAGTAAACATTTATACCGATGCACTACTTTTTTCAATTAGAAACAAACCTCTACTGGGTCAGTCAAAACCCAAATACATCATTTTCTCACTTTTTTTTTTAAATGACCACCCGGTATTTTATATCACCATTTAAAAGTCCCTAAAATAAAGTTTCCATTAAGTCAAGCATTCCCTATACCTAAAGTTATTAATATTGAGAGATTTTTTAAATGAGGAAAAAAATTATTCACAAAATACTTTAATTTTAATTGGTGACTGGTTAATAGGAAATAGACTGTTTGTTAATTGGTAATTAGAATTTAACCAGCCATAATTTATTATCGACTTAATAGGTTTTTGACAATACCTAATGCGACTTTTACATTCCCTAAAAAAATAAATAAAAATAGGAACCGAAAACTTTACATAGTACCTATTTTATTCAAAGTTTATTATTTTGGCAGATTTTATTTAATAACAAGGTGGTTTTCAAAGGTCCAACTCACATTTCTAAGCATTTTTTGGGTAAAACTCGAAATACTTATTTACGACTAAAGGTCATATTAAAAAACTGCCTAGCCTTTTTAAAAAAAATATTGCAACACTAATGACGTTAGTTATAACGAACTATCAGTATTGAGGTTTCAAAGTCAACTTAAAATTATAAAAACTTAGAATAAAGTAGGTATTACAATAGAGTGAGTCTAGAATTGTGTGCTATTGGTAGTTATTTTTAACTAAATGTTAGTCTTATTAGAAATTGTCTAAAACTTCTTTAGTCGATAATAAATTACAAACTCTAATCACTAATTAACAGGTCTATGTTCTGTTAACCAGCTACGAGTTGAAATTAAACTACATATTTTGTGAATTAATAGCTTCGTTCGCGGTAAAAATCCTGAATTGATTCAGAATTACTAATTCATACTTTGAGCGCATGCCTGATTCATTATCAATTCTGAATTTTTACTGCGCGAACAATTCATATTATATCTCGGTGTTTCAGGTATAGACAAGCGATTCAAAACCAATAATAATTTTACCGCGAACGCAGGATAGAACCAATAGTTCAGTTCTTTTTGTTCCGCGAACGCTTTTTAACTACTGCGCCTGCGAAATAGTTACTATTAGTAATAATTTGGTTCACGATTCTTGCCGCGAACAAAGTTATTTTTTTTTGTCAGTTAACTTTAAAAACTATTAAATGGTGATATGATCAATTTAAAAAAATGAGAAAATGATATATTTGAGTTTTGACAGATTTATTTCTAATTAAAAAAAGTAGTACGTTGGCATAAATTTTGACTAATATTGAAAACCTTTTACAGAAAAAAAATTGGCTTTCAATTGTTTCTTTTGCACTATACAGCTCATTGAAATCAGTACGATTTTCATATAAAACTGGTTGTAGGGTGTGAAATACCCTGTATAATTTCATACTATTTGGTATCGTTATAATCGGAAAAGCAAGGGCAATTCAAATATAAAAAAAAAAATAAAGAGTGTCCCATTGTAAAAAACCTAATTAAAATTATTTTTAAATTGTAGTCTTTTCTGATATACAGGGTGTTTCAAAAAGGTATGTCATAAATTCTTCCACAGATAGATTACCTAAAAATAAGTGGATTTAGCTATATTTACCTATATCAAAAACTGGCTCCTAACAAAGTTACAGGGTGTTAAACTAACATTCAAAAAAACGATTTTTTTTTGTAAAAAATTTGCTGTTGCGAATTTTTCTTTGAAATTTTTGCCAGTGCTGTAGATTTCAAGGCCCAATATTCCAAGGAGAAAAAAAAATTAAAGCGACCCCTTTAAAAAAAGTTGGGGGGTTGGGTACTAGGGTGCTTCATTTTCAGGCAATATTTTTTTTTCTTTGTGCTACCTGCAAATCTGAAACTTTATAAAAAATAAAAAATTATGCCGCCGGGTAAAAAATTCTAAGTGCAATAGCGACTTAGCTCATTTAAAAATTCGATTTCCCATTTAAATAACATAGGAAATTTTTTTTTTGTTTCAATTTGATTTTTCGATATTAAAAAAATTTTTTTAAGAAAAACCCGTGTATAGCTTTTGTAGGGCATAAAATTAGCTACAAAAAGTTTCTTTGAGTAAATCCCCTCCGACCAACAGTTTTTGAGTTATAGAGCTAGAAAGATGAATATTAATTTCATTTCAAATCTTCTTTAAACTAAAATTTATTATTTTTACATCTAATAATAACTTATTACAAATATTAGGACGCTACAGTCGAGTCGTAATGTGATTCGGATTTTTAATTTCAAAAATTATTTAATAAACATAAATTTCAATTACTAATTATTATATAATAAAATAATAAATATGTGAAAATTCAAATATTTGTTCATATTCAAACATTCAAATGTTTTAGTTTCTAACCACGGTGGCGCTTATCTTGATTTCGTCTATACTTCCATTACTGTAAACAGAAGTTTTTGCTCTTTAATCGTTTTGACTAGCATTGATTGTTGATAATTGTGGCTTAACCTCATTGTTTATGTTTCTATTTCTGTCATAAATGTCAGTTAACGTGATCAGATATACTAAAGTGAATCCGACTCAGTGATTAGACTCATTTTTAGCTGAAATGGGTAGCAAAAACTCCTGTAAACATTTATTTACTTGGTTATGAACGTAAATTTTTATCCCATCGTAAGCTACCAAATAATCGGGAAGTATTAAGTTTATTAATGTACAATTATAAATCTCTCGGTAAACCACTGAATCAAATATTAAAAATTGTTATTGATGAAGTGAATAGTGTTTGGAGTAAAACGAAAATCCCTTTGATGCCAGTTCGAAATAGTGTTGCAAAATTAAGAAGTTTATATAATAAATGGAATAAAGTGAAAAAAAAATTCATCACGTACTAAATCGTCTGCTCAAAAAGTTAAAGAAAACGACTTTAAGCTTTTGTCTCAAAAACTATTTGACATTGCAAGTCAAAATAAAAATATTGTTTTAACAGATGAACAAAAAACATTTTTGGGTGACGAACGAACAAATCCACGCCGAGGTGTTATACCATTTGACTCAGAAGAACCGTATTCTGACTCTGAAGAATCAGTGGAAGGTAATTTGATTTAATTTTATTTTTTTTTGTATTTTATTGACACTTTACGCTATGTTTTTATAGAATTGAGTAAATCTTTGTCGAGCTGTACAATCTCATTCGAATCACGCACTCACAGTTCACATTCTTTACAACGAATGCCTTCAAATTTTGAAGATGAACTTCTTACGAGTTCGGCACCTCAAAAACTAAATATTTTGACACCTCAAGTAACTTCTGCACTGGATAGAACAAATGGATTAGATAGAGATGCAATGATTATTATGGCAGCTACAGTGGAAAGTTGCGGGATTCCTCTCGAAACCGTTAATCTTTGTCCAATTACAGTTCGTAGGCATAAATAGGAAAGACATTGGAGAATATTTCAAGCAAAATTTCAAAGCACCAGATACGATAACTGTCCATTGGGACGGGAAGCTTCTGCCAGAAATGACTGGCTCCACAAAGGTTGAAAGACTACCAGTAATTATTACGGGTCTGAATTGTGAGCAGATATTAGGAGTACCTAAATTGTATAAAGCAACTGGTTTTCATGAGACTGAAGTGATATTTAAATTGCTGCAGGAATGGAATTTAACTGATAAAGTTGCGAGCTTTTTGTTTTGACACTACTAGTGTCAATACTGGTATACTATTTTTGAGACAATTTTTTACTTTGACACATTTAACATTTCGATTCTGATAGGTGTCAAAAGTGGTGTTTGTAAACTTTTGGAGAACAGCAAACTTTTTACAAAAAAAAACATTTTTTTGAATGTTAGTTTAACACCCTGTAACTTTGTTAGAAGCCAGTTTTTGATATAGGTAAATATAGCCAAATCCACCTATTTTTTGATAATCTATCTGTGGAAGAATTTATGACATACCTTTTTGAAACACCCTGTATATCTTCTTGTCAAAACACATTTTAGAAAAATTAAATGGTTTTGGCTCCACAGACCGAAGCCTTACCACCGACTTTGATATTAAACTGGATGGCTATATGACATAAACCCTACTCCTAATTTCTAAGCCGACAATGGTGAAAAAACGGTCGGTGCGCATGATAATTTGGACGCCGGACTGTCAATTTCGAGCATTCTACGTCATGTTTCCCACGGGCGTACTACGATAAGAATAATTATTTTTTATTAATAACGCACTATTTTAATAATAATTATTATTGGAACATTTGTTTCAGCTGCGTATTAATCAAAAAATCATTTTTAAGTGATTTTCTTAAATTGAAAGGTGCCGTAGTTGAATGTAATAAGTGTTAAATTTAATTTTGATGTTCCTTTTTAGTACATTAAGATACGAACGTGTGGACGCCACAGTGTCAAATATCACCTCGCTGTGTGACTTGATTTTGTTGATCGGCTTTGTTCTTCCAGTTTAATATATAGTTCAGTGGGCGTTACCGGTGGCCCATCCTGTATATTAGTTTAAGTTTATCAACAGAGGGTCCCGTTGGTTACTCTTAGGATATGGAACACTAAAAATGTACATAATTTTATTACGAACACGGTGGCATAGGATTGGCCGCGACAAGCGACCCGAGACCGAGACAGAAGTAAGGCGACAAATATTGCCATACTAAATCTGTTGTCGTCGGTAGTCGGTCTTGGTTATATATCTATGGTAGTCGGTATCCTATACCAAAATGTGTTTCATATAATTACATATGTTCAGACGTGAAGACCTTTTTTGGCCTCTCTTGCGGTCGCGTCGAGTTTTGAAGTCGGTCTCGGCTTGCGAAATAGCAGCTTAAGAGTTAGCGCGATTTTAGGTTTAGATAATTGAGCGCGACAAAAAAGCACTGCGCGTACTATTCTTTGCGATAAGGAATGACACATAAAAGGAGCTACTTGAGAGGCAGCTGCCGAGTAAAAGAGAGTACGCATGCTCATAATAGAAAAAACAAATCAATTACCGGGAATCCATTTTCTGCAAAATCACCGATTAGATCGACTTTTGCCACGCTATCATTTAAATAACATAGGAATCGAGTAATACCTCATTTGAAAGGTCTAGCCTTTATTAAACCTTGACTTTTTAATCATAACTACGAGCCCTAACACAAAAATGTTCGAACATCAACTGATTTTGCGAAAAAGTTTGAAAATTTCCTTAAGGGATTCATCATATCATCATATGTAAAATTTCCATCAGGTGTTATAGTATGGGGAAGCATGTCTGGTTTCAGTGTTGGAAAACTGCACTTTATAGACGGAATTGTAAACGCAGAAAAATATCAGAACATTCTTGAAACCAATTTGTTAGTGTCAATCCCAATTTTATCACCTGAAGGGAAACTTTACTTTTCAACAAGATGGCGCCTCCTGCCATACAGCCAAGACCACAAGAAAGTGGCTGCAGGACAACAATATTTCCGTCCTTGACTGGCCCTCCAGCAGCCCTGATCTAAATATAATCGAAACTGTATGGCACAAGATGAAGCAGCAATTAAGAAATGATCCAAAGCGCAACATTTCTGATTTGCAGGTAAAATTGCAAAATATATGGGATTCTTTTACCGCGGAAGATTGCGAAAAGCTTGTTAAAACTATGCCTGATAGAATAGAAGCTGTTATTAAGGCAAAGGGAGATGCAACCAGCTATTGATGTGATTTGTCCGAACATTTATGTGTCAATAAATATGCATTATTATCAACATTAGCTTAGTTTTATTGATCAATATCAGTTTATTTGAAAACAATATCATAAATATGATGTAAAACAATACATATTATGTCTTATAAATGAAAAACATGATATTGAATCCCTTAAGGAAATTTTCAAACTTTTACGAAAAATCAGTTGATGTCCGAACATTTTTGTGTTAGGGCTCGTAGTAGTTTATGAGATATTGCCGGTTTAGTCTAAAAAAAGTACCTAAACTAAAAAGCGCGAGCGAAAATTGAACAAATTAAAGGCTTGGAAAATTTATTTCCTCAACATTTATCAGAAAAATATTTCTGGCAAATATTTCTGATCGTTTCCATTAGCAGTATACAGGGTGTACCAATAAAAACCCCCAGGCCGGATATTTTAGTAAGTAATGGAGATATTTTAATACTGTAAATGCCAGTTCACAAAGCACTAAGAGAGCTTCAGTTTCAGATATAAATTGATTTTAAATAGGTCAATACTTATGTAGATGGCGCTGCGCTCAATATTTTTTTCATCCTATATGTCAAAAGGGACCGATGTACAAATAAAATACATACAGCCGATGTACTGCTAGTTACTATGTAAAACGTTACTTCAATGTTTATTTCAGAGTTACCGATAGTCAAGCGTCTGTTATGTGTATGTTGCGTTGCCTACTTACCTGTAGATTTAAAATTGGGTAATCTATTTTTAATATTTTAATTATCGTTTAAATATTAGGGGACATGGGTTTAAATATTAGATGTTCAACTAAAATATTCAGGACTAACTTTATCAAAAAAAGCATACGCCAAAGTAACTTTGGCGCACGAGTAGTGTACCAATAATGTCAAATTATGAATAATCGAGGAATACGTCAACTTTCCAGTTATATTCGAATGTGCAAAAGCCAATAGTGATCATAGAAAATTTCTTTATCATATATTCATTGTCAACAAAAAATTAAAAATTTTTAACTTTTCTTTAAATTTCTCCATTACGGGTCATTTTAGAGAAATCATGTATAGGACATAATTATAGAGAATGACATCACAAATAACTCATATTCGAAAAATTTTTTTCACCAATTAATAATATATCTTAAAGTTAGACATAAGCCACAGTAGGTCCATCTGGGTCGCAGTGGAAGGCGATGAGATCATCCTACTCATTTTCAACCTAAACTAAAATAGAAAAACGACTCCTTATAAAGTACCCCCAGATACTCCGACTATGCCCAAAATCTTATCATTATCAGTTCATCGCAGGATGGATGAAAGCTTGAGTTTCATTTTTTTTTCTTTATCTGTTTTTGGTCAAACCGGCGACCCAAAAAGATCTGTCGAAAACTCGAGGTATAAAAAAATAATTCCTTACTGGATACAGGAAAGTAAAAAATGGTTGTTTGTAAAAATTGTTGTTTCTTCAATTATTCATATGAAAATAATATCGTGTCATAGAAACAATAGAAATTCTTTCGTTGATCTTATATCATATACAAGTTAACCATCAGTGACAATTTCCGGATATTTTACCATGTGTTAGAGACAATCGGAACTTTCGCGCCAAATTTACACGATCGTCCCGTTTCTAAAGGGTAGCCAAGCGATGAACTCGCAGGCAATTAAAACTGTTTCTAATAGTAATTTAAAATGGAACTCACAATAGAATGGCATATTCGTAAACTGCATTGTGTCACTTCATTATTACAATCTAGTGTTTTAAAGATGTAGAAACTATTGTATCATCAAAAAATAGGCCACTTTTTACTTTACAGTAACAAGTAAAGAAATTATAGGTAGGAATAATTTTTTAACCTTCGAGTTTTCGACGGATCTTTACGTTTTGGAGTCCCCTGAATCCGTTTGGACCACTTTTAAACTTAAACTTTAATTAATTATTCATCTTACGATGAACTGATTAGATTTTGGGCATAATCGGAGATTCTTGCGGGTATATTATAAAAGGCCTTTTTTCTACTTTAATGTATATTACTGTTTTTTTTTTGTGTGTCATCGGCTTTAACTACTGCGGTAATATCGCCTCGTGTTCTGTGTAGGCTATTTATGATTTTGAGAGGAAAATTCTTCTTCCCTATAATTTTTATCACGTATCATATATAAAATAGACCATAATGGAAAAGTGCAAAATTCGAATTTTGTCAATACGAAGATCTGACTAAAATGTTTCCAATAAAATGTGGGCGGAAAATTTGTATCTTTAATTCATATTCCAAATACTTTTGGTTGGATTAGATGGCGTGTACTCAATATACAGCTACTGGAAAGTTATCTGTGCGACAAGTCAGATATTTTCTCAAAATGTCATCCCCTAGAATTGATTGTTTGAATTTGACGACACAGCCACCTTGTATTTGACCTCGAATGTATGACATATTAGTTGAGCGCCAAAGTAACAGCTGTCAAATAATGATAAATTCCAGAAAAAGTCAACTTAACTAGACAGTTTGATTGTTCATTTTATATTGCAAATAAGACAGTGACAACTTATTATGTCTGAAATGTATGAATCTTATTTGGAACTTGGCTAACTTTCCTTGGGACCAACTAACCTTTAAGTTAAACAAGATGTCAGAAACTTTACTCCTGATTTCTAAGCCGATATGGGTGAAAAAAATCGGATGGTGCGCATGACTGATGAGGTCCAACCATTGAGATAGAATAAAGAGGAGCTGCTATAACGGTACCAAAAGAGTCCGCATTATTATTACACTTTAACGCCATGTGTCAAACTCGAGTTAGTGGAGCTAGTCAGTTATGATGATAATTAGGCATTCCAACGACCTGTTTAAATGGCTACCAGTGGGTAATGACAGTTTAGATATGGCAACCCTGTTGTCATTAACAGGGTCAATGATACATATATAGTTATACAGATTGCTCAAAGCTGGTCGTTTACGAGCGGCCATATTGCCTAGCAAATATTTATTAATTTGAATCGGTTTAACAAAAATGTGTTTTAAAACCAATTTTTAGCCTTTAGATATTAAAAAAAAATAATTGCTAACATTTTTACTTCAAGGCATCAGCTTATGTTTATTTTGAAAAATATGGATGATCAATCTATGTAAGTAACTATCTATTTCATTGACCTTGTCAAAACACCAGGCCTACAGGGTTGCCATAATTTTGCCACATCATAACCCGTCAGAACCCACTGGTAGCCATTCAGTTTGGAATGCCTAATAAGTAATCTTTTTTAAATAGTTTCATTTAAATGATATAAAAATATGTTCTTTCCGCTTTAATCCAGTTGATATAAAGCTCGGTTTGAACTGTATAAAACCCCTTTCGTGCCTCGGTACCCGGAACAAAGTTACGGGTCTCAGCGGTGTTGAGGGCAATGAAAAAGCCAATGCCCTTGCTAAAAAAGGAACTAAATCCGAGTTCATAGGACCAGAACCATTCCTTTACATTGTTAAGAGCACTGGCAAAGAAATTATCTCAAACTGAAAAGAGGGCACGACATTCATGTGCTGGAGACATACCCTAGGGCTAACTCATTTAATGTTTACACCTAGTCCTTCTAGGAATGCCTCTGCTTAGTTCCGTGAATGGAGTAGAAACGATATACACATTCTTACGGAACTGATGACAGGACATTGTCGTCTAGGTGAGAATGATAGATCTGCTACACATCGGACTGTCATTCTGCAGCGTGGAAGACGTATATGCAGGCACATTCTATGTAACTGCTCCGCCTTAGAAAGAACTAGGTTCAAACATAGCATTCATCATGAGGTGGGGTTTGTTCGGTGTGAATTGTATTTTAGGCATGAGCCACAATAGATCCATGTGGGTCATAGTGGAAGGCGATGTGATATTTACAATCATTTCTAACCTAACCAAACCTTCTAGCCTCAGTCAATTCTTTTTTGTATAATGCCTACTCAGCTGTAAGAGAAAATGCAAATGCATGGAGGATAACTCCATGTGCAAGTGTGATAGTAAAGTCCGTTGTATCAGGTTCTCTTTTTTTAAGGTCCGTCCATACGTTAAATATTTTGTTTTCGAAGCTGCATGTGAAATATTTGTTTACAAATGAAAATTAATAGGATACTATGGATAAACTGAAGGACTATTACTCTTCGTAAGACAACATTGCAGAATTTTAGATCTGTTTCCTAGACAATATTAATACATAATTTAAATGACATCTTTTTGAAGAATTTGCTTAAGGGACTCGAGCATAAAGCAGACTCTGCTCGTTTTCATGGGATCTTTCACATCGAAAATTATGATTTCGACTTATCAGATAGCGTATGCTTGGACGTAATTTGGATCATTTTCATTGGGACAAAGGTGACAAACTATAACGGACTTTTTAGAAAAGGAAGAAATAATAACTAAAATAACTAAACTTCGCAAGAAAATTGTTACGCGAAAAAGAAACAAATGTGAAATGTTTTGTAAAAAAATGCTCACAAGTTCATATTTTGTATGTTTAATAGTTTCTCACGGAGTAGTGGTATTTTTTTTAAATGTTGAATTTAAGATCAACAAGATAACTAACGTTAATACATAAGTAACCAGTTAGTTTCATTTACAATTATTGTTGGAAGTGTTCAAAAATTGTGTTTAACAAAAACGCTTCTACTTTCTTGTAATTAATACTAATCCATAGAACTTTGTTTTTACTTCACTTTCGTGCATATCCTTTACGTTTATGGTCCGTGGAAATCTTGACCAGCCAACCGTCAAAATATTATGCAATTTGACAAAACATCTCTGATTAAATATGTAATACGTAACAGCTATTACTGGTAGAAAGTTCATTTAATTCATTTGTGAAGATTTTTATCGAATTTGATGGCTAGCTGGTCTTTATTCTTTTAGTGTTTTTATTTATTTGATAAGAATTGACTGTGAAATACAATTGTTAAAAGAAATATGATTTCATGATCGTATCTACTAACGTAATAAGGTTGATTGTGAAAGTACTTTTAATAATATATAATATATTGCAATTTTATTTACTTATTTTTTGTTGAGAATTCGATAAAATGCATTATATATATTAAAAATTGAGTTGCCGTCATCTTTTAGTTTAATACCCATATTTTATTAGCTCTGTCGCGAAATAGCGCTGAACGAAGTAGCGCGTATCAAAAAGGCGTTTGAACAAAATAGCGCGTATCAAAAGAGCGCCTGAAAGAAATAACGGGTATCAAAAGAGCTCCAGAACGAAATAGCGCGACTAAACGAAACAGCACAATTATTAAAAAAAAAACTTAGCTAATTTACCTAACCTGTGCGGCCTGGAACCATTTATTACAAAGAAATGCCCATAAGCAATGAGTAAGAAATTATGTAGCTATAAGCTAAGCTATAGTTATATAAAGCAAAGGTATTAAGGCCAAAGATTAAATATTTGATCAAGGGTGTAATTAGCTTAATAGGTAATACCGGAAAAATTAATTACAAGTTTCTACGCATTGCGCGTTGATCAGATACTTAAATCTAAAAGTAATATTAAATTAAGAAGCACCGCTAGAGTTCTAGCGCACGCTTATAACGCTGGCGTAATTACGCTAATATAAAAAAAAATAATGCTGCTTACAACGGACAGATACAAAGATAACCTTAACTAGTCAGCTCCTTAATAGTAAATAAGTGTTATACAAAAAAAAATTAAATTATATAAGTAGTGAATAAAATTACTGAAATAAGTAGGTATAACCAAATCAATAGAAAAGCATACAAATTAAATAACGATTATAACTAAAGTTGAAAATGCGTAATTCCAGAAACAGCGATGCCACTCAACACCAGTTATTTGTTACTCAAAATAATCTCTATACATAAAAAATCCTCCCAACGGATAATGTTCCAAGTCTCTTCTACCCTAAAATACGGGCGGTGAAGAAGAAAAAGAAGAAAGAAAGGTAACATCAACTTAAATTAAAAACCCTAAAACAAATACAGGAAAAAAAACCCTGGCCAATGGAGTTTTGTCGTTGAAACAATCAGTTGTTCTAGCTGTTATATAGTGATTAAAGGCCTCGAAATTTCAATGATACAAAGACGGAATTGTACACAAGCAAGAAATAAATCCTTACTTGGAGAGCATGTTTTAACAATAAATATTCAAATCTAAAATATAACTCAAGATACAAACTAACTAGCTGTTAAAACACCTAGGATTATCTTATGAAAAATCCCCTAAGGGCTGAACACAATTTTCAATTGACCATACTAATACAGGTGTGTACTCAAAAAAGTTGGTTGGTCCCTATCACTATGTCAATTGACTTTAAGGAGACCAAATCACTTCCTGACATTATCAATTCAAAAATTTGTTCTTTACAATCAAAAGGTTTATTCTTTAGTTACAATATAAAAGTTGATGAACAACCTTTACCATATCATAGTAATGTAACCTACCTCATCCAGGTACCTTCATAATTAATTAATTCCATTTAATTAAAAAAAAGATGCATTTTAAATTCCAATTCCTACATTTACGAAAAATCTTTTAGATAATTAAATCCTATCTGTGATGCTTAATGAATAAAAGCAATATTTCTGTTTGCGGGGTCTCTAATATTACAAAAAAGATAAATAGCTATTCCATAAGAAATCGATCCAAAAACTTCCATTAACAAATTTCTTTTCACGAAGTAATCATTAAAACAGTTAACGCGCTTCTCTTTCTAGTTTCGAATATTAAGACCGATTTCGACAAGATTTCGATACAAAATTCAGAGAATTTCTCAAGGCACATAATAAATATATCACCCCTTTTTATCCACCCAAATTCGTTTCAACCGGAGCTACGACAAACTGACGTCCCAAAAAGCCATTAAAACGGGTATAAATACCCGAACCCCAGTAACTCGAGATTCATTATTATTTTATATCCAAGCATTCATTTTATTATTTTGGATCCAGTTATATTTTAAGTTCAGTAGTCAGTGCCTTTCCTAAATCGACGCTCTTCCTAACCGACGTCTATCCTACAATACATCCTATCCCCCGAACGCTGTCAACGTCCGGCGCCCTATTTCCCTACCTTTTTACGTCCCGAACGCTGTCACATCCCTCACCACTTAAGTATTTCCTACCTTATATTCATTCCGACACTCAACGTCCGGATGCCCTACTTCTTTACCTTTCTACGTTCCGAACGCTGACACGTCCTGCACCACCTAAGTATTTCCTACTTTATAACCATCCCGGCGACCTGCCACGTCCCGACGGTCAACGTCCCACCGCTCTACTTCTCGACGCATGCCGTCCCTAAATATTTCCTTCATCATATCCTTGTCGACACCCTTCGTCGCTCAGCATCACCTAAGTATTTCCTACCGTATATGTCCCGACACAGTACCGAAATAAATACCTTCCTCTCCGCCACGATGCTAGGCGTTTTGACACAAAGCGACGCTCTACGCTGCGACGTACGTAATGTCTAGTTTAGACTGACCTAATGTCTGTATTTTTAATGGTGAGATACCACCGAGGTTTCGTTTGGACGAGGGCCTGACATTTGCTGCAAAATATTATCAATGTAACCGAATAAACCGCATGGCCTTCGGACATTCACCTTGAAAGACAGTTAGGTTAGACATCTGTTTTACGATGGGTGAATTTGAGTAATTTCAATAGAAATTATAAAAATCAATATTTTAGAAATATACATGGTTGTATTACCTTGGATAAATTATTCAAACAAACCTAGATGGTAAAATTTACTAGTAAGTCAATCAACTGGTGAATTGATACTGTTCTTTAGCTCAAGAGGACACTAAGCCACCCATTCTACTAGGTTTTAACCATAAAGTATATATGAAAATCAGCACAGTAAGTTAACAAACTGGCGAATTGGCGCTGTTCGTTAACTCCGTTGGTCATCACCTCTATACTAGTCGAAATAATTACCTAAGGAGGTACAGTCACAGTTTATAGCTAAAGAATCAGTTCGCTCACTCTGCGTCGGCACTTTTGATCTCAATGTTCCAGTTTATGCACTGCGCAACTCAGATTTGTAACCCTGGCGCATACAGAATCAAATCATAACCAATAAAATATATGATAACCGCCTATATTCAAACAGCAGTCTTCTGCGCATTCTGCATTTGAATCCCTGGAGTGGATATTATTTTGGAACATTCAACTGGTCCAAGTGAGCTAACTGATTCTTTAGCAATAAACTGTGGTACAGTCCTGTGTTTATCTAGGATAAAATCAAGCTAAATAAAAATATAAACATCAACACAGTAAGTTAACAAACTGGCGAATTGACGCTGTTCGTTAACTCCATTGCCCCGAGCTAAATAAAATATACCTTGAGAGCAAATGAACGTGGTCCGTATGAAAAATAAAAATGTTTCATTATAATTTTGTATGATTTTGTTTACCAATTTGCACCAAACTTTGCATCGAATCCTGGTTTATCTTTATCACAACGTGGGTATATAAATTATCAATTAAGTAACTAGACGAGCATTACTACTATTAGAGAAAAAAGGCCAAATACATACAGTAAGTATAGAATTTAAAGTAAAACAAAATGAACGAGATAAATAATAAAAATTCAGAGAATAAACAAAAATCAATAGGGGTATGGGGGAGGTCCGTTACAGTAATAACTTACCATGAACCCTACAAACACATTATGTTTATGAAAAATACCCTTATTTAATTAATTAATATTTTATTTTCTATATACTGTCCAAGAATTTGCCTAATTAAATTTGACAACGTACAGAAACCAGTCGGACCCACTAGCAATTTGGAACAACCAGATTTAAACTGATACAATGTTAAGTATAATTTTTTTTGTGAAGCAACATCGGCCGCACAGGTTAAGTAAATTATGTAAGTTTTTTTTAATCATTTTATGTATTTTTTTCAGAGCACCCCGTGATTGCTCCAGGCGCTGTTTCATTAGGGCGCTATTTTAATAAACGCTATTTAGTTTCAACACTGTTCGTCATTTTGATTAAACGCTTAAACAATAACGTTACTTTGATTCGCGATATTTCGTTCAGCGCTATTTTGTGACAGAGCCAATTTTATTATAACCAAGCCTCCTAGTGAGTAAGACTGTATAGTCACTTAATATTAGTGTTTCTAAATGTCACACAAGGGAATAACAAGGAATGTCCATAAAAAAAAATGGAGACAAAGGGGGAATGTCAAAATGCCTACATAAAACAGAAAAAATTAAATTAATCATGATAGAACCAAGGATTGCGAAATCTTTTTTAAGTCATCTGCGTATGATTCAGCATAGAGTACGTTAACCGACGCACCAAGCAACATAAATATGAGATGCTTAATTACATTTGGTGTTGAGATGGGGATAAAGAAAGTGTAATTTGTTTAACCACGCCCTTTTGACGGCAAGGATGGGATATTGCGGCCCGCACTCGGCGACATAGTATATTTCTCTCTATTAAATGGCATTGTGTTTCTATACTGTTCTGTTGGAATAAGGAATAAAAAGTTAACACATTGCAGACCGTCTTTTAATGGAGCATGGGAGCAATCTGTTTATTACTTCCCAAACAGAAAAGGATAAATCTAATATTGAACATGCACGAATTTTTGTATCCTAACCGCAAGTGAGGTTTACTTAACTTTTAATTTTTTGTTACTGCTAAACACTATGTTTATATTAGTTATAAGGTATTATACCTATATCTTCTGATAAGTTTCACGAATTGCTACATTATAAAAAAATCCAAAGAAACACAAACTAACTACAAATTACCTCATTCCGACAATAATAAGCAAGACAAAAAGAATAAAGCTTAAGAATTATTTGATAGAAGGAAAGAAGACGATCAGATGTGATTAGAGACTTCCCATTGATTTCGTTAAAATCCAGGTTTGAATTTAGGACATTCCTCGTTTTTTTAATGTACATTTTATTTATTTTGAGACATTCACTGTTTTTCCCGTGGATGCTATTTTCTTATTATTCTACTTATTTGGTAGACAAAGAATATTTTTTGTTGTAATTTTACTAGTGAATGTTTACTATACTGTAACGTTTGTTTAATTTATTTAGTTTATTTATTTAAGTCACACTATTTACAATCTATTTATGACGTACTAATTAATTTATATAATACTTGGGCACTATTATAACTCACAATTCTAATCTATTTATTGCATTTTATCTTTTCTGCCCAACATTTAAATTCAATCTGCCGTCCGTGGACAACTCGCGCTATTTATATAAAGCCAACTCTGTACTAGAACTCTTTAGACGATGTCGAAGTCCGAGAATTCCATTTCTATGACTCAACGGCCACGTATCGCTTTTCCTAGTAGTTTAGAGAAGCGGTGCGTTTCTCTATATCGCTAGCGGCAGACTTCATAGCGCGGGCAAGGAGTAAACAAAGCACAGGGTAGGCTTTTGCGCGACAATACATTGAAAAAGATATGTTTAATTGATTTAAATTTATTCACCAATCAAGGGTCCTATAGGTTTTTAATTTTAAAATTTGTTTTTCTAGAAACTTATTTTTGTGACATTCCTCATGTTTTCCTTGTTGTCTTCAACTATAATAGACTCAAAATTTAGTATTTAAAATAATGGTCCATTGTGCAATGCTTAGTTGTTCCTGGATATCTGGTGTATACAAGAAGATATCTTAGGAAGAAACATGTTATCCGTTAGTCTTTACAAGAGTAGTTTGTGCAACAAGAGTGGATATGGACAATCCACTCGAGTGGAACAGTAAATTTTTTCTACCCACTAATGAAAATCTACAAATTATTTTAGGTTATTAAGACAAAACAACTACTTTTAAAATAAAATTAAAATAAAATAAAAATAAAATAAAAAAGGTTTAATTTAATTAGTTTCCAGGCCATATTTGAACCCGTGCTTCCCGCGTGGAAGACAGATGCCGTATCATCACCTCCACCGGCACATTTAGGATTTTAGGTTTAATACTCATAATTAAATTAGTTTCTATTTCTAAATGTGGACGAAAACTTATGAAAGGTACTTGGAACTAGAAACTCTCAAGAACAGGCCCAGACAAAGTCGTCAAAGAGTCCCAACTGAACAACAGAACCGGTTTGTGTGCCAAATTGCTATAAGAAATCCCAGTGTTTCTCATCCAGAGCTACAACGACAACTTCTGGAAGCTACAGGTGTGAACGTTTCAGTTGAAACCGTAAGAAAAATACTTCGCGCTCGAGGGTTGTACAGTAGGAGAGAGTTACGGGTCCCACCGTTAACTAGGCAAAATAAAATTGACCGGCTCAATTGGTGCCTTCAACACCAAAACTGGAGAATTGAGAATTGGCAAAATGTTCTTTTTTCGGATGAGACCATAATTGGTCTAAGATCAGATGACCATCGAATTCGGGTTCTCAGAGCTTCAGGATATTGACCGAGACTCCACGCTGCCAGATTTGTCCCAAGATATCAAGGAGGAACTGTAATGTTCTGGGGAGGTATTATGCTGGGAGCAAAAACTCCATTATTACCATTTCAACAAACTTTAAACGATCCGAGGTATGTTGATTTAGTGCTAGAACCAATCGTTAGGCTTTGGAGAGCTGCAATTGGGGATAATTTTATCTTTGTGCACGATAATGCACCTCCTCATATCAGCAGAGTGGCTAGAGAATGTCTTGAAACGAAAGGTGTTACAGTTTTAGACTGGCCTGCTTGTTCACCAGACCTAAATCCTATCGAACACTTGTGGGACCAGCTCAAAAGAAGGAGTAAAGCTCGTCGAAACAATGCAGGAAATGTCGAACAGCTTATTGATACAGCATTAGCAGAATGGGATAACATACCCCCAAGAAAATGTTGACAATTTAATAAGAAGCATGCCAGGGCTAATAGAAGCTTGCATAAGGGCTAGAGGTGGTAACACAGATTGTTAAATTACTAATTTTCTTTTTGTTTTTGATTTTCGGCTATTAAAAATTTTAATCTAATTTCGTTTCAGAAACCAAAAAAATACCATTGTTTATTTTGTCAACTAATTGATTATTTTTATTGCCGTGTGGGTTATTTGTCATTAAAAGTCTTTGGTAAGAACTAAGTGTTATTCATAAACAAAAAATGTTCATACATCTCCAAAATTATGAAAGATTTTAAATGATTCCATACAGTGGCGGTCCCAAGGGGGGGGGGGGGGCTTTGGGGGCTTAAGCCCCCCCTATGAGCCCGGTAAAAACGCCTATACCTAGGTGGTAAAAAAATAATTACTAATACTGAATTCACGTATTGTATTAACACCTTTTTCCAATTCAGAACAAATGCTCTCTGACGATAAATATTGGTTCTGATTCCACATTTCATAGAAGAGCTACAGTCAAGGTTTTGCGATAGATTGGCAGAAGTTATTCCATTAGAAGGATTAATCCTGCAAAATCTTCAAAATATCATGTAGACGAAATTGTTAAAGCAGCTATGTTCTATGAATCCGACATAAATGTTAGTGAGAATCAGCTTAGGGCTGAAATAATGATGTGGCATAAGATGGGAAGACGAAACAACTATTATTCGTCCTTGTACAGCAGTGGAAGCATTAATGTACTGCACTGATTTTTTTCCGCTAATCAGGATCCTTTTAATCATCTTTGCCACACTTCCTGTCACAACTGTAATACCTGAGAGGAGTTTCTCTGAAGCCAAGGCGTATGCAGCTAAAAGACTGGTCAGCAACTGACTAATAAAGCAAAATATTATTATTTTTAGGAGGCACTCATTACTTTATTATTATAGTCTTTGTTAAACTTGTTCCAAGTTATTAATAAAAATATATATTTGCTATTCTTTTGTTTCTACAAATAAAAAAACTTAGCCCCCCCTTTGGCAAATTCTGGGACCGCCACTGATTCTATATTAGTTTGGTTGTGTGTATATTTAATCTCAATACCTAAAAAATACTGACAATTACAGAATTGTCACTTATTTCAAATTTTTCAAAATAATAATAGTCGGGAGACCAAAATGTGAACTGTGATTTGTGGATTTCTTTTTGTTGCAGTGTTCTCACTACCTAGAATGGATATGAAATATATTTTGCAGTATGTGTGTAGATAAGCTAATATCCATGTGGCTGTAGAAAGAAGCATATCCGTAATCAAGAAAATTGGAATATTTATTTGCAGAAAAAAGCAGTAAATATTTTTAAATAAAAAATGTGAAAAATTTCATTTGAATTTCTCTCGACTTTTTTAGAAAAATCGGTTACTATAGTATTTTTTTTGCTCTTCCACAAATTTCACACAGAAAGAATTGCGTTTGAAAAATGGTGAATATAATCGACATAAAACTCAAATCAATGTTTTAGTTTTGAACATTAATTGTTTATTAAAAATTCGAAACGTTGATAAAATATATCTTTTAAAATACATGTGCGCATCAACTGATACGAGTTTACTATTGACTGAACTTAATCATTTGAAAACTATAAAAAAATACGATTTTTTTAAATAAATTTTAATATTCTTGATGAAAAACTAATATCGTTTTGTACATAACAAAAATTAATTTTCAATTTATATTTATTTATGAGCGTTTAAAAATACGAGCAATTAATTTGAAACTCGTCATGAAAAAGAGAAATTTTTATAAATTACAGGTGACTAAGGTTTCGATACTGACGAAGCCTTTTATGGTTATAACACTTTTACAGAATTCAAATTTGCAAACTAGCTCAGTAAATCAACTTATACAGGGTATTTATATTAAACTGACCTTCAGTAATTATAAAAAAATGTTAAATGTAAGATTAGTAGATTATTATTTACAGTGTTAGTAATGTGTGAAGCTAGCTACTTATAATAGTATTAGTTTTTATAGAATGAGTGAATATTAGCATTAAAAGCATATTTTTAATTGTTCTCTAGTATTAGTAGTACAAAAAAAGTTTCATCTATTTGAAATTGGACTTTGTTTTTTAAAATTTTGGAAAAATATTCTTTACTACTATTGCTGTTTAAAATTTCAATTTCTTTTCTTATCTATTACATAAAAACTACTGAAAAAACTAACTTATTGGCGAAATAAAAAATGTTTTTTACTAATATTTAACAACAATATTCATTATTAAACAAGCCCTGTCAAAATCCAAAATGTTTAAATAGCTGCAAAATAAAACAGATAAGCAAATATTTTTAAAGTATGTAATAAATATATTAAGAAAAATTAATACGATTAAAAACCAAAATCCAACGTTTTTAATTTTTTTTTGCTAGAGAACTTGAAAATTATATTAGTGAGAAGCATATTAAGCCGTGAGAGTTAGTCGTGCTTCTTTATATAACCAGCTCACCCCAAGGAAGAGGCAGCATCTTCAAACAGTTTTCTGAGCTGTTGAATATCTCCAGGAAAAACAGGGGGACGCCATCGCCTGTGCGCACTGGCAAGAATACCAAAAATCACCAATTTTAGCAAAAATGCAGCCAAAATGTATAATGGAACTTTTTATCAGTAAATCATGAGGTGTTTATGCAAGGTGCCAATGTAGTGTGTAATTTTTCTCTTACGCTTAAACACGCTTGAAAAATTGGTATTGCGAAAGCTTACTCAGGTGCAATAGTGCATGTGTTTAAAATATTTTTATTAATAAAAGTGCGTATTATTGTTTATTTTAAATTATTTTTTGATTCAACAAAACCAACTCCAAAAAAATAGAGCTAGACACAATGAAAAATCTTCGTTTTTAATCACTTTCCTTAGAAAGTCAAGACAGAAATATTATAAGCAGTGTTACGCCATTTTTGTGGGCGTAAATTAAATTCATAAACATACAGAGCTCGCTAAAAAGTTTGCGTCGTATAAAAAACCTTTTTCTCCGACTGACATTAAATGTCACTTTTAGTGACATTTCCCAATCATAGAAGTAACAATTATTTTATTGACTAGGCATTAAAACTTATTTTTACCGCCTAGGCATTAAAAACTTACTTTTTCTCAATTTTTAAATGAATGTTATACCACCAAATAATTAATACCGGGTATTCCATTTAAAAAATGAGATAATCGTAACATCGCGTTTTGACACACCTGCAGGGTGTTTTGCTTTAAAAAAGTATAGCTTTGATCAGCACCTCGTTTATGGAACACCCTGTATATTTAACAATAATTGTTAAATATGGTCACACAACTTTTATAATAAAAATGTCTTCGTATTTCCAATAATAAAACACCTATTGATCAATTACGCACTGATGGGACACCCTGTATATGTGTTATTAGCTAACATGTTGATATCGTTGGACAGGTAAATTTATAAGGAATTTTATGCTAAAATAATATACAGGGTGTTGCATTTGAAAAAATTGAGTAAATTGAACTTAAAATTATATTTAAGACATGTTTAAATACTCTGTATAAAATAAACCAGTTTTATCACCACTATTCGTTAGTTTAGTATCTTATAAGTGTGTATATTAAACAATTTTGAAATCAATGATAATCTACCTAAATTGTGATAATTTAATTTGGGGTCTGCATGATTCTCTAATTTCATAAAAAATAATTGCTTGGCAACCCTGTAATGTTTTTTAAAAAAAATCTACGATTGAATATAGTATTGCCAAACCATTCTAAAAATGAAATAAAATACAGGGTGTTATATTTAAAAAATATACAAATTTATGTGCCAGGAATAAATTCAACACCCTGTATAGCCAAAAATATTTTTAAAATATGTATTTTTCAAATCCATATAACTTTTACTTCAAACTTGTTTGCGTATATATAACACAAATTGAAATATTGAATAATTACGAACTAATGGGACACTGTATACGTAATCTAATCGAAAATTATAAAATACGATTGGTATACGATTAGAATAAACATTAAAAATGCGTGAGTTATATCCGTTATACTTAAAAGAGGTTTTCATTTTAATTCAATGTTTTTAAACACACTGTATACAAAATCGGAGAAAATATATTTTTTACACGGCAGAGTAACAGATTTACTGCCGTGGCTAGCATTATTATTGAATGAATGAAACCAAGGCAGTAAATCTGTTACTTATCTGCCTAGTTAAACAAATAACTATTAATTAATGGTTTTTCGAATAATGTTATTTTTGAAAAAAGTTGGTGATTTGTCTAAAATCCGAAATGCAATCGTCAAAAATCAAAATTTATTAGTTACAAACCAGGTTTGTCCAAAAACATTAATTCAGTAAAGAGACATTACGAAAATTATTATTAATATTATTATTGAGAAAAGTTGTTTATAATTAAAGACTATATTTAAGTATGCATTTTCATTTATTTTAAAAAAATCATTTACGTAACAAAATAAATTAGCATAAAATTAAAAAAATAAGAACATGAAGTGCTACCTCTGCAGCTTCAAAATTAATTCTTTGCAGGTTTAGTAAACAAATAAACTGTTGATCTATTACTGTTTGTCTTTCTTTTGTAAGAGCATCAGTAAGCCTCAAGAATTCGTTCCTTAGTAGTCGGGTAATGAGGCATCTCCATGATGTAGCAACGTCAAATATTTGCACAATATTTGAGCAGTGGGACCAGAGCATTATCATTCGCAGAAATCACTAAATTCCATTATCATTGGAATGGAACAATGGAATGGAATGGAACAATGGGCTGAAAATAACCGAAGCGAGATAACTTTGGTTTGCTGATTCAGTTCAATTGCTATGTTAGTTTGCCTTATTCTGAGGTCAATACGTTTAACAGAGGGAATTCAGCAAGTCTTTTAGTACTAAAAGAATTTACTTACATAAATCCCAATGTCTACAAGAAGCCTGGAAGCAAATTAATGTGCGATGTCTCCTGCAAGAGATAACAAATAAAGATCCTTCCTTCTACTCGTAGTTTGTTGCCAACTACTGTCTACTACTTTCGTGAATACAATTTCAAGCTCGTCAAATCGCACTTTGTGAACATTGTCAATTTGTACCACTTGTATTTCGATATTTCAAAGCGTTAGATGAAAGTATCCTTGGATGTATTATACAAAGTAAGACAAATAAACGGACTGGTGCTGTTACCTGTAAACAAAGTTTGAAGATGTCTGTGCTTATTGACGCTTCCCTTATCTAAGCTTGATGGACATAGTTGTAGATCGCTCAGCGGTCTGGCTGTAGCAATCTCCCTTTCAAGTTCAGGGCCGCCGAGAGCCAGGCCGGGCCCCAGGACAATTCGCTAGATCGGGCCCCGTGACAACAAAAAGGTCCCCAAACAAAAACTTTTCCTGTTCTACTTGAATTGAAAAAGGTCTTCAAGTAGAATCTTTTCCTCCTCTACTTCATTAATTTTCTCTAAAGAAAAGGTCCTCAAACAAACACTTTTCCTCTCTAGTCTTGTGCCGAACTGCTCATACAAACCAACAAATATCCGGTTGCCGGGCCTCCTTTATACCGCTGCCGGGCCCCCATTTGAGTGCGGGCCCCGGGAATTGGTCCCGGCTACGCCCCCCCACTAGTCGGCCCTGTTCAAGTTCTTGCGCCAGCATCGAAAAAATACAAAGTAGTGTTCAGATGGAGCAACGAGTTAACCTCAAGTTCCTTGAAATACTGGGAAAAACTGTTGCAGAAGCTCATGTCTATGTTAAGATAAGTGTATGAAAGTCAATATTTATCCCCCGCACAAGGTTTTGAGTGGATTAAAAAAGGTTAAGGAGGGACATGATAAGACTGAAGACGATCCGCGACCTGGACGACCCTCGACATCAAACACGGACGACAACATCAAGAAAATTGGTAAACTGATTCGCAAAAATCGTCGTTGAGTGTTCGAGCTCCTGATTAAGTCTCAAAAATGAACAAAGAAAGATGAAAGAAAGTATCTGTCAGATTTTGCATGAATTATTCAACACGCTAAAGTTTGCGGAAAAAATGGTGCCAAAACTTCTCACTCGAGAGCAAATGGAATCGAGAATAAACATATGTGTTGACCTTTTAAACAACACTGTGGTGAATCATTATTTTTACTTACGATCTGGAAACAAAGCGCCAATCGATGTATCGAAAGAGCCTAAATTAACTATGGCAACAAAACTAAATTGAGTTCATGGCCATGACGATTGTTTTTTTTTTTTTTTTTGATAAGTGTGGAATTATTTACGTTTATTAGGTCCCCGAAGGTCAGACAGTCAGGGTTCTGACTGTCCTTTGTGAACGAGTGAGCAGACAAAAATCCGATTTGTAGAAGAAAAACTCCTGGATACTTTACCAAGACAATGCCCCGGCCATTCCGCCTTGTCTGTGAAGGCGTTCTTTGTGAAATAGGACATCACTATGTTGAAACACACCGTAATCACCCGACCTGGCTCCATGTGACTACTTTATTTCCTAAGGTCAGATCGGAATTTAAGGGGACAATATTTGATAGTGTGGAAGCGGTGAACACAAAAACGATGGAGGTTCTCAACAAACTGACAGAAGCGGACTACCAGTACTGATTTCAAAGGAAAATTCGTATGGAGCGTTACAACAATCTATTCAAAAGATGCGCAGTGTATTTATTATGAATGGAAAGTGTCAAAAATAGGTATATTTTGTAACTTATAGAGCCGTAGAAGATTAGATATTTTCTATCCCCAAAAGAGGGTTACCCGATGTCTTACCTGCAGCAGCTATTGATGGCTGATGCAATTTTTCATCCAACACATACTAGTTATACTGGCTGTTCCAAAATTAGAGGTAATTATTTTAACAACGTATTATAGGGGTGAAAATAAGGTAGAAAGTTGCTATAAATATATATCTAAAAATGATTTATAAGGGAACAACGGCCCTTTGAAGAGAAACCCCTGAAGATAGTTTTCTAAAGACATTTTCGAAACTGGTACCAATAAATATTTCAAATTTTAGATTTCTCTTAAAATGAATATTCTGAATGTAACAATTAGTCAAAAACTTTATGCTTTCAACCTGAACGCCACAACTAGGGATAGTTGTGTAAAAAATACTAATTTTTGTATCTTCTAAATTTTAAGACCATACTTATAAAATTTAACCTTCTTTATAGCAGAAGTAAAAGTTGGAAAGGCTTTTGCCAGTTCTCCCACTTTATACACATAAATTGACAGGTCTGCGGCGGATCTCACCGAAGTGGACGCGATACATTGGCGTATAAAATTATTTTATAGATGTTAATAACAGTTTCGAGTAAATAGTTCAATAAATTGTGAATAGCTGTTGAAATTTTGTAAAATTATGATTTGAATATTATAATTCATGTTTAATAATTATTTATAGTCCATAAATATATACGATTGTCCGGTTCCGCCGATAACAATTTAAAATTACTTATTTTATGAAACGACACTGGCAGGTAAACATTACTGCGAAATTCTCAAAGCCGTCCGACGTGGTTTGACGTTTACCCCCTCTCTACATACCAAATCCTTTCCAACTTTTACTTTCGCTATACGACAAAAAGTTCTCTTGGTTAATTTCGATAAAATAGTTTTCTCCAGAAATACGGCTTCAAATAACATGTAAAAAGTCTAATTTTTATATCTTCTACATTTTAAAACACTACTTATAAAATTTAACCTTTGTTATGACAAAAAGTTTTCTTGGTTTATTTCGATAAGACTGATAGTTTTCTCCAAAAATATCACTTCAAAGAACGCCATGCATGCTAACATTGCTAACTTTACATGTAGTATTTCAAAAGTTTTGAAAACTAAGCCGTGAAACAAAAGTTTATTTTTAGTATTCATGTATCATAAACCATCCCAAACAAACCAAAAAGCGTGCATAATCGGGTCTTTATCGCACGCCGTGTGTATAAAGGTTGCTAGGTAACCGCTTCAATATATAAGATTAGAATATGTCAGATTTTATTTTGAATTTTTCAATTAATAAAATTGTTTACAAGTTTACCTCCGCTGCGCGTCGTGGCCTTAAACTCGTTGCTCGTGCTTTAAAGGCTCGATTATGCATTAGTGTAATAATATACTATTATTTACAATAAATAACGACCATCTTCACGAATACATATCTGTGCTCTTCACCTTATTGCTTGAGAAACAAATTCATTTAATCTCGGCGTATCGGTGGCAACATTAATTCTGTGCATAAGCTCTTTCCGAGAAATAACCTCGGTGTACACCATTCTCATCAAATTGCTACACAAATAATAGTCTAACGGGCTAAGGTCAAGCGATATCGGACTATTGAGTCTGCAGAGTGGAAATCGAATTCATAGAGCACATTCTATGTACCTGCCTCGCTTTGGAAATAACTGGATTCCAGATCTTCGGATTCACCCGACCCCGACTTTAAACAAGTCTCACCCAATTCAAACATGGCCTTGTACGCTGAACTATAAGTTATGAGCCACAATAGATCCATCTGGGTCGAAGTGAAAGGCGATGAGATCATCCCACTTATTTTCAACCTGTCGGTGAGCGAGGTGGCCAAGCTATCGGACCACCTCTACTCAGCCAACGCTTTAGATAATTTTCATCTGACCAAAGAAACTGGTCAGATGAGGTGTAGGCTCGATGGGAATCGAGCCTACACCATTCCCGGTAAACGTGCTCTCATCTGTCCGTAAAATACCTTTTAACAAGTTACTATTATTTAAAATCCAACGACAAAATTCGATTCTTGGTGTATACTCTTCTTTTTTAGGTCTTGCACTCTGAAAATTATATGGATTCTGGATTCAAATCCTGAACTGACAGAACTCGTACAATCTAGAATACATAAAATTTGAATAGGTTTGTACCTCTATTTAATCCATTACTTACATTTGTAACTGGAATATGAGATAGTGTGGAAACGGTTCTAGCACTAATATTAGGATCATATTCAATATAGTTACGTATTATGATATTTTGTGGTCTTCTTTGACCTCGAACATTTAGAAAATTCCTATTTTCGGCCAATCTTCTATGAAGATTCTGCTCCCGGGCTGCCCAGGATTCGGATATCTTCGTCGATACTCCCTTTGTGGAGCTTATGATATCCCGTTACAAAACCAATAAACAAAATGCATGTTTGTAATACTGTTTTCAATATTATGACAGTTCACACACAGCCACAAGTAAATAACCAAAATGACACTTTAGGTTTGTTCCAACAGCTAATCTGATCATCAGAAGGACGTCAGACGCATGCGCATTGAAAATAGTCCGTTCCTACAAAGCCATGGATAATCCGATGAACTGTCATTAAAACGTTCCAACGTATTTTCTGATTCGCACATAAGGCGATTTTAAATCAGTTACTAGAAATATGACCAAGTTAAGTGTGGTCAAGGTTATTACGTCATTATAATGACGTTCTAATAATCTGATTTAAAAATGTTTGGTTTATATTGACACGAACTTGACAATGCGTATGACATTGTCAGATACTGAGAATTTTTGTTTGTGTATTATGTATTGTAGTTAGGATTTGGTTTTGAATTTGTAGGGATAAAAAACAAGTTATAAAAGTAATTTTAAAAAAATCGTGCAAATTCCATCCCACATCTTGACCAAATTTATATGGACCACCCTTGAGACCTTTACTAATAAAAAAAAAAACAAATCATAGAAATCGGACAAGGTAGTAAAGAATTATCGATAAACATACACAAAAAATGAAGAGTTTAAGGATTTTCTCATGGACTCAATAATCAGATTTTGACAAAATTTATATAGGACCACCCCTGAAGCACCTCCTTTCTAACAAAAAATGAATCATTGAAATCGGATACCGTGTTAAAGAATTATCGCTGAACATAAATTAAAAAAAAACATTACGACGAATTGAGAACCTCCTCCTTTTTTGAAGTCGGTTAATAAATATTTGTTTTGTGTACTGACCATGGATGAAGAGAAAATTGGTGTTGTTGGCTTTGGCCTCTGAAATTTTATCAAACCTTTTGCCATGTTCATTAATAAATCTTGGCTATTATGAAAATAAATTGGCTTTTCATTTACACCTTAAATGCGTCCATATCTAGGTACTGCCATATCTAGGGCTGCCCAAGGGCGGATTTACGGGGGGGGGGGTGTACTGGGGGTAATTACCCCCCATGATTATATATTATAAAAAAAAACTTATAAAACTTATAAAAAGGTAGGTAGAATTTCTAAGCAAAAAAGCGGTATCTCAAAATTTTTTTTTATTTTTCAACGCATCAGATAGCTTGAAAAACATTAATAAAAGACAAATTCACGTATCTCAACTTCACTTGTATTTACTAAAAGGGTTAGGTGTATGACATTAATACTAAGCTAAATGACTGCATATCCATGTACGACACAAGAAATAAAAAAAAAATAATTTAAAGTAATCCAGCAGTACCTAAATTATTTTTTCGACTTGAAGGAACGCAAAAACAACTTTTAGAAAATATGCTTCCTCTCGAAACTCGCTTCAACTGAAATACCCTTTTTGACTTAGTTAATTAATTACGTGAGGTATTTTTGAGGATTTTTTGACTCCCCCTCCCCCCCTGGCGAGATTTGGTAAGATTTTCCTTAACTCCCTCCCCCCCTTCCCTAATCTCACGTGAGATTTTTCAAAATTTGTGTTTTGGGTGTAAATGTGTTGGATTATTAAAAAAAAAAAAACAAAAACACTATATGTTCCATTACTTTTATTTAAGACTAGCAAAGACTAGTGTTTGAGAGTGTTGCAATTATTTAAAATCACATTAATAAAATTAAATGATAAATACTTAAATGGAAATTAATAAAAAATAAATAAACATAATTATAAGATTTTTCCATATTTTATTCTAGAAATACTATAATTTAACTTTACTTTCACGCAATTTTATACCGTTTTCTACTAGAAAAAAATTACGTGAGATTTACGAAAACCCCCCCTCCCCCCCAAGTGAGATTAAGAAAGATTTAGTTTTATCCCCTCCCCCCCTTGAACACCTCACGTAATTAATGGACGCCCCCTTAGGAGGATGAGATAGGTAATGTTAAATATATTTTAACGGTAATTTCATTTAAAATTTTATTGGTTTCTTGTTCCTCTTTTACATCGATAATAAGAGAATTTTAAATTTTATTTTTATTACATTTATTACAGGGTAAAAAATTAAGTTTAAAAGGGTTTCATATAATAGAAATGAGAAATACACGTTTATTATTTTGCAGCACCTTAAATTATTTTTTTATTAAAAGACAAGTGTATACAGCTTCCTTAATACTTTTTGGACCTGGCCCTTCTATTGGCCTGACAAAACCGGCAGTGACAGACCTAATCAAAGAACATTCCCTTGTGAAATTCAAGGAAAGATGAAATGAAACAAGAAACTGCAGAGTTACCAGGAAGCTCTTAAGTTATCCTGACAACACTGCAGCAAACAAATACTTGACTATGGCTAGACAGAATCTGCGCCTAGTCACAGGCATTCTGATTGGTCATTGCCAAGTACAAAAGCATCTGCATATCATGGGGCTGTCAGAATCCGCACTCTGCAGAGGGTGCGAACAAGAAGATGAGACCATCGAGCATATCCTTTACGATTGCTTCACGCTCTCATTTATTAGAAGATTTGTGTTCGGCGAGTATCGGCTAACATCGGCCGATATAAGAGAAGCACCTCTTGGCGACGTTGTCAACTACATTAAATATGTAGGCTGGCTCACGAGCTAGGAGGTGCATATCTTCTCAGGAGGATGAACAATGGGTCTAATGAGGCCTAAGTGCCGTGGGGGTAACCCACCCTCCACACATTACAGATACAGATTCCTTATTTGACTGGACTTTTAATACCTAGTAACAGTTTAAAAGTGTTTTTTGTTTTAACTATTTTTAGTTCTAGGTACTGTCCTAGTATCTTTGTGATTAAAACTTAATAGTAATAAAATGTAATTTTTAACATGTAATCTTGGTAAATTTTACCCCTCCCATAAAAAGCTAAATCCGCCCTTGGGGCTGCCAGACGTCCCGCCATAGGCGTAATTGTCTAGTACGCGTTACGCCAAAGTACGAAAATGCCCCGCATTTCACTAAAATGCTACGCTTTTGGAATTCAAAGTTATATACAAAGAAATTTTTGACAATTTTTAACCTTTTTTTGAGAAGCTCCTCAGAAAAAGGAACCTGATGATTTATAAATAAATATAAGCGGAGGACCTTTTTTTAGATCTCTACTAAAAAGAGCTTATTTTATAAAAATATCTGTTTTTTTTTAACCTGATCCCCTGTCGTCACGGTTGTCCCACTTTTCCTTTTCGTAAATCTGGCAACCCTATACTCAACCTTTCTTTCGATTTTACAAATAACACGACCATAAACACAACCAAACAATAATTTAATAATTAAAAAGTAAAAATTTTACATTTCGTCGGCTGGTTTTTAGCTCCATCTGTTAGAAAAGCAGCGCATCTATACATCCAAATAAAAAACTATGCAAAAAGTATTTTGTTTCAGCTATGGATCGTAGAAGCAGGGGTTTCAAACTGTTGAGTTTAAGGGCGCAGTATCACTGTATTTTTCATATAAGAAGCAAGGGTTCACCATTTCCGATTGCATTTAAATCCCGCTAAATGTATTAAAATGAATCTTCTACCAGCTTAAAGTATAAGGTTTGGAGAATGAAATCTCCTATTTTTTATTTGTCCTGTTTATACACTGAATTTTAAAAAAAATCATAAAAAGTGATTTTAAAACCACAGGCTAAAAAGTAGGAGATTTCATTCTACATATTTTTCTAAGTATCCCGCCAAAATATTTCTAAATTTTATTGCGTATTTTTCAAATCTAACTGGAAATGCGATTAACAAATATTTGATAAATTTATTTGTCAAATTAGAGATTTTCTATGAATTCCTGTAATTGTGTATAGTTCATGTAGTTCATCTATTTTTAAGAAGATGTCACCGTATAAAAATCTAGCTACTCTGTTTTAGAGATGGTTTTAATAGGTAAATGATTGTTTAGAGGTACCAATTTTTGAAACAATGATACAGCTGTATGCCGTCTTTTATTGTTTCGTGATTTTCATATATATTTGTCTCGCTTTGCGTTCCAGATACAAAATTATCGATTTGTGTTCCTTGCGTATAAACAAGTATTGGCCACGTTGCCAGATGTACAATAAATATCGATTTATACGATAATTTCACAATTTTTTCTCAGGCGAATTTAATTTTAAAGTGGGTGAAATGTGAAATGCGGGAGAGGAACTTTATTGCATTGAGATGTAATTTGAATCCGAATGACCTGGCATCACTGTATGGTACGCACGTAATATTTGCGGGACTTGCTTTCTTCTAATGAATGTTATTTTATCTTTATAAGGAACTTTATTTCTGAGTTAACACGTTGACTGCTATGTGTATATGTACCCTTGTGTATGTCCCATTAGTGCGTAATTGTTCAATATTTTAAATTGTGTTAAAGACACGCAAACATGTTTCAAAGAAAAGTTATATGGATTTAGAAAATACATATTTTAAAAATATTTTTGGATATACAGGGTGTTATATTTTTGCCTGGCATATTTTTTAAAACGAACAACATGTATTTTATTTCAGTTTTAGAATGATTTGGTAATACTGTATTCAAGCCTAGAATGTTTAAAAAAACTATTACAGGTTTGCCAAGCAATTAAATTTTTATGAAATTAGAGAATGATATGCAGACCCCAAATTAAATTATCATAATTTGGGTAGGATTACATTAATTTCAAAATTGTTTAATATACAGACTTGTAGCACATTAAGATAACAAATAGTGTTGATAGTGCTGGATTCTTTTATACCGAGTTGTTACTTGCACAATACTAAATTTATAATCAAAATGCAAGTATTAATCAATGTGTAATTTTATTACATTGACATAAAAATATACAATCAAAAATACATAGCAAACATAATAATAATAATAATAAAAATGAACATAGTGAATAAGTAATAACTAGTCGAGTATACTAGCTGCTGTTAGTAACATCCTCCAGGCCCGGCAGAATGCACAGCTTAGTGACAGGTCTGGTATAATGACCCAACTTAGTTTTGACTTGAGCCATTCTAACGGTACCATCTTTCCCTGGATATACTTTAGCTACTCGTCCCAAAAGCCACTGGCTTCTAGGAAGTTTCTCATCCACAATTAGTACAAGATCACCCAATTTAAGAGGTCTCGTTTTTTCATGCCACTTTCGACGTTGTATTAGAGTCGGTCTGTATTCTTTGACCCATCTGCGCCAAAAAGAATTTGCGCATTTCTCCATTGCTTTCGTGAAATTTTTTTCACCTACTTCATAATTATTTACCTTTCCTGCACGGAGTAACAAGAAATGGTTTGGTGTTATAGCCTCAGGTTCTGAAGGATCAATGGAAATGTGCGTCAAAGGCCGAGAATTTAAAATGTACTCCATTTCTAATAATAAAGTCAAAAGAACTTCCTCTTTTGGATTTGCACATTTTAATGTTACATTCAGGGCCGTCTTAACTGACCGAATCATTCTTTCCCATATACCTCCTTGATGGCTGGCCAGGGGACAATTGAATTTCCAGCGAATTCCTTTTCCCACAAGAAAATTGTTGAACTCAGTTTGATTTAAATTTTCAGACCATTCACGTAGTTCTCTTTCAGCCCCAACAAAATTCGTACCATTGTCGCTCCAAAATTCTTTAGGCTCACCTCTTCTGCACATAAATCTTCTCATGGCCAGAATAGTTGAGCTCGTATCTAGACTAGCAGCCAATTCAATATGAACAGCTCTTACCGTGAGACAAGTAAAAAGCACCCCATATCTTTTTTCAATCCTCCTACCAATAGACACTGTTACGGGGCCAAAAAGATCAACTCCTACATAAGTGAATGGAGGAATAAAACTTTCCAATGTTTCGGTTGGCAAAGCTCCCATTTCAGGGGCTACTGGCGTGCATTTTCTAACTCTACAATCTTGGCAATTACTAAAACATCTTTTGACAGCTGGTCTTAATTTTAAAATCCAAAAGTTAGAACGAATATTATTAACTACTGTTTCAAATCCAATATGACCTGCTTTTTCATGAAATTTTTGAATTAATAAAACCGTATATCTATGACTGGAGTCTAAATAATTGGAAATTTTTCATTAAAATTAATATTTACATCTTGAATTCTACCCTGAAGCCTAATGATACCATTATCATCGAGAAATGGAGACAATTTGTACAACCTGCTGGATTTGGATAAAGATATAGAGTTTTTTAACAATTGTACCTCGTCTGGAAAACTATTTCTTTGACACTGGCGAATCCACATTTTCTCAGCTGCTTCTACTGAATCAACATCTAAGGACATTTTAGTTGGACGATCTTGTTTTCTCATTCGTAAACATTTGACGATATGAAGGACCCACGCAGTCGACCTAATTAATCTCAAATACTTTGAAAAACGGGAAATATCTGGCAAAATTTCTAATTCAGATGATCTCTCAGATATTAGAAGAATATTTTCTTCCTGGTGACAACGAGTATTTGGCTCTACTGGCCAGCATTCTTTGGGTTTTTTAAGAAAACTAGGACCATTCAACCAAAGACTTTGAGCTGATAAATCTACTGGGTTAGACTCCTTGGTTGCTAAATCAGCTACGTTTTCTTGACTTGACACCCAACGCCACTGCTCACTTCTGGAATTTTCATGGATCTCTCCCAAGCGACATGCAACAAAGGCAGGAAAACGTTTAGACTCAGACCTGATTTGATGAAGCACAACAAGAGAGTCAGTCCAGTAATGGACTTGTCGTATTTCATAGTCAAGTTCAGAAATGATAGATTTCGAAACCCTAAGAGCCAATACACAAGCTTGAAGTTCTAATTTAGGTATTGTTGTTTGCTGACCTAATTTAACGACTTTAAATCTAGAAGTGACAAAGGAAGTATAAAAGTTTTCATTTACTTCGAGTCTCAAGAAAGCAACGCAAGCCAAAGCTTTCTCGCTAGAATCACTAAATAGATGTAGATCAACAAATGGAATATTAGTTAAAGAAGGGAAGTAATATCGAGGAAAATTTATAGGCGTTAAGCTTTGCAGTTCATGAATCCAAGTTTTCCATGAAACAAAAAGAGTTTCTGTAAGTTCAGAATCCCAGGCGATATTGCTTTTCCATATATTTTGCATTAGTATTCTTGCTTTTACCATTACAGGTGCTAGGAACCCTAGTGGATCAAATATTGACATGGTTACTTGGAGGACTTCTCTTTTAGTAGGAAATCTTAAACATTTCCAAATTTCGGGAGTAACTTTCTTTAAATTAAATAAAAATATAAAATTGTCATTAACTGGTGACCAAGAAAGACCTAAAATACGCTCAACTTTTTCTGTGTCAATTTTGAGGGCCTCTGGATTTACTGCTCTTAAATGGGCAGGTATTGATGAAATAACAGCAGGGGAATTACTGATCCATTTCGTCATCTCAAACCCAGCTTGTGAATGAACGTATATAATATTTTTAACAGCTTCTATAGCTTGAGCTTCAGAAACAAATGAATCCAGGTAATCATCGACGTAGTGTTGCTTCTTGATCTTCCGTTGGATGCCAGGAAATTGTGCTTCATAAAGTTCTGCGTTACTATTTTTAACAAATTGAGCCTTTGAAGGTGATGAAACAGCACCAAATATCATCACGTTCATTTGGTAAACGTCAGGTGGTTGTTTTGAACCAAAGTCACGCCATAGGAACCGTTGAGCGCATCTATCTTCATTCCTAATGTGGACCTGGTGAAACATCTCCTTTATATCACCATTCACGGCAACTGGACCTTGTCTAAATCTCCACAACACTGCAATGAGTGATGGAACCAAATTTGGACCTTGTAGCAGGAAATTATTAAGACTAACATTATGGCTTTTTGCAGCGGCATCAAAAACTAATCGAATCTTTCCTGGCTTATTTATGTTCCATACTGCGAAATGTGGAAGATACCAAGTCTTTGGTGTGTCTGTTATCTGAGACCTATTAAGTTTACTTGCATAACCTTTATTTAAGTATTCATGTATCTTCAGTTGATATTCTTCTGCAAATTTTTCATCCGCTTTCATTTTTCGCTCCATACAAAAAAGTCGTTGAAGTGCAATCTGGCGACTATCAGGCAACGTTTCTGTTTTGTCTCGCCAAAGATGACCTATTTCATAATGGTTACCAGTTTTCTTTAATGTCGCTTTCATGATGCCCAATGCTCTTTTGTCCTCGACAGATTTGACGGCATGATCATCAATTTTGATACCAAAATCATCCAAACGAAAGCTATCTTTTACTAATAAGTGAAGTTCATCATCTTTTTCTGCTGTGCAGCATAAATGTACATGTTCTAAATGAGGATTGACAACATTATTTAGAGGTCCGTGAATCGTCCAACCCAATTTAGTTTTCGACATCATTGGTTGATCCAATCTTGGCTGGATGACCTCTCTAGATGCTATCAAGCCAATGTGACTTTGGCCTAATAGAATGAGAGGATTGACATCTTTGACTAATTCTAAAATTTTGCGATCCAAATGAGGGAACGTCTTTGTGACACTGTCAATATTGAAACGTTGATTTGGCAGTTCTAAATGCTTCTGTTCTGATTTTCCCTACTTGAAAGAATTCCGAAGCAGAAACTCCAGCAATTTCTAGACACACGACTCTGGATTCGTTTTCGTGGTGCCATACACCATTTGTCCACTGATAGCAAAGTGGGACAAGTGGCCCTATAAGTCCCAATTGGTTGGCTAAATTTTCTTCGATTAGGGAACAGGTCGAACGTTCATCCAAAAGAGCGTAAATTTCACATTCACCATCTGGACCACGAACTTTTACAGGTATAACTTTTAGAAGGACACGATCTTCTTCAGAAAATGTAGATTGTTTGGCACAAAATTGTGCAGATGGTGGCTCTAGAAGAGGTACAGCTTTTGAGGGCTCATGGTGTGGTTTAGCTAGGTGTAATAGCTTATGGTGCTTTCCCTTACAACCCTCTTCGTTACATTTAATCTTCTGGCGGTAACATCTATTGGCAGAATGCCCTATTTTTAGGCATATAAAACACAACTTCTTGTCTAAAACTGCTGCGCGTCTATCAATCACTGACATTTGAAGAAATTCCCCACATTCCACAATACTATGAAGAGAACTTTTACAAAAAGGGCATCCTAAGGTTGAAGTAGGTTTCTTTGTTATATTTTCATTAGCAACTAAAATATTCTCTTGTTTAGTAGATCTTTGAAATGGATTAAATGTAACAGTGACTGAGTTAACTTCTTCTTCTAGCCATTCAGCAAAGTCCTCTAAAGAGGTGTGAGGATTGGTTAATTCAAGTCTGTATCTAAATTTTCCCCAATTATATCTCTGAATTGGAGTCAGCTTATCTACCAGCGAAGATAAAAGTTCTGGATTCAACAGATAACAATCAGAATCAATATTTTTTATAGTAGTAACCATATTTGTTACAGTGTTCAGGAAAAAAATACTGGAGTCGAGTTTATCTTCTCTAATTGGGGTTAGTTTTCGCGCTTTCTGTAATAGAGATAAGACAATCCACTCTCGACGACCAAAGTTCATCTCCAGTAGCTTAATAATTTTATTTACATTATTTGCCGAAATGAGAAGGGCTTTAACAGTGTCTCTGGCCTTACCCTTCAAAGCTCTGTCTAAGCGTACCAAGTTTTCTTGATCAGAAAGGTTAAAGCACTCAGAAGTACGCTTAAACTCGGAAATAAAAACAGGCCACTCAGAGATGTCACCAGCGAAAGAAGGCAGATCTTTTAATTTTGAACGTAGTAGTAGTTGATTTGTCATGTTACTGTTCTGCACACACTGCTTAGCTATATCAAGAAGCAAATCATTATTAGCTTTATTATCTTCTTCAGCTTTTTTGCATATTGCTTTAGGATGAAGGGATGATGACGCTTCATAAATTTTATGACTACTATCCTCCAGAGATACAAAAGATTGGACGGGTATAGACAGGGCGCATTGTCTGGCATCATTAATCCAATTATTAAATTTCCCAGGGGAGTCATAAAGCCTTTCTGAAACTGGCAGTTCATCATCACTATCTTGCTCTTCCAATATCAAATTCTGAATTTCTGCTTCTTTTATCAGTAACTCACGTTTTCTATTGATTATACGTAACTCTTCTTCGTCAAGTTTCTTTTGCTTTTCAATAAATTGTAATTCTACGGTTAACTGAGATTTTACTTTTGTTGATACAGATAATCGTGATTTTTCTTTTTGAATTACAGGCACAGATTTATTATGTTGTTTACTAGAATGTATAATTTCAGATTTAGAAATTCTAGGTGTGTTCGCAGGAGGACTAACATTATCACATGCTTTGGAAGTTGTTGCTACTTCATTATTGGACTTAGCATTACAGCCTTCCACCACCGTAGCAGGATATCTTCTTGGTGGAACACCTTTATTATTTCTAGAGCTCCTTCTAGTATTTTCCATAGCGCTTAACAAATTAGCTCGAAAGGACCAATGTTACTTGCACAATACTAAATTTATAATCAAAATGCAAGTATTAATCAATGTGTAATTTTATTACATTGACATAAAAATATACAATCAAAAATACATAGCAAACATGATAATAATAAAAATGAACATAGTGAATAAGTAATAACTAGTCGAGTATACTAGCTGCTGTTAGTAACACGAGTGTTTTGAAACTTGTCTTATATATGGCTACTTTGAGGTTTAATTTACTTAATTTTTTCAAAGGCAACATATTTTAGCATACAATTCCTTATAAATTTGCCTGTTCAACAATACCAACATGTTAGAGAATAACACCCTGCAGGTAGTTATACATATTTGATTGTTTTCAGGTTGTCAAATAATTTTAATTGACTTCATTCATTTGCTATGTTATATGTAGGGTGTATCAAAGCGCGAGGTTACGATTTTTTTAATTGTTTCAATGGAATTCACTGTATTAATTAATTGGTGGTATAACATAGAGAGTATTACATTTAAAAAATTGAGAAAATCGTAACCTCAAATTTTGACACATTCTATATACAACATATCAAATTGAAAATATTGTTCGACGATGTAAAAACAATCAAATATGTATAACAACCTGCAGGGTGTTTTGCTTTAAAAATGCACACTGCATATTTATGAATAATTGTTAAATATGGTCATACAACTTTTATATTATTTTTTTTTTCGTATTTCCTATTATAAAACTCATGTGTTATTGACTATCATATTGGTATCGTTGGATATGTAAATTTATAAAGAATTGTATGTTTAAATAAGATACAGCGTGTGGCATTTGAAAAAATTAAATAAATTTAACTTGGAATTAGCCATATTTAAGACTTGTTTTTCAAAACACTCTGTATAAAATAATCCAGTTCTATCACCACTATTCGTTAGCTTAGTATCTTATTACTATTTTTTTAAATTAAATTATAATTTAATTTAGGGTCTGCATCATTCTCTAATTTCATAAAAAAATAATTTATTGGCAACCCTGCAATATTTGTTAATAAAGTTCTAGGGTTAAATGCAGTATTACAGCATTGCATGCAGCATTCTAAAACTGTAGTAAAATACAGGGTTTTTTATTTAAAAAATATACCTTTTTATTTGTCAGACGAAAACGCAAAACACTGTATGTCTAAAAATATCTTTAAAATACCCTTTTTTGAAATTCATATAACTTTTTATTTAGAAATTATTTACGTGTCCATAACATAAATTGAAATATTGAACAATTACGCACTAATGTATGTCCAGGGCCGACTAGAGGGGGGGGTAGCCGGGACTAATTCCCGGGGCCCGGGCTTAAATGGGGGCCCGGGCTTAAATGGGGGCCCGGCAGCGCTGTAAGGGGGCCCGTCAAAGTTTTTTTTTTGTTCTGCATGAGAAATTCGACACAAGATGAGAGAGGGAAGTTAAGTTTAAATTAATTAAAAGTTTTAGCCTAGAGAAGTTTTATTCGGGTGAGGACTTTTTTTTTTGTTTAGAAGAAGAAGTAATTGAAAGGGAGAATAGTTTTTGATGTAAAGACCTTTTAAATTCTATTTCAGTAGAAGAGGAACAGTTTTTGGTTAAAGATTTTTTTGTCACATGGCCCGATCTAGCGAATTGTCCTGGGGCCCGGCCTGGCTCTCGGCGGCCCTGTGTATGTCCTGAATATATTATTAACAATATATGCACGCCACATATGTTTGTAATAATTTAATCCCGCGCCGCGTGTATGTATTTTATTCGCGCATCTATTAGATATTGTAGTTTACCTAAGTATTTACTTAAACTACTTAAAACGTAAAAACAGACTTAAATTTTTAGAAAAACTACTTCGGCTCAGCAGACCCGACCACAACATTTGCTTCGGCAGACAACGTGTTTTAAATGCTTTTTTATTTATTTGTTGTTTAATGTGTATTTGGTTATTAATATTTCAAAAATGCTTATTTTTCTTATTGATTAATCTAAAATGAACACGTAATTTTTATTAATAATTGAAAATAGTACTATAATTCTAAATTGATAAAAAAAAATTATAATAAAAACTTAATATGAAAACATAAATTACGACTCTACAAATGAAGTAAATTTTTATAATTAATTTCTCTTTTCTTACAAAAACATTATCTCAGCAATATGTCATAAGTTGCATACACACAGTATGTCTATGTAAGTTGACAGCATATAGAAAACTTTTTTTATTATTCATTTTATGTAAAAGTTATTCTTTATAAAAATGTATGCATGGTCTAACAGAAAATGCAACCACCCGATATCAAATTTTATCAGTCGGTTTTACAAGGTTTGTCAAAAAATTTATTTTCGACAAACCCTATATACGACTGATAAAATTTGATATCAGATGTTTGAATTTTAGGTTTTAGACCATGCATAACTTTTTATGTAAAGTAACTTTTTTCTAAAATTAATAGACCATTCAATTGTTTATGAAAAATAAGATTTTTTCTTAAAATTCTTAAAAAAGTTTTCCGTACGCCGCCAAGTTACACAAACATACTACATATAAATGAGATTAAATTTGTTGAAAATAATTTTTACTGATGCAGATCTATATAAAGTATTGTGGGTAAATACGGTAATAAAAACACTTTATTATTATATTTTTCTTTTTTTTTATTTGATTCATTGGCTGCAAGACCTTTCGGTATATACAGGGTATTCTATTAAGAATGGAAGCAACCGAAGATTAACTGATCAGAAATAAGCCGATTAAACGAAACATCCGTAGGTAAAACATTACTCGAAAATCAAAAATTATAAACAGCTACAATTTTTTTTGTTATTTAGTTTAATTTTACTAAATTCGGCAAACGTTATTGGTGTAATAAAATACACCTATCAGCAAAAAAAATAAGTTAAATAAGCTTTGCCAGTGGCATACTTCATGGGCAAGTAACACTTTTTTCCCTTCTAAATTTTAGTCCACTGTCCAAAATTTTGATTTTTTTTTATTAAATTTCTAAAAAGAGTACATTATTTATTTGAAAAACATCAAAAAATTTAAAATTTTATGTCTAAATAACTTTTTGGATAGTGACGTAAAATTTAGAAGGGATGCCGTATTACGTACCAATGCTGTACGCCTCTGGAAAAGTTAATTAAAGCAGGTAACTAATTTTTGCTGATAGGTGGATATTATAACATCAAAACCGTTTGCCAAATTTAGTAAAATTCTTGTGAGTAATAAAAAAATATAGCCATAAATATTTTTTGGATTTTAACACCGTAATTCGGAAACGAGAAACATTTTATCTAAACATGATTTGTTTAGTTGTCTTATTTTATTCAGAGAATCGTCAGTTGTTCTATGTCCCATTCTTAACGAAACACCATGTATGGTATAATAGGTCCCTACGTAATGATACGAAGACCTTTATCCTTTGTTGACTGGACACAAGAATGAACTACTAAGTAAATATAACCGATATTCCGAATGTAATCCAAAATATTATTTTTATACCTGCTACATCGAAAATATTTGCAAGGTCAAGAACTCGTTTACGTATCATCGCGTAGTGGCTAGGGGTGATGAATTTGTTATTTTATAACAATTACCGTTTAAAATTAATAAAATTATTACGCCATCTGTTGAACAAAAGAACTATTAAATATGGAATATTGCTCCATCTGTTGAACAAAAGGATTCTTAATTTATGACATATAAATGACATCTATCAAAATTAGTTCATGTTACGAATATTGGGGGTGGTACTGTGGCCTTAACAAAACATCCGGCCAACGCTTTGAAGGACATAACTAACGATAGCTCTGGAACATTAACTAGCGATTCTGTAGAATTAAACAATACAATAAAACTGTTCAAAGAAAAAGATCAAGACACTCATAATGATACAAATTTAGGTTTTGGGACTTGTGCAATTTTCACATTAGGCAGACGATTTGTCATTTCATTTGACACTTCATACCTGTGATGACCACGTTTTTACTGTAGTCAGATTCAAGACATATTATCTGATTTAAAATCCCCTATGATTGTCAAAACGATCAGAGGTTCATCGCTTGTATCTTGCTATTTGTTTGTTATTGTTGTGATTTTAAGTTAGCTTGGAATGGATTGGATTTCTATTTCTTTCAATTATGGTGAATCATTTTTGTTTTATCTTGTGTACGTTTTATGCAAAATAAGTATATTTAATCCTAATAAAAATAAACATTTTAAGGTATCAAAATTATACATTGAAATAGATCGTTCGAAAGAGCTAATTAAATGTATTAGGTTGTGTTTTAAATACCTATTCACTAAACATGTGGTTCGTTTGTCCAATTCCATTGCATTTTACGTTCCTACACGTACAAGTCGCTGGTAAAACAACGGACAAATAAACGGACTGACATGCACAGTGGTTACTTTACGAATGCATCCATACACGAGTCAGAGATACATCAGAAAGGAGCTGTTGAAACAAACCTAACGATAAATAAACTTTTGTTTTCATGGCTAATTTAGTTTTTTGTGTAATAAAAACTTGAAATCGTCGTGGGAGTCGTTTTCATGGCTAATTTAGTTTTTTGTGTCATAAAAACTTGAAATCGTCGTGGGAGTCGTTTTCAACCAGTCCGATCCTGCATTCGTTGTTGCCAGCTCGTCTGGCAGTCCACCTACATGAAATTTTTCGAGTTGTCCACAACTATCTAGAATTTACCCAATGCAGTAACGACAGCAATACTATAGCGTTAGAGATCATCTGGAAACTACGAGTATAGTTTGTTGCAAATTATAAGATTTGGAAAAACCCAGTTGTTTTACCCGCGCTGATAACTGTAGTTATTAACAGCGGTCCGAATTTTAACAAACAATTGTGACCCTTAGGTATTGAATAAGTGGGTAGTCAATAAGTGTCACAGTTAAATGCTCTTGTTTGTATAGAGGTACTGTTGTAATGCTCTGCGCTGTTGAAAGGACAGGGTTGAACCATCGACCATCGTTAACAAACCTGATTTATTTTTGTTTTGTAGTTTGTCGTTAAAATAATGGAGTTAGAAAGTGATGAATTTATTTCTGAAATTAATGTGAATGTGCCGGCTTTGGTAAATGCTAAACAAGTTCTGAACGTATACAATAGTGATTTATCTATTTTCTTATTAAACTGTATGCATATGTTATAAATAGTTTTTTGGCAGGATTTGTTGATAAATACAATTTTATTTGTTTGTAGAACTTAAATTGGAGTTACCGCAGTCTGCCGCTATGGAGTGGACAATATTAATTACTAATATTTCTACTTCATTAGTAGCTAAAGTTATAAAAAATGGAGGAGAACCTCAACATTCGAGAAACGATTCCAGTTCTTCTCGTTGTATACCAAAGCATTTATTAGAACTATTCAAACATTATATGACATGTATGATGCAAACAACTTCCCAAATTTAAGCAAACGAATGAAAACTAAAAAACAAAATGATAATTGAAAATTGCCACAAAACTACTTAATTTGTAGAGATTTTTAATATCACATGGTTTTAGATTTAAAGTGGTGGACAAACGACAAGGAATCATTCTATCTTGTCGATTAGTGATATATTATTTGGTCTGATGGTAAAAAATGCGTAGCTGATGTATCTACTGGGGGTAAAATAATATGTATCTTACATTGTGGAGGAGCATATGGTTGGGTGGAGCATGCTCTGTTATTATCGGCTAAGCATACAAAAAAAGGAGTCTAGATTATTATCAAGATATTGATGAAGATTAATTTGAAAAATGGCTAGGATATGATTCGATTCCAAAAATACAAAATAAGAGTGTTATTGTGTTAGATAATATATCATTCCAGATTAGTTCGCAAATTTCCAACCAAAAAAAAACCTACGATCCAACAATTTTTAATGGAAAATAATTTATATTTTAAAGAGACTTGTACTAAAAAGCAGCTACTAGAAGTTTTAGAAGTTGGACATTTTACAAATGAGTACGTAGTAGATAACGTTATAAAAAGTCATGCACAACATTCTGCGGTTACCTTCTTAATATTGCAATTCTAACCCCATAGAATTATTATGAGCTCAATTAAAAAAAGATTTTCATGATAATAATATTACTCGTAAATCAAGTGAGAATGTTATTAATTTAATAAAATATGCATTTAATAAAATTACTAATGTACATTGGGCAAACGTGATTAAACATGTTATTGCTATTGATAATAAATATTCAATAAGGACTCCACAAAGATTTATCATTAACGTAGCTGAAAGTAGTGACGGAGATTTTAGTGAAAATGATAATCCTTAAATCAGAGATTTTGTATGAATTATTTTATTTAATTTTGTAGCTAAAAAATTAAAAGTCTCAGTCTCTTTTGGTACTTGTAAAATTGTCTAAAATTATTTGCTCCTATTTACAGCAACGCTGCATATTCCTTCTCTTATAATTTCTCACGTAATAATGTAAAAAAAAACATTTTTGTTCATTTTCATTACACACATTTCTCATTCCGACCCTGTCTATAGTGTGATTTGAGAATTCCATTTCTTATAATTTGCAACGAACAATACCAGTGCCGTGCGCCGCATTTTTATATAAATAGACGAATTTTGCCGGTTGAAATTAAGTCGATCGAAAGGAATTAGTTGTATAAAGATTAATATTTTGAAATATAAATAGTGCTGTAAGAATATAGGCTTTCACGGCCGCCGTCAATGTAATTGTTTGTTTCCGGACTGTTATTTCGTGGTCTTTCTTAGTTATTACTACCAAACGTTTCAGCTGCAACTGCGGCAGCCATCTTCAGTGAATCCTCCTTCGCTCCGAGTGTTGTATTTATATGCGTGTCTGCGCGCTCTTTTTTGGCGGTAATAGTATTATGAAACGTTTGGTAGTAATAACCAGAAAGACCATGGCATAAGAGCCCGGAAACAAAAAAATTACGTAAATAATGTTGTTATAAAAAATAAGTATTTGAGATAGTTATAATCTCTAAGTTGTAAATAAATTATTTACAACAAGTGTACAAATAAATTAAATAAAATACAACTGTTTTAAATAAATAAATGTTACACTATCAATCTTATCGAAATGAACAACCAAGAGTCTTAAAGAAAGTAAAATTTTATAAATATAATCTTAAAATGTAGATGATAAAAAAATTAGTACGTTTTAAACCACTCTCTCCTATTTGTGGCGTCACAGTTAAAAGGTTAAAGTTCAGAGGGTTCTCTTCAAATAGGGGTTACTCCTTTATAAGGCTTTTCTGGATTTAACTATAACCTGGATGGACTGAAAAAAAAAGGAAAAAACTTTTTATTTTTTCCTTTTTGAAAAAACGTTATTCTTCATAAAAGTTTTTGCTTGTTTCAAAAAATAATTCAAACAAAAGTTGCATATATTTTTGCTTTAGTGAAATAATGACAAAAATTATTACTTTTTATTTATTTTTTACATTTTTGTCATTATTTCACTAAAGCAAAGAGATATTCAACTTCTGTTTGAATTATTATTTTTGAAACAAGCAAAAATTTTTATGAAGAATAACATATTCTCTAAAAGTTGAAAATAAAAAAGTGTTTCCTCTTTTTCAGTCAATCCGGAGACACCGTATATGTTTGTAAGAAGTTTATGCCTGTTTTCACCTGTATAAGATGAGGTTAAAGTATTTACTTCTAACTTTCGAACTAAATAAAGATTAAATTCTTGCCGATATTTTCCGATGAATAAGTATTTAAAAAAAAACTATAATTGATTCTTCATCAAACATAATTTGAAGTAGAACGTTATTACTCATTACAAAATTCTTATATTTTCTTTTTTTATAGGAACTGTAAACATGTATGATTAATAGTGCAGCAGTATTTGATATAGACAAGGCTATAAAAAACTGTTTATGGAGTTTTTCTTGGCTCCAACTAAATACACGCTCGTGATTTACTGATAAAAGCACCGATAAAAAGTGTATGTATATAAAGCGTGTATAGGTTTGCTTTACTACCAACTACTAAGTACAAGTATGTGAAAGTAATTGAGAATTAAATTCATTTTAAAGATATCTACTTATGGAAAAATATATGTTTAAGAAAGTTCAAAAGATCATATGGTCGAACGGAATTGAATACTTTACTGTTAATGAAATTAAACACTGTTATGATTAAGTTTCAAATATATTTATTTACTCCATTCGACATAGTGAACTTTTTCTACAGATTCAAATAAAGAAAATGTGGAATTAAAGAAAGCAAGAAATAAAAAAACTGATATTTCAAACATAAATTTAACAAAATAAAATCGACAAAATGTCACATACCTTCTTATCGCATGAGGCGAGAGATCTCCACCGTCGCTCAAATCGCTGTCAATATGCATTCGTCCTCCTTCTGTCGCCTTGAGATAAGATTCTCTTCGCGTGATCCTGTCATCGTCGACTGAAAAATAGAAAGGAATTAATTTTATGCAGGCACTTTTTAGAAATAAAAATAATTCAAACAACTGAAAATTGTTCATTTTTAACGAGTAACTACCAAATCAGTTATTCAAAATAGAATAAAAATATTCTGCACAATATTATTGTTTAGTGTATTCGCTTTGAGTCACTGTTTCAGATTGTGAATAGGGTATTTTTTTTGGAAAATAGCAAAAATAACTTAAGAATTACGTAAACGTTATTAATTTTTGCCGATGTTAAAGAAGATTAAGAGTTGAAAAATTGAAATTATCAAGATTAAAATATTAATAATGAACTCACCGGGATTAATATTAGTATTTTTAGGTCGTCGTTTTACCACCACTGGTTTGTCGTCATCTAGAAACAAAAAATGAGATGGTTTAAAAATCAGTGTATGCTAGTTTATAATAAACATTTTTAAAATACATTCCAACATACATTACAGTTAAAATATAAAATCCGTCTTTTAAACAGTTTTTTTGTCACAATTTTGGGGGCAATTTTTACACTTCTTTCTTTTAAATATTCTTAAATTTGCCGAAGTTTTTATTTAATTCGGCTTTTAAATAAAAACTATTTTTTGGATTAGTCTCTAAAGACAAGATTTGGTAAAATCCATTGCCACCGCTGCGGGTAAGAAACAGGGATTCTTCTTCAGACCAAGGAAATATTTATCCACTTTAAAATGGACACTGTACAAGGTGCCTTGAATACTTGAAAACTCTACATGCATATGGAGAGTTGCAGCACCTACACAGAAGAGTTATCTGCCTAATTAACAACGATTATCTCACGATAAATCATTACTCTTCTCCGGTACGGCGTGCGGTTGGTGATTATCCTACTTCAATAATCTCTTCTCCGGTAAATTATTTTTCATTATACAACTACTAGCCAGACCAGCCAGTGTGAATTGCCAGCCCCTTAATTCACATCGTTAGTCAGCCCAGTTTCAAACTTCTAGAACCGTCGGGTATGATTGGTCCTTCACACCTAAGGCTAATGTTTGGAACTGTATTCTCCAAGTTTTTCTGATCACTTCAATGTCAAATAATAAGACCAGCACCGAGTAGTAACTATTCTGAAGACGTACAGTACTGAGGCTTCTAGATTACAATCCATAATAAAAGCATGCAAATAAAATAAAATTGTTCACGAATTAGTAGAAAGATCTACGTTAGGTTAGGTTAAAAGCGAGTGGGATGATCTCATCGCCTTCCACTGCGATCTAGATGGATTTATTACGGCTCATGACTAACTTATAGTTCACCGTACAAGCCACACCTTTTGATGAAAGCCATGGTTGAGTTGGGTGAGACTTGTGTTGAAGTCGGTGGGCTCCAGTCGGGTGAATCTGAAGCTCCGGAACCTAGTTCTTCCTAAAATGGAGCGGGTACATAGAATATACGCTGCAGAATCGACAGTCCGGCATTTATTGTAGACCTATCCTTCTTAAGTTGTTACCTGTCTCATTAGTTCCGTCAGAGTATCAACGCCTTTGAATGAGTTAGCCCTGCGGTATCTTTCAAGTTACACCCTCTGTCCATTTTGATATAATTCCATTGGTTGTTCTCCTTGCAATTCCAAGGAATGAATTTGGTCCTATGAACTCAAAAGTCGGTTCTTCTTTTAGCGAGCGCCTCGGCTCATTTCTTTTCCTCCACACCGCTGTGTCCGGAAAGCATATATGTATAGAAAAGCTACTTCAATACGTCTCACCATAGGTGATTAACTAAAATAGGATTTTTAGGTAGTAAACGTGCAGAAAACCTACTTCAATATTGCGCCAGATGGTGACATATTTAAATAGGATTATCTCATTATTACGCAGCGGAAAGATTCTGAAATGCTACAGTACGTGTTTCCTTGCAATAGTTATAAAAAACGTATTTGTACTCTATTCTTATTCAATGGTTTTTGGCACACTGTAAATTATTTGTATGTCAAGGGGGTCATTTTTTAGCACATTTTGGTACTTTATAATATAGAAGGGCAACCAACTTGAATTCATCGTTTCGAAATATCTCTAGCTTTTCAGCGTGAAATGGATGTTGGCTACACTTTGATCATTTTTGATCTACTACCAGCCGTTTTGAGACACACAAATGATATAATTTGTAAATGAGGGAGGGAAACTTAAAGTCTTTACCACAGCAGAAAAATGGAAATTACAATTTATTATGTAAGATGTAGGGCTCGCTATAGGGCAACGACACAAAACAATAAAAGTGGAATTGACAAAGAACGTCATAATAAAAAAAGTCAGTCCACAACGGAGATTGAAATAACTGAAGAAGGCAGTGTCTTTTACTGCTTACTATAGATCTGTTGGGGGCATTAGCTTTAATCCAAAGGTAAAAATCGGTCCAAGGAGATCCGCATGTAGTAACCCTTCTATCTGTTATTTTTCGAGTGGTTAAACATTTTCAGCAAAATGAAATAAAAAACTTGAAACTTAACTAGAGTGATGTCCAGTCGAAAGTGACCGCAGGACATCACTGATTAATAGAATAACAAAACGCGTGTTGTACTGAAATAGCATTTCAAGAATATTAAAGCTGCGAAATAAATGAATAATCCTACTCCAATACGGCACCATCTAGCGCAATATTGGAGTAGAATTTCTGCGAGTTTACCGCCTAAAAATCCTATTCCAGTAGGTCACCGACGGAGGGATGTATTGAAATAGCTTTTCCATATACGCGTTCCGGAAACCAGATCAAATAATTTTGTTCCGGGGGCACACAAGGGTGTTTACACAGTTCCAAACCAGCTTTGAGTCAACTCAGTTAAGGAATTGTAAAAGTGAACAATCATTTTTTCGATAGGGTTACATCCAGTCTCCCAAAAATACTCATAAGTATTTTGGGGGAACGTATAAATACCTTGATAAATGGCCACTAGTCTTGATCCGCACTTGGCCCGAGGTATATAAAACTTTTAATGTTTTACTAGTTTACTAGACGTTAGAAATACTTAAGTAGTTATATTATTTCTTAGTTACTAGGTACGTTATAGTACCTGTTATATACGTGCAGACGCCACTAATAATACTATTTATATTTATAAATCGTATTCGACCCAAGTTACGTGGCCGAAGGCTATTACAGGTGCTTGGTATTCCCAGCTATATAATGGACTTTACAGCTGGTAAAATCCTTAATTGTCCATCTTTAAATTCCCGTGACATATCAGATCTTCGATTTTCATTCAATGGCACACTCGGCCTAGTAACTTGGCGGGGTACTGTTTACAAATATGGACGTAAATTCTTATTCTTTTTTAAATGACACTCGGTGGTGTGTGTATAATTATCATGGGTATAACCCGTCGTCCTTTTCGGTCATGGCTTGCTTAAGAAACTTTTTTTTTTTGATCACACATTAAACAGGGTAGCGAAAAAGTCTGGCAATAAGGTATTTTCTCTGAAACGAATGAGTATGAAGAGTGGAAGTAACAAACATTTTTGATTTTGAGTTGAACTCATAGGACGGTGCTAAGAGCCACTGTTTATGTCCTGACTATGAAGACTACATATAGTCCTGACAAAAGTGATAAGCTTTGCATAAACATCCCAAAATGGAGCCACCCTTAAGTGCTTGATCTAATCTCTGCTTGATGTATTTCCTTAGACAGGTGACAAGTGCCATTCGCTATGTGTTCTGTGTTCGCCATTTTACTGTCAGTTCACAATAATACACGCTTCGGTCTTGTTTGTTGTTTATAAAACATTTAGAACCGCCTTAACGTAAAAACTCGTAAAAGTAATGGTAGAGGAAGTTTTAGTGAAGAACAGAAGATTGTGAAAACGGGGTCAATGTATTAAAAAAGGGAAAACTCTGAATAACTTAAGAATGTACTTTCGCCAGAAAACAAAATTTCTGAAAAAAAAAATTGATTTCTATGATACCTTATCTAAAGGTACAATTTGGGAACGCGAGACCGAGACAGGACACAGAGGCAAGCGACCGCATAAGTCGATCGAAATGTGTTTCTTACATCTGACTCACATGTAATTAAATGAAGCACATTTGGGACAGCCTGACTGATGCAAGAGACGCGTCAGCACTTTTAATCTGGCAGTTTTTGCCGCCTATCGCTTGCATCGGTCTCGCGTTCTCAAATTGTACCTTAACAAATCCATAGTACAATTTTTTTTTAAATAACCTACTAGGGGTAAACAAAGTGGCTCAAAATGATGCTGGAAACACCACAGTAAATAAGACGATTTTTTAGTGTTTTCAAATTAATAGCATTTTTTTTAGAAAAGTCATTTTTATATACTTAAGGTGATTACAGCACCCCCTTATAATTTTCGGACAAGCATATCTCAAAAAGTAATTTTTTTTTAAATTAAAATTTTGGCAAAATAAATTAGGCAATAATATATATCTAGAACATGCTTATATTTTAAAGTTTTAATTATTTCCAGTTTCCAAGAAAAAAAATTAAAGGGCTTTAAATTTTGAAATAGCATAATGAAAATAAATACATTCCTCAACAGCAGTATTCTTAATATAATCCCCAAATTTAAGCTCTTAATATGTTGTTAATGATTTTTTAAAATTCGCCGAAATTAGTGGCTAAAACGCCTCGTTAAGTGCTGCTTTCTGGTGTAACGCGTCTGTAACTATCGTATCGTACACTCCCGAGTCATCATTCGTTTCTTGCAACGGTTTAACATCAGTTTACACCAGTTTAAACCAGAAAATAGCACTTAACGAGACGTTTATTTTTTTAAAAAATTACTTTCGAGATATCCTTGTCCGAAAATTATGAGGGGGTGGTGTAATCACCTTAACTGGTTTTTTGTTCTAAACTAATTTTCCGTGTTGCTCTTAAGCTAAATTTTGAAAAAATAAAGAATAAATAATGTATTATGTTGTTTTATTATTTTTTTCTCAATTATCGCAAAATATAAATTTTGGCACTCTTCACCTTTGTTACTTCCACTCTTCAATTATGAAATTGTAGGATGATGAAAGGGATTGTATTCTGTATTTTTTAGAGGACATATCAAATTTATGTGACGTTTGCGTTAAGCGTACCACCGCCATTTTTTAAATGGTAATGTAGATCGAGTGATATATCAGAATTATTGATCATTTCTGGAGAAAGTGCCTGCATTTCAAGACGTATACCATCTTTTAACTTATTTATATTAGTTGGTCTGTTTTCATAGATGTGGACCTTTAGATAGACCCACAAAAAATCCAATGGAGTTAAGTCGGGAGATCTTGCCGGCCACACAACTGCACCTCTTCGGCCAAACCATATCTGTGGCAAAACGGTATCCAAATATTGTTCATTGTCTAACCATTCTGTGATAGTATGCAGGTGCGCCATCCTGTTTAAAATAAAAGATCACATTTGGAAATAAATTGTTTCAGGTATAATTTGATGCTGGAGAAGATCAAGATATTTTACATCGGTAAGAGCGCCGTTAATAAAAAGAAGGGCCTATCAAATGGTTTCTCATCAAATCAGCTCTCAAATTAACTTTCGTGGATATTGTGTATGAGTATCATCTATCCAGTGTGGATTAGAATGTGACCAGTGCCGGCCATTTGTCTGTTAACAGTACCGTTCAATTAGAATTTAGCTTTATCACTGAATTGTTTTGCCTACTAATTTTCTCTAAAGTCTTTTGCTAGTTCTTTTGATTATTTTAAATTTTATAATGGTGGAACTTATTTTTATGCAAAATGTTTTGTATAGTCTTCCTCCTAATACCATGATTTTTTGACAGTTCATATGTAGATGTTTTAGGATTTTCTTGAACAACTAGCAAGATATCTTAAAGTCTTATCTTCATTAGTTGCAGTTTCATTAAATTTATTCATTATTCTCGAAACCGTAGATCTACTTATAGGAGGTTTTTGAGGATTTAAATCGTTGAACAGGTGACTTACTTCTTTATAAGTACCTACGTTCATTACATCCAATCAACATTAGTATCTGGATTCGTTCTCTTTCTGATAAGTTTTCCAATATTCTTAATTTAGTTTTAAACACTGTAGATATAAAATACAATAATTAAGACTACAAATCTGACACTTTATTGCATACACAAAGTATTGACATTTTTTCAGTGCTTACTATTTTTAGTTTCAGATTAAAACTATCTATCAGAGGTGAACCAGTAATAGTGAAAAATAAAAGTATACTAATAGAACTGCAATGTTATAGGGTTTTCCATTGGCAATGTGGTTCTTTTTTAGTTTTCTTGAAAAGGGAAAAACATAAGCTGTTCTCTGATATACCACTCGACCTACGTTGTCATTTAAAAAAATCTAAGATGGCCGCGGTACGCTAAACGCTGAACATCACATAAATTTGACATGTCCTTTAAAAAATGCAAAATACAGTCCCACTAATCACTCTACAATTTCATAATTATACATTCATTTGTTTCAAAGAAAATACCTTGTTGCCACACTTTTCAGCTACCCTCTTCATATTGACTGTAATATCTTGTTAATTGATAAAATCATGTGTTTCAATATCATTTGTTGAATATATTATCATTAAATTTCAACCAAATATACCTAAAGATAGTTTCTGATTATTAAATAGATCAAAACTATGTTACCAATAAATTATTCGAGATGAAAAAGACTAATATAAAAATAAATTAATATAAGGTATCAACGAGCAATTTTATTTTTAAAATATAATTACCTACTAGGAAACTTTTAGAAATAAATAAAACTGTATTAGCATAAGATTATTAGTCAGCAAAGAAATATGGTTAATAATAAACATTGAATTAGTGATTGATAAAAAGTTAGTGTGCCACTCAGTTCCACAATCATACTTACCCCTAAAATATCTATTTTTTTGTTATTGATATGTTTAGCGGATGAATATTACGAATACTCATATTAGAATACAAGAGGATAACATTTATTTGTAACGCACTTACTAATCGCTATCGTAAATACCTTTATTTGCATTTTTTAACATATCGAGTGTATTTACTTTTATGTAATGACTCATTATTCATTCATACTTTTGTTAAGAGATAGGAAGTAATGAAAAGTTAATACACAAATTAGACTCTTTGTCATAGATATCGGCCTATTAAAATATTTTATGTTCGCTGTGGCGACATGGCATTTGAAACCATATTAATACAAGTCGGAGAAACAAAGCTAGGAAGATACTTACAAGAAGAACCTATCAGAAGCCATACGTAATTAATACAAGTTTTAAGTTATTTTTTTAATCACAAATATTATGGCTCCTATATACAATCGGCCATCATTGACGATCACAGACCACCGTGTGAAGGGTCTATTTGTCGATGATTGGCCGTGATGGGCAGTAAATCGATGAGTTGCTTTTGTATGTCGACACGATCTCCGATCTGTCAGTTTATATTTGAGTGGTTGTTAACTAGTGAATGAATGAACACTAATCACAGAAAATATTTTAATAATGAATAATGATTGACAATTCAGAAAACTAGAAAAATGTCTGACCTGACGTTCTTCATCTATCCAATAACTAACTAACTTAATGTCTAGGTACAGGACAAGTATGTAGTCCATGTAGTATTAATGAAATATGCTAACAGGTAGGTACTAGAAGCCGTTCTTGAATAATTTACAATGTTATTAACATTGTTTATGTGATGATTGTATGCACAAATCACACAAATAACAGCAGCTGCAACCAACTCGGCATTAAGTTCCATCTTAAACAATGAACAGAAAGTAAATGAAAACAGGCAATCGTGTGGATGACAGCGCAGTGACGCGATCATTGATGGCCTATTGCACAATGGCCCATCCTGGCCCATTTCAATTCGTGATTAAACACAGGAAGCACTTGGATTGACATGCGCATTTGAGAATTCATTAGATGACAGGACATATTATTATGGAAGTAGGATTCTCTAAAGATGTCACAATAACCCGCCACGTATGAGGCACAAAATTCAAGACTTAACAAAAAAAAAGTTATAAAAACTAATTTGGAATCCTTAAAACAAAGATCTGTGCAGAAAACACTTACAGTTCTATTTTATAAAAATTAACTAGATACTAGTCTTTTAAGTCTTCATTCTCGCCAATAAACTTTGTTAATACCAACGTCAAAACTACAGAGAGATAGCATTAGCGCGAGCAGGAAACGAATAATATCAAAGTTGCCAGTTTAAACGGCCCGGCCGCATATTCTGAAATCGTCGGCACGTTAGCTACTCGGACTTGGATGAGTTCGGTACCGAAAATAACAAACTCGTAAAATTACGACGTGTTAAGACTCAATACGTCGGAGATTTACAAGTATGAGTTACTTATTAAGTTATGTACAATTAGATACTATTACGATAGGTATGTATAGTTTTAGGCGCACATCATTAAGAAAATTCCCACAAATTCAAGAAGGTGAATTATTTTAGAACAAAGTAAATGGGTACATCTTAAATTATTGTTGTATATCTACATATTTTTGAATTTTAAAATTAACTTTTATTGGAAAAGTACTCCATTAATTTGTTTATTTATTTCCTCCTGTTAAACTTCTTCAACATAATTTAGATCGGACTACAACGGTATTTAAATAGGCCTTTTCATCATGTGATGGGCGCAAACGCAGCTGCCATGTTGAAATAGCTGTAACTGAAAAGTTTCTTACTGTTTTGATCAACAATGGCTGGGAAAGCAATATTATCTCTGCAGACAAATCAATCATTAGAAAAATTCGTTAATGGTGCTTCACTTGTTTTAACTCTGTGTAAGCACATAGTTGTGAAAAGGTGATTGAAGTGTCATATACGTTCGCAACAAGAGAAAAACAGTGTGCAATTAACATAAGTGTAGAAGATGTAAATATAAGAGGCTTGGTTGCGAGGGGATGTCCACAGGGAGGGGTACAATCACCTCTACTGTGAAACATGGTCCTCGACTGCAGATGACCTGAACATTCTATCAATCTCAAAAAGAATTAAAATCACCAGAACTCCTAAACGCAAAGCTAAACTTTGCAACAGATGTAAAGTACCTAGGTCTCACCTTTGACAGCAAGTTAACATGCAACTTAGAAAACTGAACCGTAAGGGGTTTTTCCCCAGAGTCGTCGCATGGAGTTACACGGCCATCATAAGACCTATGCTAACATGTATGGGTACCAAAAACCCAAAAATTGACAGCTATTCGCAAACTAGAACAAATTCAAAGAACAGCATGTTTCATTAAAACAGGAGCCATGAAAACGACACCGACACAGCCTTGGAAGTCATTCTTAGTATCTCACTCCCCTTCATATTTACAACAAGTAGATTGCTCTGATGACAATGAGATGCCTCCACTCGGTTGGAATAGAACCTGATGTAGGATTTGGTGAGGCGAGACATCGCTTTTGGCAGGAGGCGTTCGATACCCTCCCACTGCTTCAAGCACCGAGATATATCTTCAATAAGCCATATAAAGTTATAACAGAATAAATAGAAGAACCGGAAGTGGTAAGTACGATTCTTATCTGCACCGACGGTTCTAAAACAAAACAAGGCTCAGGATGTGGTCCTTAAACCTAAACTTAAAATGGACTGAAAACAGTAGTGTCAGTGTAGTTCAAACCAAGCTCACGGGGATTCTCATAGCAGCCAAATAAATCACCAGAAATAATATCACTGGAAGAAACATGCTCACTTATACAGATAACAGACAAGCACTACTCACCCTGGACAGACCACGAATTTATTCAGGGTTAGTACTAGAATGTCACGAAGCTTCCATCAATAATGTGGTCAACTTAAGATGGATCAAAGGTCACGCCACATCGAAAGGTCTTGCTGATTCACTAGCCGATTCACTTGCCACGAAGACAGCCAACCAAATACTTTTTGCACCTGACCCTTCTATTGGATTTACAACATCGGTAGTGACAAACCCAAAGAACCTAATTAGAGAATATTCCCTTGTGAACAAAAAAAAAATTGTGATGAAAAGGTCTATTTAACAATTTGTATCTGGGCACAAAAATCTCAAAACTAACCCTAACGCACGTTTGAACTTCTTAAGGTCATTAGCGAACCTACGTTACATACACGTAGATATTTACCTACTTTCAACGATTGGACATGACATGAAAGCAACGGACGCTTTTAGTCCGCCAATCTTCTTCGCTGATGCACAGACGAGATCTCTCCCTCGATGGCCCATGACCTGCTTTGCCGTTGTTGTAAAAATGTGGCTTATCGGGCGTCATGCCGCCATGTTTAATTTATAAAAAAATGATTTAAAAAACACTGAAATGTAGGCAAAGTGTGATAAACGTTGCTAAGTTAGTGCTACACTAGAGATGTAAATAGTGTATATTAGTTAGTGATGTAACAGAAGAATTTCATTAAATGGTGTTAATTGTAGCCGGCTTTTTATTTTATACAGCGACGAAGAAACTCGGCACCTTTCTGGTAAGCAGTTCACTACAGTCTTGGGAATAAGTTAAATGTAAATGTACGGAGAGACACCAAACCCTGTACCCGCAACACTTCCTAATCCCACATTATTTTCAACACACGCCTCCAACGAATGAGGTACTCTTTTTACTTTAGTATTTATTTATTTATTTTATTCAATTCACATTGCGTTTCTTTCCTCTTTCTGGGAACAACGAATTGTAGGGTTACTCTTTTTCGTATACTATTAGTTCGTTTCCATTTACAGAATACTCTATTTGAAAGTTGTATGTAGACTAGATAACAAGGTACTCTCTACTCTTAATTGAAACTCTCGACTAAATACCCAAAACACCTATAAAAATCACACATAAACTCTAGCTAACAGTGAAATAATGCAGACACGAGAAATGTCGCTAAACTCTAGCTAACAGTGAAATAATGCAGACACGAGAAATGTCGCTAAACTCTAGCTAACAGTGAAATAATGCAGACACGAGAAATGTCGCTAAACTAAAACAAAAAAAAAAACTTACCTTAAATTTATTTTCTTTTTGTAACCTAATTATATTATTTTCTCTTTATAGCGTGTATTAGGTTATATTTTTTTGTTATATTTTTTATCTATTATATTTATTTTGAATTCACTGTTTTTCATAATATCCATATATATTTGTCACCTTTACTATATTATTAATGATTTTTTTGGGTTGCTCTGTAAAGGGATTTATATCTGCTGAGCAATAAAGGCTATTATTATTACAAATTTTAATAATTTAAAATCACCAACAATAAATTAAAATAAATAAATTAAAATAATCTGCATAGAGACTTGAATAGTTAATAGAAAAAAGTTTCTAATGGTTGATGTCTAATAAACAAACTTATTTCATAAATCGACGACGTATTGGTTCTAACACGTCGAGATTTTACGAATCTGCCATTCGCTGCATCGAACTGTTCCGAGTGCCTGTGTCGGCGATTTCCGAATATGCGGCCAGACCGCGTGAGGATATCTCTCGTTGTGTGCCGGGCCGTTTAAACTGGCAACGTTGATTAATTCGTTTCCTGCTCGCGCTTATGCCAACTTTCTTTGACATTAACAAAGCGTATTGGAAAGCGTTCAAAATCAGACACTCTATATCCTAGATCTATACTTCAATATATAATTTCGTTGTCGGACGAGTATTCAAAAATGTTAAAATATTTGTTAATATAAAGCAGGTGTTAGAAAGCAACGTCGCACACCAGTCCTAAAACCCATTATTTGACTCACAATATGGTGAAACAGATCGCCTGAGCGGTGACTCCATAAGCGCATTCGGTGGTAATAAGTACTTTGATGATTTAGCAGCTCCCTCTAGATCCAATTGCGTGGGCCGAATCGCCTTATTTGAAGAGGCAGGAGGAGTAATAGAGACAGCAGGAGTTAGGTGGATGCGCTCTACGGATTCAGGAATTAAGGGTGGTAGATCTCCGTATGAGGGATTCGAAGGCGATCGGCTAAGTACTGGAATAACTTCTGATTCTAGGAAGAAATTAATAGAAAAAATGAAAAAGAAGCGTTTGAAGCTGGCAAGTGTTCATACGCGTTTAGTGGGTTTATAAATTGCACAAAATAACAAAAGTAGTAGTTGTGTTTCAAAATCTTGTAAGCCTATATCAAAATTAAATAACACATGTTTTATAAGTTTTGGGAAACAGTTTTAGCACCATTTGCAGAATATTAAACCTTCCGGGTCAAGTCAGTCATATATGCAACAATATGTTGCTAGGGGTTCTGACAAATGTTTTATTTAAATTTCTGATGCAATATTTATTTGAACAGAATTATATCTCAGCTAGAACTAAACTTAAACGTCATAGCAGTCTATTTATATACAAATGTGGCGTTCTCGAACATTCTAGTCAACAATCGATGCCTATGACACTTTCGTCAGAACAGACATCGGCTCATCCCGCGGTTCGTTGACACTACGGTGGCCTCAGCCCCGTTCTAAGAACGGAGTGACGTCACAGAACGAAAAGCGAGTTGACAAAACATTCTATTGATTCGAACATTGGTTTTTTTTTTAAATCTAATATTTTACTGTTATTTAGTGGTGTTTTTATTTTTATTTTTGGACTATTTTCTAGTGTTAGTTTTTATAATATCGGTAGTTTGATTTTTTGAAAGACGAGCTACAAAATAGCCAGGAAAAATCATGTAATGATTTTCCTAAAATTTCAAATGAATTACTTTTTATTTGAATCATAAAGAGAAATATTATTGTGTGAATGGTTTATTTTAAACATTTTGGATTAGGGTACGGCCTCCAAGCTGAACTCTGACCATATTTTGTTTATACCCTGAAATAATTTGAAATTTTAGCATGCCGCTGACGACTCTTTCGGTTTGAATATCGTGTTATGGCGTCCCATATCTGTCCAGGAATGTTTATCTCCAAATGTTTAAGGTGAGGCAAACAAAAACTTTTTGAATCATTATTAATTAATAAAAAAGTTTAAACGCCGAAAATGAATAACAAGTAAGGCAAATCATTTTTTAAAAAGTTATATAACGATAGTTAGAGTTTAACCGACCAAACACTAATGCGATTAGTCAGGCAAATACTTCGGATCATTGAAGATCAAGAACCCCTAGCAACAATTACTTATGTTAGAACCTAAGGGGCACTTTTCATTACCACATAACCATTATTTGAATTAACAAGATCGATCTTAATTTTTATGCAACAAGTATAAATCACCTAAAGAAATTATTTGGTTTAGTTGCTGAAAAAGGTGCATCGAATCTGCAACTAAAACTTGTGTATATCTGAGAAAGTCTTTAAAGATTAGCTACAGAAGACCAATTAATCTACAAATTTAAAAGAGGTTTGGTAATATTTAAAATTACAACGACAATTACAGTATTTAACACGTTGAGTACGGTGTAGCATTTAACGCATGCTTCACTGCTTGTCAATTTTTAGACACTTGCCACAGTCAGAAAATTAGCAAGGTTTCATAGTATGCCTCGTTATAATGCTACAAACATAGCATTAGAAAAGTTTGAAAATAGGAGACAAATTCTGCGGGGAGGCATCAACGTTAAGCCAGAAAAAAATTAAATAGTTGACAAAATATTTAAAAAAATTTAGTTGAAACATAAAATATATAAATTACACTTTATTCAAGTAATATGAAAGTTAAAAAAGTTCGCGTCCTTAGACTTTTTTCTTCACTCCCGTCCTCAACTTGTTAAACTAAATACCGGTGAAAATTCAAAAAAATGACATAGTGAGCGAGAAATAATTTATTTAACTTTTGTTGTTTTAATTAAAGTATCAACAAAAAAATAAATAAAGATTTACATACCTCCCTTTTTACTCGATTCATCTTTGGTCTTCCTTCGGTCTGTCAAAGCTCCAACCCAAGATTCCACTGAATTCGAACGAACTCGTACTCTGGGTGTCAATTCTATGTCTAAAAAAAAACAAACATTCAGTAAAAGGCATTAAAAATGTATGTATTAGTAAATCAACCTTGCGTAGGCAAATAAACAATACTACTTTATTTTTTATGCAATTAAGAAATGTTAGTACTTTTAATAGCTATGTATGCAACCAGTCACGAAATGACTTATTTTATGTAATGAGTGAATAATTGCGAGACGAGCAAGTTACTTACAACGGCATTTCGTAACGTATTACAATTTTTTTTTTAATTTTGACTAGATTATTTATAAAATTATGGTAAAAAATTACTGACATTTAGGAACCAATATTAATTTCTTGTATTGTTAGTTGCATATTGATAACTAAATTCTTTTTATTGACAAATAGAAAATCATAATAATTTATTCTCAACGACTTGTAGTGTGCCGATTTAGAATGGAAAATAAGGATCTGAACAACATTAATTACTAGGTTGTAAGTTTAACTAAATTCTATTTTTATAAGTCAACCTGCCCTTTTTTGGTATAAACTTTTAATAAAAATGTATGTATTGATTTTAAAACCTAAAAAGGTTTTTCTTTTCTTTTCACAACTGGTGACATACTGATTTTTTTGTAACCGGTTTCATAGTGAAAATAATTTTAAAATTCGGAACCAAATCTCAAGAATTCCTACTAATTATCAAGACCATCCCCGAACCTCAAAATTGAAAACAAATACTTGGAGATTTGAAAAAAAGCATGTCGCAGCCGGGAATCAAACCCTGACATCCTTGTATGCTAGACATATGTCCTTCCTTCTAGACCTTTACGACATTGACTGTCAAGATTCCTAGACAGAAATGTTATGTGCTAGTTCGGGCCCGACGGCGGTCAAGCTTGTTCTCAAATCTTCAAATACCTCTATACAGCAATGGTACATATGAGAGATGCATTTATGCATACTAAGTCCATATTGTTTCATAATGTTCAACATTATGCAATTGGTTCGTAAAGTAGATCATTTTGACACTTGCTGCGATTACAAAAAATGTTACTTTATATTTCAAAATATGAAAAACTGCTTTATTTAATGAAAGTAATATACGAGATTCTCTAATACTAAACAATTATTGAAGTATCTATATATCTTTTATCGACGTCATGCGTCATATTAAACATCCCGTTCAAAAATAAGTCATTTTTTAACTGACAAATTGAAATGCATTTCTTGAGCCGCTTGTCTTATCAAAGACGGATTTTATTATGTGGTAAAGTTTGTAAAAGATCATGCCACCCATCTATATTATATCTTTGTTTTATCTCCGTCTAACGACTAGAATCTAAATTAGCTACAGTTCAAATTTTCTACATTGCGCTGCTCGAAATAAATGTCTTAAATCATTTGAAATTTGGGAATACTAAGCTAATAGATAGGTGCCGGTATGTAAAATAATTGCATAGTTGGTTTTTTGTATAAAGTAAAATCTAAAATTCACTTCACTTGCTAAATACATAGATTTCTTAAAATCAACAAACATTCTTAAAAATCAATCACGACTTGTATTTATAAAAATTTATAATCCAACTCACAACTTCAGTTCAACATTTGTAAACAGGTAAGTGTGTTATCAAAAGTAATTTATTTGTGTTAATAGAAAACGTAAAACAAACAAAAAATTGTATTCAATCATCGGCCAAATAATACGTTCCTGATTAAGAAATCAATATCATATCACCACCATCCCATTATCACGAACAAAATACAGTCCACTCATCACTAGCTGACAGCTAAAAATCCAGAAAATATTTACAACAAAAAAGGTTTAGCATGGTTCCTTGTGGTCGACAACAGAATAGGATTTAGAACCCAGATCCCAATACATCTTGATCTTCAAAGTTAGTGATCTTGTATTATTAGAAATAATTCCAAAGTATTACTAGCTCTACAGGTATTTGAAGGTAATGATCAACGACGAAAAGCTACTTCATAATTAAGCCTTTATTTATTTCAATCATTCAGATTGTGTTTTATATTAAGCAGATAGAGTTGTCGCATAGGCTGTCTCATTAGAAATTTGAGTGGGTGTAGTTTGTGCAAGTTTGTTTATCTGAGGAGCTTGCTTGTGTTTTATGAATGAATCAGTACTTACGTCTACGACGCTTGCTTTACACACCTTTTACACTGCAAAATTAATTGCGTACTTTCCTGGAAATCGCCTTTAACTACGATAGTTGCAACGAGAAAAATACATTAACCTGATAATAACTGCAGGCATTAAGAATACAAATATACTACCTTCTACATAATAACCACAAACAAGACTCTCCCATGCTCTCTCATAATAATTTGACAACTACGTGGATAACTCCGTGAATATTTGCAATTAGATTTTTGTAAACAAAATTAGTCTAGTAGTTGTTCGTCGTTTGTAATAATAACTATCTAGTAGGAGACTTTGTGCTGTCAAGGTGCTGTCCGAAATTGTCTATGTTGCTGTTTATTTTATATCGTAGTAGGCTAGAAATTTACCGAGAAGAGAAAGTAATATATCTTAAAAATACAATTTGCTGTGGGGTATACTTGGGTGAAAGAATTTTTTAAATATACGAACAAAATTATTGATATATTTTTAAGAAGTGAAGCGAATAGTTTCGGCTATTATGGCCATCCTCAGGCCAATTACATGTGTTGGTAAAAGAAAACTTACATATTACAAGAAAGTGTTGTTACAATACAATAAATTGCCATGGTATATATTGGAAAAACATTAACAGTTACAGCAGATATTATGTGTTAAATATAAGCATTGATATTATGTAGTTATTTTTCTTTATAATGTTTAAGACAGTAGAAATGTAGGAGCAGTTTAAAACAGGAACATTAAAGTTAATTAGTCCGATAAATGAAGTTTGATTCGTGCAAACAATTAGCCACTGAAAATGAGCGACACATGTTTTTTTTCACAAGAAAAGCGACAAATTATCCGTATAAAAAAAATACATTTTTGTTCATTTTCGTAATTGGTACTGTTAACTTTCCCGCAAAATTAGCATTAGCTAAGGTTTATTTCAAAAAAGGGATGAGCGACATTTTTTTTAAAAAAATTTATGATGAAATGCGACAAATTATCCATATAAAAAAATGTCACTCATGCTCATTTTCGTAATTCGTAATGTTAACTTTCCATCAAAATTAGCATTAATTGGGGTTTTTTCAAAAAGGGGATAAGCGACGAATGTTTTTCCACAAAAAATTTACGACAAAAAGAGGCAAATTATCCATATAAAAAATTCAATTTATGCTCATTTTCGCGATCGGTAGTGCTAACTTTCCATCAGAATTAGCATTAAAAGGGCGAACAGTTTTTTTTTTTCAACGACAAATTGACGACAATAAAGCGACAAATTCTCCAATATTCAAAAATAGAAAATTCTAAACCAAAACGAGGAGGATTATTTATTTAGTTGAAATAAGAAGTAGAAAGTAAAGATAAGTGCCAGTAATCTAAAAGGAGAACATGTCTAGTGTCACCATATTATTTTATACATAAATTAATTTAGAAATAATTAACCATGACGAAACAACAAACCTGTTAATTCGAGAATAATTATGCAAATTTTGTTTCCTCACTAGCAGCCCCTGTATTTCAGGCATTTTAAATTTGGACGAGATGAGTCAGACTATATTTTTCTCTCGTTATCGCTCACTTTTTTAATGAATTAATCACATAAGTCAAAACTTGCTTTGAGCTTTAAAATCCACTTCATTTCAATGACAAGACAAGACAAAACAAACGAACATGCAAGTTAAACAGTCATTAATGTAAATCCGATATTTTTCTGCTAATAAAACCTGCCACATCCTCATTCCTTAAGAGAACTTGAACAATTTATCATGCAACTCTGTGCTTAATTTTCTCAACAACACCATTAAACAGATTTTTTAGTTGACAACCTTCGTTAATAATCAAATGTAAAGACCCACACACTGAAGTTTCACAATGGCGGCACAGAAGAAAAGGGCAAAAGGAGTAACCCTAATTTATTAACTAGATTTATCAGGATAATTAGGTAAAACAGGATCTCTACTTTAAATGATGAGGGTTTTTATTTAAGAATATTTGTGACAATCATAATAAATCACCTATATTAAAAGGATTTAGGAGGAAGTGGAGCAATAAAATATATCTTTTCTTCTCCCTTCTTTATTTGTATTATCTATTTTTTACAATCAGTTAAGCAATATAACAATAAGTAAATTTTGGCTTAATGGCTATCGATAGTCGAGGGAAATGTTAATATTTAATTATATATAAAAATACATAGTTCAAATTATATCGATATATCGTCCGTGAACCGGCAATACCTCCAACTCAATGTGGACAAATTTTAAAGGAGGAAGTTAAAACTAAATTAAATGTAATTGAAATATTTTTTTTGTTTTGTAATTTAAAAAATAGTATTGATATTAAACATTTAACATGATACTGTAGAAGATTTAGTTATTTCCTAATACTTTAGATTGCTATGTAAGGTAGTATCAAATGCCGCCAATATTTGCTTCGCTTCAGTTAAAAGTTATTGTCACTGGAATTAGATTGGCATTTAATATTGTGTTGTCACTTAAAAGATTTTGCACAACGGTAGATAATCGCAAGACTGAAATAGAGCCTAATGACATCGAAGGATGATAGGTGGAATGAGAAAACTTTAGATCGGAAATCATTGAAAGGAAACCAATTCCAGTCAGACCAAAAACAAAACGATATCAAAAAGTCTGTAAGAGTAGGCTGGATGGGAATATATATTCCGACTGAACAGATTGTTTAGAAATGTAACAAATACTTGCGCTGGAAAATAATGTTCACACAAAAATTAAACACTTAAAAATTATCAACCTGAGTCAAGAAAGCTTCTCTGTTCCTAGCTTTTTGCATAGTAGGAAAATTGAATAAAATTTAAATTAAAAAATATGAATTTATTATAGAGAAATTGCAAATCTAAATCCAAAAAATCAGTATATATGAAAAATAAGTGGCTGAAATTAATTTGAAAATTCGGAAACAAATCTCAACAATTCTCCTACGAATTATTAAGACAATCCCCGGAACCCAAATGTGAAAACAAATGTGTCCGAGCATGTATCCTTACCGTTAGACTATCAATAACATTGACTGTCGAGATTCTTAAACGGAAATTTGAAGTGCTAGTTTTAGCCAAACGACGTCAGGTTCTTTCTCAAATCTACAAATACCTCCAATAGAGAATCGATGTCCATATACTCGTTGGCGTGAGTTAGGTTTTCAATGTACGTTAAAAGACGTAAACCTGTGTATGAAAATTGTGAATTTTCAAATCTACAAGTATATGTTTTCACCTTTGGGGCCGTTTTTAATAAAAAAGATTTTAGTTTACTATTTGATTTTGCTAAAAATCTCGGAAATAAATGCAGACATTCTTCACACAGTCCCCCCTCTACATTGTGTCACATTGAGTTATCATTTGTCTGCTAGTTTGACTTTAGCCTCATTGCTCAGACTGAGTTTGACTGTTTTATTATGATAGTGGGTGAGGTTTTCCGGGTTAATCATCTGTAAGTTGCCCCGGAGTGCCACGGCAAATAATATTAAACACTATTCCTATCCCGCACAAGCTTGGCTTTTGGGGTTAAAATTCACTCGTAAGGAGGTGAATTATAAGAAGATTATCATTGTTATAATATTATTGGACTAGTTTAACAAATAATATGTAGACCTCTAGGGTATGATTTGAGGTTTGTTTCTTTTCAGATCTACTTTTTTAGTTTCAATAATCAACACATTATCACACACAGTTTCTATGCCTAAATAATATTTAAATATAAGTGAATAGCTTTAAATTTAAATAATGGCACTTTGGGGACCTTCTCAACCTATCAACTAATATATTTCCATAACATTTTATTTGGAATAGATAAAATTATGGTCCCTAGACAAAGGTTTAACAAAAAGTAGCTGATACTCTGCTTTGGAATATCGACAGAGTGATAAGTGGATAAATAAAAATAATCCAAACGATACATAAATAATTTAAATATTGCCTCAATTCATGTTACTTTATATCTACTATGCGATTAAAGACTAAAAAATTACCGCCACCACTGCAAAAGTGGGTTGTAAATTGTAAATTATTGTGTTAAGCCCTTAAGCCGTTCGCTATTAACTACACATAGTTAAGAAAGCCGTCTGACGTCGTTGAACATTTTATCTGATATTTATAGAATAAAGTTTTTTTTTTTATCAATAAATCAATACTTCCTGTTCTTGTCTCGAAAAATTTACAAATATTGGTGAAAAAATCGCAATAGTCCCAACTATTAAGTATTTAGGAATCCAATTACTTACTTTTAATGATTTCTTTAATTATATTAATAAAAAAAAATTTTAAAAAAATTATATTTCTTCACTAGAATTTCAAATAACTTGTCAACTTCAACTAAAATAACAGTATATAATACAATTATTCAGCTTCACTTCGATTATTGTGCCTCCATTCTTCATTTATTTAATCTCAACAAGTTAAATCAACTTCAAAAACTACAAAATCGAGGCATGTGCATAATAATAAAAACTGATCGTCTTACACAAATTGCCACAATGTTAAATTCTCTTCAATGGTTCAATTGACAACTTTTATTAAAACTGATAAATAACTTTTATATATTTGATTATTACTTTTTTATTTTACTTTTTTATTCTTCTTTTTTAATATTTGGGTTCATGCTTACAACTGTTATTTGTTTTATTGTTAATTAAAGCTGTCTAAACTCAAGATTATGTTAATATTAATAATGATTATCAAGTTTTAAGTGTATTTGTATTTCTATATATTTTTTTGTATATTAGGTTTATCCTACTTCAATAAATATCTATCTAAAAAAAATACTCTTTCAGACAATAAGTAAAACCAAAAAAAAATTACGAGAAATATAATAATTGATTTCATTAAGGTATGGACCTAATTAATATCTGGAGATACGAAGTGAAGGTATATAGATTTATAGGGGCAACAATAGAACCAGGTTTGTTAAAAAAACAAAGACATTGAAGATAAAGGTTCCGAACATTAATAGGAGGAAAACATAATTTAGAATCAGTAGTGATGAATTTGCAAGTACAAAAAGGGAGAATTCAGGTATTCATTTATGCTCCACAGGACTTATTCCTCATAAGGTCCATTGTGCATCCTTCAGGGGCATATAGAACATGTCTCTTAACTTGTCAAAAACTGCTGGTTGTCGCTGAGAGACAGCCATCTTCCCAACTGATCAAAGTTTTGCAGGTTAACGTTAAGGGATATCTACAGACAGCTAACTTCTGCTGGTTGTCGCTAGGGGGTGTTAGGGATATCCAGCCTGTCAGATCCAAGTCCTGCAGGTTAATAACGCTGTCAAGAGATGGGCTTCTACCACTAAGATGGTAAATGCCCGGGTGAAGCCCTTTTATCCGCCCGCTTCACGGGGCAATTCGGTAAGACATGTTGGAACCGTTGTATTTAAAAAAAAAGTACAAGTATCATTGATCATTGGTTAGAGTAATTTGTATAGTTTAGCCTTTTCTAGTAGATTCCATAGACTAAGAAGTAGCACTCTGGGATAGTTAAGTACTCTTCGTTTTTCTTTCCCAAATGTAAAGAATAACAATATTGATAGACCTTCGCAGTATTATAATGTGTACTGCACTTTCCTCCTTTTCCTGACAGAATTGGCACAAAGTATCTTCTGCCAGGCCGATGTTGTCACATTCTGATACCTCATCTTATCTCATTAAGCAGGTAGGGTTAAATTTTGCCCAGAACATTGCATTCTCTGTATTCAAGTACTACGTTGTTAGTTTTTCTAGGTTCCCTATCTAGCGTTCTTGAGGTGCTCTTTTCGGTTATAGGTCAAAAATGACGGGTTGGCGCTTATCTAGAGCTGTGTATTTGTAAGTAAGATGGTATGAGGTATCCTCCTCTTCCATGCAGAGTTCACATGTGTTGGGATCATTGTTTAGTCCCATCACATGAAGGTGTTTCATCACGCAGTGCCTAATTATTTTAATTTCACAATGGTAGATATCTGGGCCTTGCGAGTTGCAGTACATCAGTATTAATGTGTCGGATTGGTCTCCTTAGTATTTAGCTTACTCATTATGTGTACTCTTATATGGTGCCTGCCATTGTGTTTGGTGTTTAGTGGTTATGTTCACTGCCTGTTGAGTAGAGATTTTACTTATCACAAACACAGCTTCAAGTCCGGAGAGTGTTAGTTCCTATCCCTCTTTGGAGAGCTCATCAGTCGTTTTATTTCCTTGTATGACCTGGTATCGACGATTTAAATTAGGGTTGTCAGATCAAGGAGTATTCCAAGGCAGTTCCAGAAAAACTTTGACTTGATTATATTTAAACCAAGGATCTTTAAGGATGCTTGGCTAATACCTACTTGTATGCTTTTATGAATACAACTGTAGCGAATGAAGTCACTGCAAAGAACCCCCCACAAATCTTATGGTAATTGGCTCCCGGTCAAATTGGCTGAAATATTGATATGTTGTTCGTTTCTGCTTCCTGAGCAAAAGTCTCAATGGACACAAAGCTCAATTTTACTTATTTTGGCTCCTACGGAGCTCCAAAGCTCCCCGGATTGACCATTATTTACTACTTAAAAAGGCAATCTCCTCGAAATTTTAGTATTTGCTGCATTAAAAAAGAAGTACCTTCTTATGTTTTCGGGGTCGCTGCATTCAAATCCATTGCCAATATAATAATATTGACAGTTGACAGCAGTCAACTAACTGTCAAACAGTATGTGACAAAATTCAGAAGTAAATAGATGTCTTTGAGGTTGCTGAGTTCAAAACTGATGGTAAAAAATCGATATTCACATTTTACAGCTGTCAAATAACTGTCAAGCCACAAGCATTAATCAAAATTGATAAGATCCACGTGTAAATATCTGTTCTTTAGGTTGGTAAGTTCAAAATTAATGTTAACAACTGGATATTGACAGCTGTCAACTAACTATCAAACAGTATGTAATAATTGAAATTGATACAATTGAGATGTAAGCATATGTCTTTAAGGTTGTCCAATTGTAATCTGATGCCAAAAAGACGATATTGACAGTTGAGTACTATCGTTAATTAAATATTTGACTGTGCATGATAATGTGTCAAGATAGAGGAACAATGAGGTGGCAGCAAGCAAGCTTCACTTGTTTTTAAAATATCGTTTGTCTTACTTTCAGTTTTGAATTTAACGATCTCAAAAACATACATTTACATGTGTATTTTATTAATTTTGATTGTCACATGCTATTTGACAGTTAGTTGACAGCTGATCACTGTCAATATCGTCTTTTTGACATCAATTTTGAACTCAGAAACATCGAGGACATCTATTTACTCCTGAATTTTGTCAATTTTGATTGTCATATACTGTTTGACAGTTAGTTGACCGCTGTCAATTGTCAATATCGAGTTGTTAATATCAGTTTTGAACTCAGCTGCCTCAAAAACAGATATTTACATTTGGTTTTGACAATTTTGATTATTGCTTGTTGTTTAACACCTAGTTGACTGCTGTCATCTGTCAATATTAATAAATTGGCATTGAATTTGAATGCAGCGACCCCGAAAACATAAGAAGGCAAATACTAAACTTTCGAGAGATTGCCTTTTTATGTAGTAAATAATGGTCAATCTGTGGAGCTTTGGAGCTCCGTAGGAGTCAAAATAAGCAAAATTGAGCTTTGTGCCCATTGAAACTTTTGCTCAGAATGGCAAAACGAACAACATATCCAAATTTCAGCCAATTTGACCGGGAGCCAATTTCCATAAGATTTGTGCGGGGTTATTTGGATATGAATGAGTTGAGGTTTTCAAAGAAATTTAAATATTAATAGAGCTGCAATGCTGTAGTACTTCTAACACAGTACATTCCATATAATTATAAAGAAAATGGACAATGATTTATGTCGGTTATACATCCGAAAACTAATGAACATATGTAGGAAATTGAGAAAATAATTCCCAAACCACCAAAAAAAAATAAAAAACCGCGCACCTCGACAGGATTCAAACCTGCGATATCTGGTTTGCCACTGGCTTAACAGCTAGACCGTCATAGGACTTAACGTCCTGGGTAACTTGGTTGGCTTTGAACCTTTCATGTATAGTTAATTTCTAAATCTCAGGACATTAAGTTCCCTGTTACTCGAGCCATTAAAACAATGGCGGGCAAGCTAGAGATCACAGGTTCAAATTCTATTTGGGGTCGCGGATTTTTTACTTTGTTTTAATTTGTTTTCACAATAGATTGTTTAGGAATTCATTTCTTAATTTTATACCTACTTATCATTATTTCCGTAAAATTGATTACCTTCATTTATGTGGGAGCCTTAGCGAAAAGTAAAAATCACCATACTTTATGACTACTGGCAACTGCGAGTTCTTTATATTCTCGTATTATCATTATTACAATCATTTTTATATACATAAACAATTAAACCTATTTTATTGCAACTGAACCAAAAAAAAATGAATCATTAGGTATATCAAATTTAACTAAATTAAATGTAATAATTTTCAATAAATTCCAAAACCTAGTTAATGTTAAGTTGGATATTTTGTACTAGATGTGGCAACAGGGATTGCATTTTGTAAATTGTTTATTATCGGCGTACAACGGCTTACACATATATTCATTGATAAAATTGTTTTGTAGGGCCTTCAGTTTATCCCTTCCCTTACCTTACACCACATGACTCTTCTCCTGATCTACAACTGTATCGACTGTGATATCGATGTCGTCGTCACGAATATTATATTTTATCAATGAATATATCTCTGGTTCCAACTTTACTTCCAACTTTCCTAATAGAATAAGCATGATATTAAAGCTTGCCATATTAATCGATTGGCGCAAGTGAATCTACTAATTCACATTATTCCTAATATCAACGCAACGCCTCTTTAGGATATATTAGTTAAAGTTGAGATAAGTTAATAAAGCGGGTAAATTAAATGGGTTGGTTGCTGAAATGAGGATTCAGCAGTGCTCGAGGGTTCCAAGAATTATATCTTATTTTCTTGATTACCAAAATATAAAGAATGGATACCTTAATTCTCTGTTCAGTATACACATAACTGCGCTAATAAGCTTCACACAAAAAAAATGCAACAATTATTTTCAATAACACTACAGTTAGATACCTAATTAACAATCAAACTACACAATACACTAAAAGAAATTATTATATATATAGAGTGTTTTATACCAATATTGTACTAATTTTTAATCTCATATCTAAAGATGCGCTTCAATTTGAACCGTTCGTTCGTTCATCTTGAATACAGAGGGATACGCTATGCATCATTCAATTAGCATGAATAAAAATCTGTTTCAATGAATAAAAACACTTCATATAAATATCGGTTAGTTCTACTAAAAGTCAAAGAACAAACATGTAAACGAATGAAAACAATACATCCGAATTTCGCTTTTTTTTATTTTATAAAAGAATAAATTGTATTTGTTACTCCAATTTTTGATTTCGCGAATCAAAAAATTAATGAAAATTGAGGTTTAAGTGGTTTAGGTGACTTTTGTCTGCACATTATCTAATACCTTACTATACCCTTCTTATTCACAAATAAATATATTGAATATTTCAAAAGTAGAAACTGGTGCAACAGGTCGATCGTCGATCTCTATCTAAAATAAATCATTGGAATCAAGAATATATTTTAAATGAACAGGTTTCAATATTAACTATATTTTATTTTCTTTAATGAAATCAGATGACGCAACAACAACTTCTAAAACTTTTTCTATTTTGGGTTTATCCTTTAGAGATAATTAGCTCTAAAATGGTATGGATATGCAATGTGTATAGAAAAGCTGAATAAGCTGAACGAGAAATATTTAGTTACTCTCACTTGGTTCCCTCAATACAACTGTGTGAAGGGTAACGAAATTCAGATAAGTCTCGCAAGTAAAGAGACTCACACACCCTTTTTTGGGACCTGAGCTGTTCGTTGGTATCAACAGTTAAGATAATATTAGGAGAGATAAAATAGAAATGGGCAGTAGAAGAACCAACAATTGGAACGATCTATTGGAGCTAAGAGGGAAATTAATTCTGACTAACTATAACCAGGAAATATCGAAAGGCTGTATCTGTATGGACAAGAACAAGCTACTCGTAGCAACCGGACATTGGCGACTCAAAAGATATCTTCTTGAATTTGGTCTAGTAGACAAAAGCGAGTGCAGATTTTGTGAAGAGGAGGAGGACGAAACCTCCACTGAAATTCGAATGGAATGTGTGGCACTACAGAATTCAAGGGCACTATTTGTACTTGGAAGCATACCAGTTAGAAGAGGACAATCTGTTCAGTTTGGAACCACACCAAATCCTAAACTTCTTTAAGAAGATATTATTGAGAGAGTCGTTATACGGGATACCTACTATTTCAAAGTATTGCTATTTCATAAACGGTAACAGATAGAAAGTTGGTTCAATTAAACAAAAGTTGCGCAGTTTTGTGCTCATTAAAATGGTACCAAGAAACCTTTTATATCTAAAGGGAGATTTAAAATATCGAAAAAAAAAAATGAAAATGACAATTTTCATTTTTTGTCCGATATCTAAGGTTTCTTGCACCATTTTAATGAGCACAAAACTGTGCACATTTTGTCTAATTTAACCAACAATCTATCTGTTGTCATGAATGTAACAACTGTTAGCTATTAGAATACTCGTAGGTGAGCTGACAGTTGACAGCGGGTCAGAAGCCATTCAATAAATGTTGGTTCTAGACGAAGGTCTTTTATTTCATAACCGTAAATACAATTACATAATCCATGTTAAATACTAGCCATCACGGCTTATAAATGCATACAAACAAGTAACGAAACATCTGTTACCGTTTAAGAAATAGCAATAGTGTCCCTATTAAATAGTAGGACCCTGTATACGTCGAGACTATCCTTGTCGCCTTAGCGACATAAAGGGGCGCAATGAGGTTGCAATGTATCTGACACCCCATAACAACAAAACATATCTATCATGTCTGAGAACAGACCCCAAATAGATTTGGTTTTCCAGTATCATTTATTTACATTAAGTCACAAGAAAAATCAACAGAATATACTTTAACTGCTCAAACGAGGTCATCTTATCTTAGATGAGATAAAAGCAAAATATGAAATACTACTGAAATTTATCCACAAGTTAAAGGATTTACATTTACCTCTACAGATAGTGGGGTCTATTCTGTAACAATTCCTTTATATTTAACGGCCTTTAAAAATATTTTCTCCTTTACTTCTGTCATTATTTAAACGGATCTTTAAAATACATTAGAGGACTATCTTAAAGAAATCTGTTTAAATAATGATAGAAGTAAATTAACGAATACGAAACTATTTTTAAAGGCCGCCAATATTATTAAAGGCCGTTAAATATAAAGGAATTGTTACAGAATAGACCCCATTATCCTTTAAAAGAAAATATGACACAAATATGCCTATTATGTTAAAGGCAGGCGTTTGCAAAAAAAAGTAAAACCATCAATAGGCTGTAGTTCAGGATATCGAGATGTCAAATTTGCTTGCTGCACTGATAGTGTTACAAAATTTATAAACTTAGAAATACACTGTTTATCATTATCTCCTGATAAAGTTGGGTTTGCCATCAAAAGGTGCCTTATGAAGTTGTTTAGTTCTGGCGTACACTGGGCGCACTTATTGTTTGAGTTGTGATTTATGCAGAACAAGTCAAACTTATGTTCAACAATAAATAATATTAAGGCTCAGTCTTGAGCCCAGTATAAGTAATAAGTAATAATACAGTAGCGACAGTTCATGGTTTATGAAGGTTCCACATTTTTTTGCGCATGTCCGTAAATAAGCGGCAAATACGTTTTGATTATCTGATTGGTTGTAATGTAAATTTTAATACATTATTATTATATTTAGACTTAGTTTTCATCTTTCATTTATTGTGTGATATTTTATTCAAAAAGACAAAGGGTCAAGATATTTTAAAGTTACTTATTTCAGTGTAGAAATAAGCGGCAAAAACGTCAACTATCAATAAAAATCTGACCACCCCCGACATCAAAGGAGCCGACTCAAGCTGTCGCTACTACTGTATTAGGCATTCCAAACTGAATGGCTACCAGTGGGTTTTGACAGGTTATGATCTGGCAAAATTATGGCAACCCTGTAGGCCTGGTGATTTGACAAGGTCAATGAAATAGATAGTTACATAGATTGATCATCCATATTTTTCAAAATAAACATAAGCTTATGCCTTGATGTAAAAATGTAAGCAGTTATTATTTTTTAAATATCTAAAGGCTGACAATTGGTTTTAAAACACATTTTTGCTAAACCGATTCAAATTAATAAATATTTGCCAGGCAATATGGCCGTACGCAAACGACCAGCTTTGAGCAATCTATATAACTATATATGTATCATTGACCCTATTAATGTCAACATGACAACATGGTTGCCATATCGAAACTGTCATTACCCACTGGTAGCCATTTTGACAGGTCGTTGGAATGCCTAATTATTAATTATACTGGGTCTTGAGTTTGATTTGAGAATTAATGGAGAAAACAAAATGTGGAGATAATGATGAAACAACTTAAAATTATATATATTTATTTAAAAGGTATAATCAAAATGTATCGCTACAGTGAAAGAGAGAAGTTGGTGTTTCAATCAATTTTAACACTCAAATTATTCAACGTTAAAATTTAAAAGTGTGATTTTCCTTGCAGAAATAATTATCACCAAATACCTGTATTATTCACAATATTTTAATAGTAACAAAACTATAAGCGAAATTCGGAAGGATTAAAACCACGAAAATTAGTCTAACCTGGTGGCGGCTTGCCCCTTTCGGTTTCTGAGGGCGGAGGGCAGTGTAAGTATTTACTTCCGCTGGAAATCATGACATTTCCAGAAAGCTTCTTACCGCTGCCGCCTTCGATTAAGACTTCATTGACACTAGCACTGCTTGCGTTACTGCCTAAATACCGACGAATATAAAGATAAAACCATAAAACTTATAAAATAACGTTGAGCGGTTAGAATAATTCCGTATAGGTCCCGATCCAGCCGGAATTCCGCCGGTCCTCTGCGGCTAGCTGTCAGAATTCCGGTTCCGGCCGGATCGGCTAAATACCCGATCCGATAATACATCCCTTTTGGTTATATACTTTACTAACGGTGATATTAAAATAATAATGATAATAATTCAAAATGTTTGTCCAAGAGACATCACACTAATACAGTGTATTATACCCTTAAATAAATAGGCAATTTTTACCCCATTTAGCCTAATCAGTATAATCAACTGTTTACCACAGGGCTGTCCAACATGAGGCCGGCGAACCGCTATATAGTAGACCAGAAAAATATAGAAACATGCCTAGAAAACAAAAATATACACCAACGATGAAATAAAATAACACATACAGAGGCCATGTGACGTCACTGGCGATGGAGATAAGACCACAGCGAAGTCAGTGGAACATTGGATATCTCGATTCTCACTGGACCGCTCTCGAACATTAGAGAGTCATTCGTGAGCACTAACATAGTTAATAGTATGAAATAGACTCATAGACAGAAAACCGTTGAATAGTGTTTGTGAAGTTTATTGTCACATTCAACTGTTTATAACTGTAGTTATTTTGTTATGGTGTGCAGTATGCAGCAACTCAATTTAAGCTTTTTTAAGTGAAATGTCTTTGCAGAAAAATAGGAAACGAACATCAAGTTTATGATGTTGGGAATCAGACTATTTAATTTACAAACAACCATAATACATTTTAGCGCTTTGTTGTCATGCAAGTAAAGGGTGTTTTCTGTAGGGTTTGTTGATTGAATTGACATCATTTTTTCCAGCGACAGCCAATTTGACAGCTGATTTGTGCTCAATTTGGATTGCCATTTCACCATGAATAGGCTAACGCCAGAACAGCGATTGCAAATTGTGCAAATTTATTTTCGTGGTTCAGTTCGTGAAACTTACAGTACAATACATATAAAAATTTGTTCACCTATGATGCTTATTTTTGGTTGAATGGTTACATCAACAAGTAAAATTGTTGCATTTGGTGTGAATAAAATGCACAAGTCACTATTGAGACGTTGTTAAATCCGTAAAAATCATTGTTTGGTGCTTTATGAACTGGTGGAATCATTGGTCCATTAGTCTTCCAAAATGAAGTCAACCAGAACGGTACAGTCAATGGGGAGCGCTACAGATCCAAGATTACTAACTTTTTCGGTCCCCAATGGAATGGAATTAATGTGGAAGAGCCATGGTTTCAAAAGACGGCGCAACATGCCACACATGGGACACCACAATGAATTTATTGAACAAAACATTCAATGGATCTGTGAATTAGTCTGCAAGATCGTGTGATCTAACATATTTGGATGGCTTGGACGCCAACATTAGCCTCGTTATTGCCGATATATAGTTCCATCTGCTCGAAAGAGTAGTTAAAAATTGGACTTCCAGATTGCAGTTTGTCCGAGTCAGCTGTGGTGTCCATATGCCCGAAATTAAATGACATAAATATATTTCCAATAAAGTCAATACCATGGATGGCCATTAGCACCATTTTGATGTTTCATTTTATTTTAAAGTTCTATACCTCTAAAAAACACCCAATACTATTAGTTACTAAAAAATATAAAATGAAACGACATTACACTACGTTACACAAGAAAAATATTCAGCAGTATAGAGGGAAGTCAAGAAATGCTGTCACTACAGATTATAAAAAAATGCTAAAACAACACATTTTGTCAAAAAGTCTTGACACCGCAGTATTAGCGCTTCTTACGAAGTAGCGTCGAAAATTATTAAAGCGAAAAAATCTTTATGTGGCGGAGTGCTCAGACAAATATTTTTCACTCTGCTTGTCGAAAGCACTGACCTATCTGACATCAGGCATCAATTTTTATTCGAACTATTCAAGAGGACTTGAGTGGAGCAGAGGAGATGCCTAATCTTATTCCTTTCAATGAGAAAACCAAGGTTACAGATATTTTTGAAGCTGAAGTGGAATCAGACTATGAGAGATTCGATAAACGTTCCTGTATTGTCACTGATGAGTTATGATAGGAAATGAAATAGAATTTACAAGTCAATAGTTTTATGATATACTGCACTGTTTACCAAGAGGCCTTAATGGCATGGAATTGACTGTTAAAACACCTAATATTATAAGAAGTGGTAATTGGGCTTTGCCTCACATAAAGTTTCATGATGTTTGACATATTTTTGGCCGAAGTAGAGGAATCTTGCAAGGAGATTCTCATTTTACTTAAAAATAAGTGAAGTCTGACACTACGGAACAGGAATATCAAATTGTAGATGCAAAATTTCTATCAGACCCTGCATTTTTAAGACCTGACATCTCATCTTAAAGAATTAAGTAAAGCAGCAGAATATTGCCACATAAGATAATTTAAAATAAAATTAAGCTTTTAAGTTTTCACTTCATTTTTGAAGAAATTAAGAATTTTGAGAAAGTTTAATGTTTAAGACGAATTCGAAAATTGATTTAGCGACTTTGAGAAAATCATAAGAGAAATAATCAGTTGTTACTCAGCCACTTACTATTTCTGTTAAAAATGTAAGCAGAGCAGACCTTCAATAGGAATTGTATGATTTGCAGATCCTTTTTACCAGGGAAGAACCAGAATAGGATTGAACTTTTTTAACTTATTTCCAGGAGAACGTTACCCAACTTGCGAACCATAAGCTCAATACTGGGAAAAGCACGTATCTTTGTAAAAGCCGCTTTTCTAACATGAAATGTATAAAGTTAAAATACAGGTGTTCCCTGTCTGATAAGTCACTTACTTAGTTGTTTCGTTTGCAAACAACAAATAAAAATGTTAATTTTGATACACTTGTAAATGAAAACCAACATCCCACTAATTTGTTATTTTTTAAATAAATAAAAATAACTAAACAAACAAAAGTTTTTTTGTACCTATTACAAATCTTTGATCAAGTTGCATACAAAGTATTTTATGATGCAGCCCTCAAAACTGCAATTTTATCTACAGCTGGCCCTGGGCCACATGAAGCTGGACAGCCGTGGTTTATCAGATCCCCATACTCTGCATTCTTATGTTGAAGAATGGTATACATTTTTATTTGAATGAAATATTGATAGTAACACTACATGTGACGACTGTTCCCCAGCCAAGTACAATACCAACAATGGGGTCACAAATGCCCTTCTAATTGACAGTTTCTTTATATTCAATAAAAAAAAAACTAAAACTCACCTGAACTGTCCAATGAACGACTGTCCCTTTGTATCCTTTTCAAAATCGAACTCGACGAATTAGTGGAGGTCAAACTGGTATCTTTTCTTGGTTCCGAAGCCTTAATTTCATACTCTTGCGCCCTTTCAGTTACATTAGGAACCAATATTTTTGAGCTCAATCGTGCCAGTTCGCTCTTTGAGAAACTGGTTCGATTCGTTTGGACGGGATCGTCGTCGGGCAAAGGTCTGCCCGATTCGAAATCTTTTGCTCTTCGAGATACGATTTGAAGAGGAGGGGAATATACCCTGTAATAAAAAGAAACTGTTTTAGTGTTTAGAGTATTAAAATGGTGATACTTGGAGAATTAATAAAAATATATATATTTTAAACCGCAAATAAAAACTTATTACGCCTCTGTGCAGGTGACAAGATATTTAAAATAAAGTCACGCCCGATGTATCCAATTATAAAGAGAAAAATTCTGATGCCAACTTTTACACAAGTGTATGAAAAGTTACATCAGCCGATATCACACGTCATAACATTCATTGAACCGATTCTAGAAGGGCGTAACTTAACTAAGTTGCGTACCAATCTTCACCAGAAAGAATCTTCCAGGGGTATTTTTTAAATGTACTTCATTACTATCTTTCAACTAGCACATTTCGGTATGAGTTAAGACATTGTTCTAGTAAGCAAATATGTAAGCATATTGTATGACAATCTACAAAATAGAAATAAAGAGTTTTATGTTTTATGAACTTTAATATTCAAGCACATTATTCTAAATCTTCTACAAAACTCGGAAATTTTCTAGACTTCAGGAATAATCAGATAAAACTGCAGAGAAGTATATCATAGGATTATCCGAAATTAATAATAGATGACGATATTAAAGAAAAACAATCAGAAGAACAGGTTAGATTCAGAGTAAGATGACTCGCAGTTGATACCTTCATTATACTGAAAATATAACTAGAAATAGAAATAACAATAATAATTCGAGGCAGTGTGGAATTACGTTCATGACTCATATATATTTCTTTGTCGGCCATAGCCTAGGTTAGATCCTTTTTTTGTGGATCACTCTGGATCCAATATAATCAACACATTTAGAAAATATTACTAGAATAAGTGCAAAAATTAAAATTGGGAATAACATGTACAGAGTTTAAGAAGAAAAGCTGTTTTTCATGTACTTTATCTAAAAATTACTTAGACCTAAACGAATCTAGCATAAAATGTAAAAATACAGGACTTAGCGAGAGCAATGAATTATTTTTTGAAATGTACGTTGCAGAATAAAATGTCTTCGCAGCCAAGCCATATGGTAGCAGATTACAAAAACAAAGAAATAATTATTGGAGCACTAAATCAATTGCTCTGTGGGAGAAACATGATTTACGGAACAAAAGTGTGGGAAATTGAAGACACAATTAAGAAACATGTTTATTGAAGGAAATTTAAATTCTAAGATGAGGCTGTGGATATCTTGAAATGGAACACACACATAGAAATTAAACAAATGATGGAAAAAGAACAAAATATATGAGATTAAAAGAATGCAGTTGATCTGGTTTGGATTTATGAAACGTATCAACAGAGGTGGTCAAGAAGAATATTTGGAATGCATACCAACAAAGAAATTAATTAAACACAGCAAGCAAGGAATTTAAATTGTTGTCAAAAATTCAATCGTTGGTAAAAAATACTATTTACCATTAGTTTATATTAAGACTTGTTCATACCTTCTCTCGTCGTAATAGGCCTCTTCAGCATTAGAACCGTTCATTCCTTCCATACTATCAAAGCCTCCAGGAGCCGTTGAAGCCTCATAAATCCTGTCTAAATTCATATTCTCCTTTTCTCTGGGCGAAGTCACGCCTCTTTGGTGCGGGACATTACTCACAGCCCCACCGTATCCTGGATGACCGTTCTGATTTCCCGGTCCACATAAATCTCTTTCATTTTCGATATCGTGCTTCACTCTTATAACATTTTGGTGACTGGGTCTCGAATTATTTCTAGAAGGTGAATCTTTATCTCGTTCGACGGGCGGCCAGACTTGTTTTTCTAATTTCTTGGGCCTTCCATAAAATTCCTTAACGTTAACGGGATTTTTTAGGAACGCTTCTTTTTGTTGGACGCTTTTCCTAAATCTGTCCATAATGGCCGAGTCATCGGTTTCGTGGCCGGTGAGTGTTGAATTTGATCCAAACGAAGCTAAACTATCTTTACTGCTGTCAACTAGAACAGAAATAAAAAAAAATTGATTAATACTCTAAATATTGGAAAAATGATCTTGAAATTCGTGATCTCATCCTAGACAAGAAGATAGAAGGGAGACTATTCATGATTTTTGTAATTACGTTGGACAGAACTGATTGAGTAAGTATCGCAATGGAAAATGCAGTTCTTTGAAGAAACATAAAGCCAATATTGATAATAAACAGGAGCACATTAATTGTGCAAACTTGACTACATACAAATATTAAATTATACAATTCTCAATTATCATAAATGTTTCAATGTATTTACCTGACAGTGAAGATGAAGATTCCCTTCTTTCAACATCTAAGCTAAGCCTAGCGGTTTTTGAGAAATCGCCCGATTCGGAATTGTAATTATTATTTCTGTATCCAGTCTTCATGTTGTAGTCCTCTTGTGTTACTGGATTTATGCTGTTAAATTCTGAGAGATATCGATCTGAATCAGACAAAATGTTTCCTTCACTAGCTCTACGACCCATCTTTTTATACAACGGGACCTAGAAAAACATGATTTAGACACAACTTTGAAATTTTAAACTATTGCTCCTAAATCAAGGTGAAATCTAAAAATAGCTCACCTGGGGTGCGGCCCTGGACCTTCCGATTCTTTCCGTGTCATGAGGATGTATCTCACAATAAATTTCTTGTTGGTTTCTTCTCCTAGGAACGTTATGTAACAAATTTTCGGCACTATGAGGTCCTCTATCGTATTCAGGTCTTGGCTCAGTGGCTACGTAAGGATGTTGTAAAGATCTCCAAGAAAAGGCGTCTACTTGAAATTCATTTGGAACACGCGCTAATCTCTTCGATATGATCTGTTGAGCTGTGTGTTTGTCCACTGGTGGTGGGATATCTGCATAGGTTGATTGGTTGGAAGCTGGATTGTACGCAGTCTCGGAGAAAAACTAAAATAATTAACATTATTAATTACTATCAAATTAAAACAATTTCACTCTTTTTGTCCCTCATTGCACATTTGCTCCAATATTGTGTGTATAACATCTTAAGCAGCGTGCTCGTTTTGTCCTGCTTTAATTTAAGAAAAAAGAGGACACAAAGAAAATGAAAAATGATGTTTTTTAGAAGATAATAAAAGAAGAAGATAGTGAAAATCTACTGATGGATTCTCTAAATAATTTTTCTGCTTATGGCTAAATTGCGACTTCCTGGTTACTTTCGTCTTATTTTTTAAAGAAGCTTCCTCGTGTGTTAAAGTTGTAAAGGGTACTACTGGAATTTCACGGTTATAGTGCTACCATCCCGAGAACGGGTTCAGTTTTCCGAGTTACCAATTGTGAGGAATACTTGTAGAGATTCTCTGGATTACTCCGTTTGTAGAAGGATTTTTTTACACTACACGTGGAGCTTTTTGATAAGTGATTTTACCCTTAACCAGGTATGTAATAATTTAATTAGCTATATTTATTTTTATACCACTTATTGTTCTTTTGACAAAATTAGGTATAAACGTTAAATTTTTTTTTATTTTTAATCCTGTAAGGAAAAAAAGGGATACATTATTTTGCTGCATACATAATTCAAGCCTCGTTTGACAAGGACTTATTTAATATTAATTTGTTCATAATGTTATATCTCAGACTGGTACAAATTAGGTCTCTTTAACCGCATAAATAACAAAAGCCATATGTTAAGAATATAAGGAAACCCCTTGGCCTGGGTAAGTAAATTTTTTCCATATTTATACAGTGTTTTTTAAATGTTTGGCGTCATTTTAGTTTTTTTTTGTTTCATTGTAAAGGTTCGATTTTTTTCTAGCCAACAGGGTATACAGTTGTGTATTTGGTGTTGCGGCACTCATGGAACCTAATTTTCGTATTACTCGTATTACTTCGGTTTATTAATCTAGTCAATATTCATTGTCATGTTAGTTGTCAGTGGCAGTAGGGATTGTCAAAACTCGAGGTGATAAAAAGGCAACAGGGGTGTGAATGGCGGAATGAAGTGATATAGTTGGATTTTATTGTGATTTGGTAATCTTTGCCAACCGTGAAGGGATCATACAGTAAATCCATTTTAAATAATTTGGTAATTTGTGTTTGAGCAGTTGAACTGCGTATTTTTGTTATTCTTCAAATTGGAACCTGCTAGGGATTTAATTTAACTTCATTTATTCAGCACGCCGTGATCGTTATTTGATATAAGGCCCCAGTGTTATTCGATGGATTGTTATATGAATTTAGTGAGTATGTACATTTGTTTTTAGTTGATTTCCAAAAAACTAGTTAATTTTATTATTAACATTTATTACAGCGACTAGCGGAGATTTGAGAGTACATCTCGATACTTTATAGTATTGAAACGTGGCATTCATGTTGATTAAATTCTAGGATTAGATTTGCCATAATCTGGAACTTATATTAGCGTAATTTTTTGTATAGCCTTAGTGCCGCCCCACTTGTTACGTATCTCTTGTGACGTCTCTCTGTAACGCCTTTCGGTCTTGGCTTGGTTTGTCGTTTATCTCCCAATTTTGTGTGGAGCCCCAAGCTCTTGTTGGTGACTAAGAGTTCTAGGCTACTAAGAAGTCAGCGTTTTCAAGTGCGAAGTAGTATCAGCTGATGCGGCGGTCAGCTGATAAGATAGGTGTATCGGCGGAGTTTGGTGAGTTCCATCAATCTGGTACCATTGAGGTATTTATGTGTTACATTTTAAACAGCCTTCAGCTGAAATCTACTCAAGAACATTCAATGTATCGAGCCATGTTTGTTTCTTAACTATTTATATGGTGATCAAAGGGATTGGGTCCTGTAAACGTGTTATAATTAGTATACACCTTGGTTTATTTGGTATATTTGTAACTAAAGGTAAACTAACACGTTAGGAGCTCATACATTATTTTATTATTTTAGTGTTAAGTGATTTTGGGTATCCTAGTTCATTTATTCTAAGCTAATCGGATTTAGAAAGTTTAAACCTTGTGAGGTTATGTAGTTTTATAACTATGTAGTAGAATTTTAGTGTTCGATAACACTGTTATCTGCGAATAACGATTGTACATATTTTGGGATAATAATTTGTTGAATAATGTATATTCAGGTTGGTAATAATGCCGACCAATATAGTTTCATAACCATCTTTAAATTTAATTAAAGAGAGAGCCAACTAAACGTTTTATTTGATCCTGTTTGTCTAGTGGTATTTATTCGACCTCCACCCTGTGTACAGCCAATTTGTTATTTTGTTGGCTGGTTTTCAGCAGAGGGAGTATTCAGAGGAAAAATATATTGGCGCCTTTTTAAGAACTTTTAAATAACGGACTACATTTCCTCTGACTGGAGCTATCAGCGGTAAATACCCCAATTGTCACTAGGACACTTGTGGACCACCTCATAATAGTGATGGTTGATCCCGATTTTTTCACAGATCAGTTTGGAGTTGATCCCATACAAGCAAGCAAATACTTGATCCCGGGATCAGTTCCTGATACCAATCCTAATGCAATCAGTGAAGTCTGCAAACGCTACACAGCGTTACAGACTTTCTAAATAAAACGAATGGGATATTATTTTCATGAATGCGTTTGTTATATGGTTGAATGCAATGTACCGCCCGGTTGGCTAAATTAGGTTTATAAAAATAACAAAATATGTAAACGTACCTATTGTTGCCTTAACATGCCTAATTAGATTAATTATTATATTTCTGCAATATGAACATGTAAAATTAATAATTTAACACTAAATTGGAACCCCAAACGAAAGTCTCAATCTCTATACTTAGTATCTAATTTAAAAGTAATCTTAACAGAAACAGAAAAAATATTTTTATCCAACCGATCCTAGCCTAGTTAGTATTAGTGATGCCGCGAGACAAGACGAGACGAGAGAGTGGCTTCTCTCGTCTCGTCTCGTAGGGCGAGAGAAAACTGTTCTCTCGTCTCGACAAGAAGGCGCTTCTCTGGCTCGAGAGAGCCTTTCTCTCGTCTTGTCTCGTCTCGTTTCTCTCGTGATAAAACAATATCAAATTTAAATTTGAGAAAGACCAAACATGAAAAAAAATTTTAGGACAGAAACAAATAATTTTCCAGGTAATTTGCGCATTAGTACCCAAATTTGGCAATAAGAAACACCTATGTCTCTCTCTGTCTGTCACAGTCGTTTTACAATTGAAATTTGAGTAATAAGTGGCCCTGATTAGGCGTTAACTAAAAATGAAAATACTTTGTATTGTAAGTCAGTTGGGGAGGGGGGGAAGAAGTTAAATTGAAGGTTAGAATTTTTCTAATGCAATCCTGCGATGTCAAATGAAAGCATTTTGTAGTATGTTTTCAAAATGCAAGAAGATAGAGACATAAAACAAAAACGATGTGAAATTAGAGAAACATTATGATATTTTTGTTATAATGAGATGCATTTTACTTAAGACGTAAAATAGAGAGCGTTACTATCTTTAAATTTTCTAATGGAAAGTAAAGTCATGTAATATTTCATTTGAAAGATATTTTGATTATATTTACGTCCAAGCAAACAGTTTTAACATTTTTTGTTTTTACAAAAATTACATTCTTGATCATCCTCGTGTGCCGCAATAATCCTAGAAATGTTAGATAATGTTAGAAGAGAATTTTTTAATAAGCTTTTTTTGCCAAGAAGTTATGAAAAATTTAATACGTCAAGTGGTTTTTAAAACACCTTTGATATTCTTAATTTATTTATTTTAGTAAATACAAGAAGCGTTTCCTTAGTAATAAACAATAATTGTTAATATGAGAGTTATCAAGAATGTAACTTATTAGTAAAGGCCCAGAACATGTCTGTCTATAAGAACAAAGTACCAGCTACAAAACATTGTTAAATCCCTCTAACAGTAAAAAATTATTTAAATTTATAAAAGATACTGACATTTACTCTGTACTAGCCAAAATGTTAATTATCCATTGTATACTATTGTAAAAAACAGCATTTATAAGTTATTATACCTTCTCTAATGTTCCTTTGTGGTTGAAGCGGTAAATAAAAAAAAATAATTTAACCTGCTTTATGAATTTATTTACTGTAATTTCTGTAAAAACATAAAAACCTAAATCTGTTTACATGAACCTAAAAATATAGAAAATATCTTTCAAATGAGGTATCACATGACTCTAGTTTTCATTAGAAAATTTGAAGCTAGTAAATCCCAAGTAAAGTGCATCTCGTTATAACAAAAATATAATATCTCTTGAGTTTTACCTCGTTTTTGTTTTGTCATTATCTTTTTTCATTTAGAAGTTAAAATAGTGTAGGGTATAATTTTCGTCCTCACTTTATATAAATACATTCGTTTATATTACCTTTTCTATGACAGTTTTTCGAAAAAATGCTTAAAAATTTTCAACTTATCTTCAAAAATAACCTCAGAAAAGCAGAATGGGTTAAATATAAGAAATGATTGTATAAATTTTAAATAAATGAAATTATAAATATTTTTTCTTATAAATCACTATTTATAAAATCCTAATAACACAAGTATCATTTGTTACCATTTAATATATATAGAATAGGTGTGTTATAGTTAACTTTTTGACTATCTCGAAATCTAATATGTTAAAATTTTAAGTTACAATAAGCAATTGAAAATTTCAAATAAGCAAAGAGAAAATTGTTCGAGAGAGCCCGAGAGAGCTCGAGAGGACCGAGAAATTCTCGACGAGAGATGACACTCTCTCGTCTCGTCTCGAATCTGTTTTCGAGAGAAAATGTCTCTCTCGTCTCGTTCGAGACGAGACAAGACGAGACGAGAGACGAGAATCTCTCGTCTCGCGGCATCACTAGTTAGTATGTACCTACACCCATAGTCTGATCACTTAATATTTGGTATATTTTATTAATTCTGAAACCGCAAACACACAAATGCATACCACAGTAACCACAGTGTGACCGCGGTCGTCGCGAAGCAATGAAGAATCAAGTATTAGTTTGTAGTTTCTAATTTCGAGTTCAACACTGGTGCGACTCGTGCATCCGAATGTTCCTCTTCTTGTATCAGGTATCAGTATAGTCTGTAAGTAGTGCCGCAACCGAATAACAAATACGTCGGTGGTTATGTCGATGCGTACTAGTTTGTGAACTATTCGTTTTTCATGTTGGGATCAGGTACGTGATCCGAGTATCAGGGATCAGATCCATGGATCAGTTCTAGTATTCGTTCATCATCATTACCTCATAATCATACTATTCGTTGACTACTTGTTTATCTAGAGGTAGCCAGCGAATGTTGTTACATAATCTAAAATCATTTAGAGTTTGCGATGTAGCCAGATTTCTTTTTGTCTTGTGATTAGTTTTAATGATCGATTTCTATTTTGTTAGCGTGATAGGAATTATATTTCAATAATAAAAAAATTAGCTAAAACAATAATCAGTCTAAAATAGCACCACGTGATACAGAAATAATAAATATCGAATTGAATGTCAAAGATACGATACCGGGAAAATCGAGGATATTTAATCTGTGTGCTTGCCTCTTTGGAAGGTTCAGTGAAAAAAACACCAATCGAAAAAAAAGTAAGTTACATAAAAGATGTACCCCTAGGGTGGTCCCAATTAGGCATTACAAACAAAATGGTTCGCCATGGGTAATGACATTTTATGATATGGCAACCCTGTAGGCCTGGTGATTTGACAAGGTCAATGATATGGATAGTTATATAGATTGAGCAGCCATGTTTTTAAAAATAAACATAAACGTATGCCTTGAAGTAAAAATGTACGCAAACATTTTTTTACTATATTAAAAGGATGAAAATTGGTTTTAAAACACATTTTATCTAAACCGATTCTGATTCACTTGCGAGGCAATATGGCCGCTCGCAAAGCGATCCGCTTTGAGCAATCTATATAACTATATGTATCATTGACCCTGTCAAAGACAACAGAATCACAGGGTTGCCATATCATGACCTGTCATTACCCACGGGCAGTATTTTGACAGGTCGTTGGAATACCTAATATAAAAAAACTATCAGTGGTATGTATTTTCATTATGAAAAAATATATTGAATTTTTATTCTATTTATCCTAATAAGTACCTAATAATTTCATTACATGTGACTCTTTTTTAAAGAAATATTTTAGGAAAAGAAAGGCAATGCCAGACGAACGGCAGTGGAAGAGGTGCTCCAACAATCATACGTTAGATCAAGGATCTCGTTTTGGGGATCATATGAAAATAATCTCCAATTTTAACTGTACTTGAGGTGAAGTTTAATTTTCTTTAGTGACATTCATATCATTCTTGTATGATACATTTTTCGTCATGGTGGTCTGCTATCATTCAAATATTGAAGATCCTCATCTTCTAAAGAGGAACAAACAATACGTTTAAATATTTTTATTTTGACACTGTTAATTTGCTAATAATATTGAAGAATAATCGTCGTGGTGGTCTTCTATCATTCAACTATTGAACATCCTCATCTTCTGAAGAGGACTAAACAATACGTCTAAACATTTTTATTTCGACACTGTTAATTTGCTAATAATATTGAAGTATAAATAAATATAAACCAGTACAATTATTAACTAATAATAGAAAATAGTACTAAAAGAAACTTGTAATAAATGTTAATAGTAATGTACTTGTAACTTGTAAAAATGAAAACAACGCAAAATTACAAATTATTAGTATTTTGACATGTATTTTTTTATGCAACAGGTCTCTGGTATAGTTTTTTTGCAACGAGTGAGTTGTTAGCAAGGTGCAAGGTACAAGGTACTTTTATTTTTTCTTTTAATATTGTAAACTATTTCTTGTCAATAATAGTATTTAAATTTCAGATTACAATCTTAAATTCAAACATAATCGTTTTTAGACCGCTCCTGTTCAATTCATTTGTGTTAAAACCACACATTTAAAAAATGGACATTGTTTATCCTTCAAATAACTCATCTCGTTCTACCTATGCAATCAAGAAATGCCTATTACCCATCCTACAAATAGCAATTTCACACAGCTCTAAATAAAATACAAGCTGAATATACAGTGAGCACCATAAGTCTTACCCCCCTATCTAACTCGTTACTGGAGTCTTGTTAGGAAAATCGCCGAGACACGTCGATTTTTGATTTCTACAATGTACATTTTTGTATAAATAGTTTACCCTTAATTTCATCCCTTACTGGAGGGGAGCAACCCTTTCGAAAAATTTAAATGGCATGGGGTGGTGAGTGAAAGAGGGTTTTATTCTCTATTCAACCGTGTAAAAAAATTTGAAATTTGCTTCATTAATTCTCGACAAGTGAGTAGTCGACATTGAACCATTTTCAAAAATATATAATTTTTAAATTAAATACAGAGTGATTCAAAAGGTATATGAGGTAGAAAATTATTAAAATTGATTTTTTCTGCGAATCACCCTGGATGTGTTTGTGACTGTATTGTTTTTTCTATACTTTTCTTTTAACGTGAAAATGAATCAAAATGTAAATTGAATTTCTGTATATTTTAAAATATATATGACATTACATTTCTTAACTGACAAAAAATTACCTATATCTATGGTAACATGAAATTGAAAGGGCAGAGTAGGCTCCAACATGCCCCCCGCCTTGAAAGAATTTCAATGAAGTTGAATAAAAACAAAATAACACTGAGTCTGTAAAATGTACAATTACAATGTTTGGATAGGTAAAGGACATATATTAGCAACAGCACGACATACTTCTCCATTAGCGGTTTTTAATGTTACTGCACGTACAACACCATCTTGTCCAGGGTGTAAAGCTATCACTCTTCCCAATTTCCAATGTAATGGAGGCGTGTTTTCTTTAATAGTGACTAACCTATTTAATTGAATATTTGGGTTATTAGTTGACCATTTCTGACGACGTTGAAGTTCTGTCAAATAGTCCTTTGACCAACGATTCCAAATATGTTGCCTAATGCTCTGAAGACGTTGAAAACGACTTAGTCTATTGTCTGGAATGTCTTCGTTATTTAATTCTGGTAGTGAAGTAAAAGTTCTTCCAATAAGAAAATGAGCCGGTGTAATAGGACTGATATCATTTGGATCAGAACTTGCAGGATGCAGCGGTCGAGAATTTAAAATTGATTCAACTTGTACTAATAAGGTCAGAAAGTCCTCATACACAAGAAGAGCATTTTGAATAACTCTTTTGAGGTGAAATTTTAGCGACTTAATGCCGGCCTCCCAAAGGCCACCAAAATGAGGTGAGTAAGCTGGAATGAATGTCCAGTTAATTCCTTCATTTGAGCAAAATGTAGTAAATGAATTGTTATTCTGTTTTAAAAAATTTGAAATTTCATCTATTTCATTCTTAGCACCAATAAAATTGGTTCCATTATCGGACATTAGTCTAGCAGGCTTACCTCTTCTAGCTATGAAACGTCTAAAGCATGCTATAAATGAATGTTTTGTGAGATCAGTAACAATCTCCAAATGAATAGCTTTAGTAGTGAGGCAAACAAATAAACATACCCAAGCCTTTAATTTTTTGCAACCCCGACCAAGTCTGTCTTTGAGGATAAATGGACCTGCGTAATCAACACCGGTTGCATAAAACGGAAAAGTTGACGTGACTCTTTCCTTAGGCAGATCACCCATGAACGGAGGATTACATTTTGGATTAACACGAAAACATATTACACAATTATGTACAGTTTTGCGTGCCACATTGCGACCGCAGATAGTCCAAAATCTTTCTCTTACGGCGGCAAGAAGATGTGAAGGGCCGGTGTGAAATAATTTATTATGCATATCCTGGAAAACTAAACTAGTAAAATGATCCTTTTGAGGTAATAAAATTGGATGCTTTTGGTAAAAGTCTAACTGTGAAAATTTTAATCTACCCCCAACTCTAAGAATTCCTTTATCTAAGAATGGAGATAAAGTATGAATTTTACTTTTTCTTGAAACTTGTTTTTCCTTTTGTAACCGAGCAATTTCTGATGCGAAATGTTTTTGCTGAACCAATTTTACTAAAAGGTTGAGTCCAGAGTCGAACTCAGATGGTGATAAAGGACCTGATATCTTAGAGTTTCTAGAAATACAGTTATTAATAAATCGAAGGCAGTATGCTGCAACGCGTTTCAATTTATTTAGACTTTAGTAATTCTCAATTTTAAAAATAGGAGAATTTGAAATGACAGTGTAAGATTGCATTGTATCTTTTAAATCAGGTAGAACATCCGAGGGAGTTGATAATGACAGAGGCCAGTCGTGTTGAGGAAGAGATAACCATTGAGGACCATGCCACCAAAGTTGTGAGGTTAATAACGAATTTGGATTTGTTCCCCTAGATAAAAGATCAGCAGGATTATCTCTGGTACCAACATGATGCCAGGATTGAATATTTGTCTTGGATTGAATTTCCGAAACTCTGTTAGCTACAAAGGTTTTCAAGAGATTTGGAGGAGTATTAATTCAACCAATAACTATTGTAGAGTCAGTCCAGTGAAAAATGTCATTAAATGATGAACGAAAGGATGTTTGAACCTTATGTGAAAGTCGTGCAGCTATTAAAGAACCACATAGTTCTAATCTTGGTAAAGTAACTACCTTCAAAGGAGCTACCTTTGTTTTTGCACTTAAAAGGTGTACATACACTGTGCCTAATACATCAACACTTCTAATAAAAGCACATGCGCCGTACGCTCTTTCACTGGAATCTGAAAAAACATGAAGTTGCATGTGAATAGGAGATTGACATTTAACATGTCTAGGTATGTCGAAATTATTAAGATACTTAAGCTCATTTTGAAATCTAAGCCATCTTGTATGAATATCTGCAGGAACTGATTCATCCCATGAAAGTTTTTCTAGCCAAAGTTTTTGAAGAAACATTTTAGCTACAATAGTGCAAGGACTTAATAATCCAAGTGGATCAAATATTTGTGCAATGATTGATAAAATGATACGTTTGGTAACTTTTGTTGAAGTTAATGAATTATTAATATTGTACATTAGATGATCTGATTGAGAACACCAGAAAAGACCAAGGGTTTTTGTCTTTTCATTAGACCCTAATTGCAAAATATTTAAATCTAATGAAGAATCCTGAACGTGGATTAAAACCTTTGGATCATTTGAAATCCATTTGCGAAGATCAAAACAACCTTGTTTTAGTATGTCTGAAACTTGTTTACAATATAATGATAATTCATCAATTGAATCTGAGCCAGTAAGTAAATCATCCACATAGAAATCGTTTTGAATAATTGTCGATGCCATTGGATATGAAACTTCATTTTCACTGGCCAACTGAAATAGTGGCCTTATTGCTAAAAAGGGTGCAGCTGATGTACCGTATGTTACAGTATTTAACTGATAAACTGCAAGCGATCGAGTTGGATCAGAACGCCAAAATATTTGCTGAAGACATCGTTGAGAGGGATTTACTAAGATTTGGCGATACATTTTACAAATATCAGCACTTACTACATACCTATGTTCTCTAAATCTAATAAGAATTTGAAAAAGGTCATTTTGAATAGTAGGGCCGACCATTTGAAGATCATTAATGGCACACCCTGTAGAAGAAGGAAATGACCCATCAAAGACTACTCTCAACTTTGTACTTAAAGATTCTTCTTTTAATACACCATGGTGGGGTAAAAAGAACTGAATATGTTCTGATGATGATTCGGTAACCTTAGACATATGACCTAATGATTCATATTCGATCATAAATTTGACATAAGGTTCCCTTAGAGCGCTATTACGTTGTAGTTTACGCTCTAAATTATAGAAACGTTTGAGAGCTTGCTCGCGGGAATCTCCAAGTTTTGTTAGTGAACTTTTCAAAGGAATGTTAACAATGAAACGGCCATTTAAGTCACGTTTATGAGTTGAAACGAAAATTTGTTCACAATCCCTTTCTTCTGCTGAATATGATCTATCCTCGGAACAATCCTCAATTTCCCAAAAACGGGATAGTTGATTTTGAATATCAGTATATCGCCCCCCGCCTTGAAATGACATTTCAATGTTTTTTGAAAGGTTGCAATACATATGAGATTTCTTTTCCATAGTTTTATTTGCTATAGAGTTATTGTATAGGGACCCTGAAATTATCCAACCGAATTTGGTTTTATGAAGGATAGGTAAATTGGGACCCAACTGTATTTGGCCAATGGAAAGTATAGACCAAAATAACTCGGCTCCTATAAGAAGATTGATGGGCTTTGGAGAATAAAATTCTGGATCTGCTAATTGTATATTTGAAGGGATGGATACTAAAGATGTATTTAGCTTCTGATTGGGCAAATAATCACATATGAATGGCATAATGAGACATGAAAGTGACGTTGAAAATGCGTTATGTTTGGAAAATATTTGAATTTGACATTGAGTCTTGATTTTAGATTCTACCTTTGTGATACCAGAAACCGTAATGTTGATATCTTGTTTTAATTCCCAAAGCAGTAGAAAAATTTGCACATATGAAATTAGATTGACTTCCTGAATCGAGAAGTGCACGACAATCATGGCGATTTCCTTTGTTGTCCATAACTTCGCAAACAATTGTGGATAATAAGACTTGCTTTGAATTTGAATTAACACTGCATAATGTTACATTATCTGTATTTTGAGTAGGACTATGCAACAAAGTATTGTGTTTAGCGGAACAAGTTTTACAACCACCGAAATTGCATTGATCAAGTTGATGACCTGAATTCAGACAGTTTATGCATAGTTTTGAAATTTTCACTAATTCTGTTCGCTCGGGTATGCTCATTTTTAAAAATTTGTTACAATTAAATAACCTATGATTATTTGAATGGCATGCCTGACAAACGCGAACTGAAGAATGGAAAGCCTTTTGAGACTTGTTTTTAGATACTGATGTTGAAAAGGAAGAATGTTTGGAAGAATGACTCTGATTTGTTTCCAACTGTTTATCTTCAATTTTTTTTAACATTTGGGATTTTTGTTTCAAAAAAAACAATAAATCTTCTAAGGTTGGTTTATCAGAAAATGATTTGTTCTCCCATTCTCTCGTTGTAGTTGGGTCTAACTTTGTAGTAATGTAATAAATTAATAATGTATCCCAATACTCAGTTGGCTCACCAAGAACCTTTAGTGAACGTAAGTGCATTTTAACATGATCAACAATATGTTTAAGTGCTTTAGAAGATTCTTTCTTGATTGAATCAATGTTATATAAAGCTTTGGCATGTTCATGCAATAATGCCCTTTTATCAGTGTATTGATCACATAATAAATCCCAAGCTATAACAAAATTATCATTTGTAAGTTGAATATTTGCGATAGTCTCAAAAGCTTCACCACTTAGTGCAGATTTTAAATAGTGAAATCTTTGAATATTTGAAATGTTTGAATTATCAATAATTAATGCCTTGAAGCTATCTTGAAATTGAAGCCAATCGCATGGTTCCCCTGAAAATGTGGGAAGATTTATCAATGGCAATTTGATACCTGAGAAATCGTTTTGAACATTATTATTGATGGTTGGTTGACTATGGTTTGAAACTGAATTATTTTCAAAACTAGACTCAGTATTCAAGATCATAAATTTTTGTGCATGTGAAAGAGTTGCATAAAAACTATTTTCGAATTCTTCCCTAGCTGAAAATTCTGTTTGAATGTTAACTGTATCAACCAAAGCATCAATTTGATTTTGTATTTCTGTAAATTCATTTATTAAATTTTCAACTCGATTGTAACGACGACGAAACTCTGTAAAATCTGTTTCTTGAACATTCGATTGACATTTTGAGAGAAAATTTTGAAAAATCGTTAATCGAGTTTTAATGCTACCACGATTAGCATGCAACTTTTTTAGATCCATCTCAGAATAGCCTGAAAATGGACGTATCTAGATACTGAATGCAATTAAAGAATATAAAAATGAAGAATAAGAAAATGCAATTAATTGTGTATGAGACCTTGAAAACCTAATACAAATTAAATCAATATTCTTTGTATAATGACTAAGAGGACTGTGAAGTTTACCAAAAGACCGGCTGCAAATCTTGATGGTGTCCTGTACTTAATGGATGGTCAGAAATTTGATAGCTTTATGTAGAACGCTGTAATGTGATGAATGCTGCTTGCATACGTAGTTCAGCTGAAGATTGCTTGAACGTGGGCTCTGGCGATTTCTGACTGATGAAAATCCAAAATTCCTGATTCACTGACTTATGGTGAACCTGAATTCTTAGAGTTGAATTATGAATACTTTGTAATTAAATGGGACTGTAATCCGCGCTTGGAAGGACCAAATGGATGTGTTTGTGACTGTATTGTTTTTTCTATACTTTTCTTTTAACGTGAAAATGAATCAAAATGTAAATTGAATTTCTGTATATTTTAAAATATATATGACATTACATTTCTTAACTGACAAAAAATTACCTATATCTATGGTAACATGAAATTGAAAGGGCAGAGTAGGCTCCAACACACCCTGTAATTTAATATTTCCTCCGTTAATTTCTCTATTTTTTTCTTATTGTCTTTGATTTGAGTTTGTTAGTCCCCTATAGAAGTTTTGCGAAGTTACTATGATCAGTTTTTTTATATCGACTTTGTGATGACAAGCCTGTCACAATGTATACGCTTATACCTGAGCTCATAAATATGTTTTTATTTTATTTAATTATTCAGGATTTATGTCATTCTAACGTTATTTGTTTAAGGAAAAATAAATAATATGTAATTCAGAGCAAATATTAATATTTTCATATTCCCACTGTAAAGTAGAATACACAGCATCAATAATTTTTTTGGTGATTTTTGAATCACCCTGTATCAAATGTTTTCTACAAAAAGCAATATTAATTAATGTTATCAGAATACTGTTACAGCAAAAAATCCTTAATATATTAAGAAAATTACATTTTAATACGTTTTAAAAAATGGCCATTTTTCAAATTCAACACCCTGTATGTTGAAAACTGGCCATAGGATTGAGTTGTGTCCATGGACACTATTGTTCAGGAAGTCGATATCTTCAACATACCAAAAATTCAGGCATATTAACCGGAACCCATTTCTCCATAAGCCGGCTGCCTGGTCCTTTGTAAAAAAAGGGAAAAATGTTTCTTTCGTTAAAGTGTAAACATATTCGGTGGAAGAACTAGATAGGGAACCCAAAAGGACGGACAATAGAAGACAGGTTCGCCTATTTCTTCGTTCAACTACTGGTACGTTTTCTTGAATCTAAATTTCACGTAATTTTTTACACTTAATATGCCAAGAAAAAAGTCTTGACATTTTTGTATTTATTAGATAATGATGATTTTGTTATTGGAAGTTTATTTTATCTGATTAAAGATGGGAAGAAAAAAGAAGTCTGATAAATTTTACCAGGTAAATAACGCAGGTGATAAAAACGAGGAAATCACTAATGAACAAAGCTACGAATACGAGACAGGAATTATCTATATGCACAAATGTAAAGGTTGTAGGTATGCCACTGCAATCACTTATCGTTGATTTGTTTTCAACAGACTGGCAGGTTTTAGTGTTTTTATTTGACTACATGTCTTAAAGACATCGAAATGAATAAAAATAATGAACGGTATTTCGGTATTGTGTATCTCATCTTTATATTAAATAATAAAACAGAAAAGTAATCGTTTGCTTTGTCTCTTTAGTTTTGAGAATACTCAGTAAATTTTCTAATAAATTAATTCAATATTACTTACCCTTTGTAAGACGTCCTCTTCTTTAGGCACCACTAAAAGATGGAGATATTCTGGACTGTTGACAATCAGTTGAACAACTTGCGAATAAGGTTTATCTTTGACTGCGATACCATTGACGGCCACCAATCGATCTCCTTTTTGCAAACCAGCTTGTCTGGCGGGACTTCTCTCTTTGACGTGCTTTACGAAGATGGTGTCCATTGGAGCAAGCAAAGCACCCACAGCAGCATGTCTACCGTCGTGATGCTCCTAAGAAATATAAAAAAAATGGTAAAATAACTTGTTCTAGATTATGGTCGGAACATTAAGTTGGAATTCGGGGCACACTTATACAGTGTGTCTACATAAGTTGGAACCATATGGAAAAAATGTTACTATTGATTTTAGGAAAAAATGTTATTCCTGATAAAAAGTCCTGCATGACCCAAGACTTAAAATACAGTCATCAGATATCAAATTTTTCAAGCCGTATACGAGGTTTGTCAAAAAATATGAATTTTGCTCAAGAGTAAAGTACGTTTATTTTTGACAAACTCGAACATTTTCATTAAGAAAATTTGATTAGAATTGAAAATTACATTTAAATATGCAATTATACCGATCTATCTGAAAAATCAGATTTTCTTATTTTTTATAAACTTTTCTACACATTGATTGTAAATATCTGAAAACGTTATAAATTACGTTAGCTTTTCAAACATTCTCTCTCTTCTCTACTATAAACATGATACACTTTCCTTTTCTTGATGTTTGTGAAGAATTTAGCAATTTTCTTAATGAAAATATTTTTGGTAATCGGACAAGTCAGTGCTGGTCGAAACAAGACAGAGAAGGGCTTAAGGGATTTGAGCATTACCGAACGGTCTAAAATGGCTCGCATGACAATAATACCTGGGACAATGTTCCAAAACAAGAATATGAGAAAACTCTCATAGGAAGATAATGTCCAAAAAGACCTACTCTCAATGAATTGGAAGAAAGTACTTTGAAACAAATTGTTTTCTTTCCTGGGCACGTCTAACCTAGTCTCCAATAACACTGAAACCTAACTGCTTAATATATTTGACCCATGTTAATTCATAGTACTCACCCTGGCACTTTAGTCCCTTGTACACGATTGTACAAGTCCTTGTTCTATAGGTTCTTGGATCAAGCTGTGGTTGTTCAAAACCTATCTTTTGCTATCCATTGTTTGGCAGTAGCATAGTATGTGTTTAGCTATTTCTGGTTCCTTGTGACAGAGTCGACACAAAAGGTTTTCAACTGGTTTCTATTCATAGAAAGTAGTTTTCCTGTTCTTTTGAACATATTTTTACTATACAGGTTTCCCTATTGTGCTTGTTTTGGGACATTCTCGCTAGTTGTGTTTTCTCCGAACCCAGTCTTGTATAAAACCTCGAACTGTACTTTTCTCATTACCTTCCATCCCTTAATGACCTTGCACCTAAACTACTTTAACTCTATTTTGATCTGCCAATGTTCCCAGTCCTTCGATGAAATCCCATACCACTCTTGACGTCACTTTCTGACTCGATATGGCTTTAAGGACCGACTCGCTGTCAGACATTATTTGAATCTGCTTATTTTAAATATATTCGGATTTGCTTATGTTTGATAGCTCTCCTATTGTTTGTTCTTGAACATTGCAAGATTGCAGGAAACTTGGCTTGAAATATTAAAGCATGTCTTCCTACTGCATAGCTAACGTTGGTGTTAGGGTTCCTGGAAAGTACTCTCGCCACAGTGCCTCCCGCATCCTTTGACCCGTCTGTGTACTAGGTTTGTTTCTGTCGTTGGGCACTGGGTCACCTAACCAGTGATCTCCGTTCTGTTTATTATTCAAATCTCGAGTAGAGTTTTAAAGGAGTAACATTTGGTTATGAGATATGTTCTCATCTCTAGCACGTCCCTTATCACTAAGTTATTCCCTAATCTTCAAGCACTTAATCTTGCCTTCTCCTGTATCACAAGTTGAAGAAGAGGCAAGCCTATTGTGCTTCTATTGCTGCTATGGGGGTTTTTCTCATTGCCCCCGTTATTCTAAGCCAGGCGAGTCTCTGTATCTTGCATATAGCGTCTTCGATCCCACTGCCCTGCCTGCGTGGAGTGCACATAAAAGATGAGCGATATATCGATACCGGTTACATTTCAAATTGAAAAGTAACTGGTATTGACATATCTCCCACCTTTCGTATGCACTCAGTGCAAGCCGTGCACTAGATTCGAAGACGCTATTAGTCTCGTTATTGCCGCTCTTTGTTGTGTCAATGGCCACTACACCAAAGCTCCGTATGTTATTATCGGTCTTATCAACATATTTTATTTCCAATATACCATACCTGGTTTCAATCCCCATTTGTGTCCAAAAATATTGCATCCCTAGTGATGTTTCCGCTTTCCTTGTTTCCAAATGTTCCGGGTAAGTTTCGAATCAATTGTAACCTCGAGATACTTCAGTTGGACGTAACAGAATGGGTTAAACACAATGAGCCAATAGACTTGCAGTGTTATTGGAAACCAATTTAGACAAGTACAACAAAACAATGATATTGAAGTAGTAAAGCAGTATGCATTATAATGTGTACCAATATTGAAAGTATTACTTAAAATTAGTAATTAGAAATATTTTGTATAAAGCGCCTGGTAAAAAAACTTTTTGAGGCAAATTCTGGCCTTCCAAAATGTTGGCACCTATTCGCCGGCAAGTCAAACGAAACAACTGTAAAACCTTCATATCTATACAAAAACTTCGCTTTTTGTTTATGAATCTTAATTCATAATTTTCATATTTACGTCACGGTATAGGTTTTTTTTTAATTTCTCTGACAAGTTATTTCTTACATAAAATTTATAGTTCGCTTTTATTTTTTTTGCCGTTGTGGCGTCATAGTTTATACCTTTCTATTGCCAACTACTATAACAATTTTTATGGGAAAATTTATTTTTAAACTTCCAATATACCTTTGTTTAATTCATGTGCATATTCAAGGAACCATGTATTTCTAAACGTATAAAGGTTTTGTGCGTCGGTTGTAAAATTGATATCTAAAAAGTTTCGTTGCCTATATAAGAAATCATTCACATCTTTGATTATTTGAATTGGTTAACATGAAATTATACTAAATGTGAATTGTCTAAAATTCGTTTTTTTTTTAATTTTGTGACTTACCGCAATGGAATCTGGAGGGTAGACAATAAAATGTCGAAGGGTAAAACCAAAACTGTCGCCATATCTTCTGATGTATAAACTCCTTGGCCCTCTACTGCCCCTTGGCACGGGAACTATCCCGGTTGAATTCTGAAACAAGATTAAAATATATATAACACATGATTTAAATTGTTTGCGAAAGATTATGAAAGATAGGCATATTGTTTACAAACTACGTAATCTTAAGTGATTTTTAATATTGACGAGTGTGGAAAGTGACATTTTTCACACGAGTGGGAAATATTGTCGCACGAGGCACAAGCCGAGTGAGACTATCACACGAGTGTGGAAAATCACTTTTCACACAAGTGATGTACAATATTTTTCCTACGACCACAAAATAATTTCATCAAAAAATGTAAAACCAGGTTATTATAATAATTAAGATGTATTTAAAAAAATAATCAACAATAATTGTATTTATTCAATTTTCATATTTTTCGAAACAAAAAAAAATCTGCAACCACCAAGTTTTGAACGCGGGCCCGCGGACCCGTCGTGTAAACCAAAGTTCAAATTGCAACTACCCTACAACCTGAGCTAATGGGTCTTATTTCAAATGCATTTTTAATTCGATTTTAAGTTTAAACAAAATAAAAAGCAAAAATAATGAGATATATGTAGTTATTTTAAAATTATTTTATTAATTGTTAAAAATAAATATCTAGGATCTAAGTTAATCGTCAATTTTAATAATTTAATCATCATATCGATTTTACTGTTAATATGGACATTATATAAATCAAAATAGAAATGATGATGAAGTGAAAAAAAAAATAAAATCAGGAAATTAGGCTAAGGAGATTTAATCAAAATGTGAATGATCCCAGTTTTTGTTTTATTTGCTTTACTGATTTTGAAAAGGCTTTGCGGATGGTATTTTTCGTCAAAATTAAAAACATTGTGATTCCATGTACCTAAATACATACAATAATAAAGATTAATATTAGATACAAATTAAGTAAATTACACTGCGAGTGCGAAAAAGTCACTTTTCCATGAGTAATGAACATTATGTTTTCTCTGACAAGATTTCATAAAAAAGTAAAATCAGAAAATTTGGATAAGGAGGTGCAATGCAGATGTGACTGGTTCTAGATTTGGTTATTTGCCTCACTGATTTTAAATCGCTGTTGCTAGGTACACGCTAAAGTGTACACAAATCAAAAAATTATATACACGCGAAACGTCATATTGCTGTGGTGGGAGGTGTTTGTGTGAATGCGTCTTGTTAGTTTTCATTTACGCCGTGACTAGCACAGTAGTATTTTATAAACCTTAGAAGCAAATTTAACATACATGAACAAATAATAATAATGTCGTGACAACAAGAAAACGAAGCAACGACTTCAATCCATACCTAGCTACGACTGGCGTAAACACCAACGGCCTGCACACAGCTCACCTACTCTGTCAAGACGTTTCGCGTGTATATAAATTTTTGAATTGCGTACAAATTAGCGTGTACCTAAACACTGTGATTTTAAATACATAAAGAACGATAATCGTATTTATTTAATTTTCATATTTTTCAAAACAAAAAAAAGTTGTATCATCTACCAGGATTCCAACGCAGGCCCGCCATCCGCCTCTTGAAAGGCAAGTTAATTACGTTACTACACAAACCACTGAGCTAACACGTCTTGTGTCAAATGAGTTATTTAATCGATTAAGTATTTAACCAGAATAAAAAGCAAGATAATGTTATTTTAAAATTATATTAATAATTGTTAAAAATAAATATCTTGGACCTAAGTTTAAACATCAATTTTAATATCATATCGATTTTACTATTAATATGGACATTATATAAATCAAAATATAAATGATGCGTTTTACATTATGTGACAGCTGATGCGGAAATGTAAAACGAGGTTTATATTATAATAAATAAAATGAATTTAAAAAAACAATCAATAATAATCGTATTTATTTAATTTTCATATATTCTAAACAAAAAAAAACTAAAAAACAAAAAACAAATAAAAAAACAAAAAAAAAAAAATTCGGCACCGGCAAGGATTTGAACGCGGTCGCTAGCCAGGTCTCAAATGGTAAAGTTGATAAAGTTTGAATGATCTAATCGGTTATGTGTTTAACCAGAATAAAAAGCAAACATAACTTAGTTATTTTAAAATTATTTTAATAATAATTGTTAAAGATAAATATCTAGGATCTAATTTACAACAATTTCAATAATTTAACAATCATATCCATTTTAGTATTAATATGGACATTACATAGATCAAAATAGAAATGATGCGTTTGACATTTTGTGACAGCTGATGCGGAAAGTAGCATATTCGCACACGGGTGGAAAGTAAATTCTTATTCATACGCGTGTGATATAGGGTACTTTCCATAGTGTGATATGTGTCACTTTCCTAAGTGGTCGTAGGACAAATTTTTATCAGTATTGATATTTTCGATGAGTAGAAAAAATGAGATTCTATTCAAGAGATGGACTCTTTGTTTTTGGAATAATTAGAGCTAGAGAAACTTAATCGTTTTAAAGTACTTTTTTAAATCGCAATTTATACATATGGAAGAATCTCAATTTTTAAAAAATAGTTACGACGATTTTGTCTGCGCATCATGTTGTTAGGGGAGGGGGGAGATTAAAGAGGGGGGGAGATAGAATCGTACACTGTTCATTGTGTTGTCACGCCAGAATATGCAAACTGCAAAAATAGGATTTTTCGCTATTTTTTCAAATTTCTTTGAGCATTCTCTTTCAGAATACTGACAAACAGAACAGACAAGGACCGTATAACAGACCATTGACCTACTAACGGCCTGTTTGGAGAAGGACCTTCTAATTACCACGGAGAGAGCAACGCTGTATCTAAATAACGATAGTATGACATCCTTGCAATTCAAATGATCTCGATCTTAAGGCAACCTGCAGAGAATACAGCAGGGGGGATGGTGGAGTCTAGCAGGATTCGATCCAGTATATTATACAGAATGCCCAGGATGGGAACCTTCTCGACTTGGGCTCAAATTCTGTGTGTGGCTTCAGCAATTGCTCGGAGGTGTGTGGGGTTCATTGTCATTGACATTATTAATGCAGGGTCCGAGAACTGTCAATATTTAACCAGAATAAAAAGCAAGATAATGTTATTTTAAAATTATATTAATAATTGTTAAAAATAAATATCTTGGACCTAAGTTTAAACATCAATTTTAATATCATATCGATTTTACTATTAATATGGACATTATATAAATCAAAATATAAATGATGCGTTTTACATTATGTGACAGCTGATGCGGAAATGTAAAACGAGGTTTATATTATAATAAATAAAATGAATTTAAAAAAACAATCAATAATAATCGTATTTATTTAATTTTCATATATTCTAAACAAAAAAAAACTAAAAAACAAAAAACAAATAAAAAAACAAAAAAAAAAAAATTCGGCACCGGCAAGGATTTGAACGCGGTCGCTAGCCAGGTCTCAAATGGTAAAGTTGATAAAGTTTGAATGATCTAATCGGTTATGTGTTTAACCAGAATAAAAAGCAAACATAACTTAGTTATTTTAAAATTATTTTAATAATAATTGTTAAAGATAAATATCTAGGATCTAATTTACAACAATTTCAATAATTTAACAATCATATCCATTTTAGTATTAATATGGACATTACATAGATCAAAATAGAAATGATGCGTTTGACATTTTGTGACAGCTGATGCGGAAAGTAGCATATTCGCACACGGGTGGAAAGTAAATTCTTATTCATACGCGTGTGATATAGGGTACTTTCCATAGTGTGATATGTGTCACTTTCCTAAGTGGTCGTAGGACAAATTTTTATCAGTATTGATATTTTCGATGAGTAGAAAAAATGAGATTCTATTCAAGAGATGGACTCTTTGTTTTTGGAATAATTAGAGCTAGAGAAACTTAATCGTTTTAAAGTACTTTTTTAAATCGCAATTTATACATATGGAAGAATCTCAATTTTTAAAAAATAGTTACGACGATTTTGTCTGCGCATCATGTTGTTAGGGGAGGGGGGAGATTAAAGAGGGGGGGAGATAGAATCGTACACTGTTCATTGTGTTGTCACGCCAGAATATGCAAACTGCAAAAATAGGATTTTTCGCTATTTTTTCAAATTTCTTTGAGCATTCTCTTTCAGAATACTGACAAACAGAACAGACAAGGACCGTATAACAGACCATTGACCTACTAACGGCCTGTTTGGAGAAGGACCTTCTAATTACCACGGAGAGAGCAACGCTGTATCTAAATAACGATAGTATGACATCCTTGCAATTCAAATGATCTCGATCTTAAGGCAACCTGCAGAGAATACAGCAGGGGGGATGGTGGAGTCTAGCAGGATTCGATCCAGTATATTATACAGAATGCCCAGGATGGGAACCTTCTCGACTTGGGCTCAAATTCTGTGTGTGGCTTCAGCAATTGCTCGGAGGTGTGTGGGGTTCATTGTCATTGACATTATTAATGCAGGGTCCGAGAACTGTCAAGAACATCGAGGTAGAATAAAGTAGAGACGATATAAACACTATTTTGCAATATGACAACTGGACGCACTTCAAATGACGAAAAAGTGTAATGAAAATGGCGACTTGAGTCATACTTCATAGTCGTACTTTAATTTATTTGATGTCAATAATTTTATATTTGAAGAATGACGGAATGAAAATAATTTTATATAATTTATATGAGACTATTTAAAAAAAAATGGCATTTATTCTCACCAAAACTGACACTATCTCGAGTTTGACTTTATTCTATCGATTCTATCTGAATGGTCAAGAAGATTACAATAAGAAGAAAACAATTGAATCATCACTCAGCGGAATCAATCGTTAGCCATCTCTGGCACTTGGGTTAGTGGCGTGTTGTTAATATTATACTGGGTGACTAAGTTGATACTTTTTTACTTTCCTCCACCTTTTAAAAAGCCTTTTAGTTCGTGTAATCGGACCGTTTCAAAAGCAGCTAATCATTATCGTTCAATAACGGAGAACGTGACGAAGAACATCGGGCGGACGCGAAGTGGTGGATTCGGAATTAAAAAAATCTAAATCCGGGTCTGGATTTGTGTATTAAAATTTAGTTAATAAGTATATTCATGTTTTTTTATTACTTTTTGCTGTATTTGAAATAAATCATGGCATTGTCTACCATAGTGTAATTCAGTCATGATTCTGTGTTTATCTGAAGTATCTAGTGAATTTAATTTGTTCAGTATGGTAAATTATGACAACAATGAACTTAATGGATATGTTGCTTATTTTTTACGAGTGTCTTCAGAGTGCAGTTGCTACATCGGTATTGTACAGTGAACGCTTTTCCTTAAAAAGTGTGGACAACATAGCGGGAAAATTAGTTGTATGTACGTTTAATGTGTTCAAACACTACAACTTGAAGATTTCCCCCGCAAACTACAGTTTTGTTAATGTTTCTTACAGCAGTATAAATGTGATAAACTATACATTTTGGAATAAAGTATATTAAGTTTCTTATTTGAATTTTTTTTTATTTTAATGACTTCTATACACAATTAAAAAAAGTATTTGGTTAAACTTACAACATAGCAGTAATGTTGTTTTGGTCCTTATTTTCCATTCTAAATCAACATAAAATAATTAAAACACAAAACACGACAAAATTACCCACTTTTTTGAAAACTAAATAATTTTATTAAGATAAACCACTACAAGTCTGTGAGAATAAATAATTAATATTATGTTCTCTCAATAAAATGATGTATATGCAACTAACAATACAAGAAAGTAGTAAAATAGGTTGCTTATATGTCAGTTATTTCTTAACAAAACGCAATTTTATAAATAATCTAGTCAAAATTAGAAAAATGTAATTATAATTTCTATATTTAATTATATTCATGACACCAGGGCCGCCCGGAGCGCAATGATCTAGGGGCGCCAAAATCATGGAAAATGAAAATACACTGATAAAAAAATTAAGTTACAGGCTTTTATAAAATGCACTAAAAAGTAAAGAATATTTTTTTATCATTCTGATATCATATCAATAAATTATTTTTCATAATATTGCATTGTCATCGGACACTTGTAAGTATACCAAATTTTATTGAAATCGGTTCACGGGAATTTTCTCAAAAACGCGATGCAAGATTTGACTGATAGTTGACAAGATTAAGAGGCGGCAGTCGGAATTTATCATTTTTATTTCTAAGCACATAATTCAAATAATATATTATATTTAAACATTAAGGCAAAATCTAGTTGAATTCAATTCAACATGACAAAACCACTCAACCACCGCCTTTCAAGAATTGAACAGTTTTTCGGCCCGTGGCAACACTGTACAGGAAACAACCATTTTGAAACCAAGCGAAACAAGATCTAACAGCCCTTTTTAACTGCATATAAAAAGGAAGTAGACTTAAAACAATGCATTATTTGTCACTAGACTTAGGCTGGTGCGAAATAAAATAGTTTGTTTAAATTGTTAGTGCAAAAAAGCTTTAAAAAAGTGCTTGTGCAAATTGTCCAGTGCGTTTGGCTTCTGTGAAGGTAAGTGTTTCAATTTTTGTTTTCATTTTTAAAAACTAAAAAAATCCATCAGACATAAGCCCAAAAAAGGGTGGGGGTTAGATTTTAAAAATTAGAGTTTAGATCAAAACATGGCTTGTGTGGTACCAAATGAAAGGTAATTGAGTCTAGAGTTGAATAAAATGCATTTTATTTTTTAAGCCAGTGGCGCACAAGGGGGATTTCAAAAATTAGAGTTTACATCAAAAAATGGCTTGTGTGGTATCAAATGAAAGTTGATTGAACCTGCAGTTGAATAAAATTTATTTTATTTTTTAAGCCAGTGGCACACAAGGGGGGATTTCAAAAATTAGAGTTTACATCAAAAAATGGCTTGTGTGGTATCAAATGAAAGTTGATTGAACCTGCAGTTGAATAAAATTTATTTTATTTTTTAAGCCAGTGGCGCACAAGGGGGGATTTCAAAAATTAGAGTTTACATCAAAAAATGGCTTGTGTGCTATCAAATGAAAGGTAATTGAGTCTGTAGTTAAATAAAATGCATTTTATTTTTTTAAGCCAGTGGCGCACGAGGTGGATTTCAAAAATTAGAGTTTATATCAAAAAATGGCTTGTGTGGTATCAAATGAAAGGTAATTGAGTCTGGAGTTGAATGAAATACATTTTTTTTAAGTCAGTGACGCATAAAGGGGTAGAGATTTCGAAAATTGGAGTTTAAATCTAATCGTGGCTTGTGTGGTATCGAATGAAAGGTAATTGAGTCTGAAGTTGAATAAAATACATTTTTTTAGGCCAGTGGCGCACAAGGGAGGATTTCAGAAATTATAATTTAAATCAAATCATGGCTTTTTTTGATATCAGTATTATCTTTAATTTTAATTAATTTGTTCCAGAAACCAAAATGTTCGATGCTAAGAGAAAACCCTCTGGGAGCGAATTTAAAAAGCGGAGATTGAACAAGCAAACACAGCTTTAAAAACAGTCAGAAAGTCAGATGCGCTGCAGAACTTCTTGAAAGAACAACGCCCAGCACCTAGATACTGACTTTCCGGATATGACCCCCCTTTAGACGCAACCGTCAGCATTACTGAGCTAGGTAAGTCATCTCAAACGAGTTTGGCGAGTAGTGATGCAGTTCCTTGCAGTTCCAAAAATCAAAATTCGCAAGTTGTGCAGACGTCAGAGAAACATTTAGAAAAGGCTACCGTCCAGAGTATCTCTTTACAATAGCTAAAGACCTATCAGTAGTTACAAAAGGTTTTTAGGCAAGTTGGTTGTTACATTTAGTGACAAGTGGTGGTCTTTAGGCTTCCCAGTTGTTACATCAGTACTAAACAGATACAAAAAAAGCTGCAACCTGAATCAATACATTCACACTACCCTAATGTTTTATCGTATACAATATTTTATATCGCTAAAAAAACATTAAAAACTATTTTAGAACTTTTTTGATGTTCATTAAATTTGAAATCGATACCTCAAACCGACAATTCTTTTTTGTCAAAACGTGTTTTTGGACATTTTAGAGCTAGTCTAACAGTTTTAGGCAAACACAATTATTTTTACATATATATATTTACCCTCACTTTATGTGATGTGGAAGTAATAGAATAAACAAAAAATATTGAATTACTTTATGATATGACTAGGATTTACATGAAAAGATGAATTTCACTATAAGATTACGACATATACATGACATGTCATTGATTTCCATTTTACAATAATTATACTTTTATAAATACATCTTCAACGAATATTAATTTATTTATTGACGGGATAAACACATTTTAAATATCACACAGTTTTATATTCTATTATATATCTTGAAAAATAATTATATTTAATCAAATAAGTCCAAATAAGAGTGTGCCAGTTTCTAAAAAAAAACAGCGAATTTCACATATTATTTTTTGTGTATTTGTTTTTATATATACTTTACAATTTACACTAACTTTTCAAAACCGCTTAAGCTCAATAAAACAGTATCTACAACAATACAGTAATCAATAAACGCTCTTTTTTGCTTAATCGCCCGAACTAAACATTTTTAACCAGCAGGGTGAAGGTTATATCGAAGGCCGTTTAGACCACATAATCGACTAAGGCATTTAAATTAACACAGTTGTGATACCAGTGTCGTTTGTTGGATGGCATTCTTTCTTTGCACACAACAAATTTGTGCAACAAGCAGACAAGCTATTGTTGAAGTTGTTTGATTTTATTTTGGTTGTTTTAATCAGAAGTGAGCAGGTAGAGAAATCCATGAAGATGCTATAATATACATATATTTTAGTCCATTAATTACGTGAGGTATTTTTGAGGATTTTTTGACCCCCTCTCCCCCCCTGGTGAGAGTTCGTAAGATTTTCCTCAACTCCCTCCCCCCTCCCCTAATCTCTCGTGAGATTTTTCAAAATTTGTGTTTTGGGTGTAAATGCGTTGGATTATTAAAAAAACAAACACAATATGTTTTATTACTTTTATTTAAGACTAAAAATTTCTAGAAACATTCTTTATTTTAATTTAATTTTCACGCAATTTTACACCGTTTTCTACTAGAAAAACAAATACGTCAGATTTACAAAGACCCCCCTCTCCCCCAAGTGAGATTTGGAAAGATTTAGCTTGATCCCCTCCCCCCCTTGAACACCTCACGTAATTAATGGACACCCCCTTTAATACAAACATTTTTAGCCGAAGACAAAGATAAAAACAAAGTTACCTTAGAGAAGTTTAAATCCAAAAAGCTTATAATAGTCCGATTCAGATTTTACCAACAAAATGCTTCACAAAATTACGTTATTCAAAAATTGTGACAAATTTCTATTTTTCCAAAATAAGTTTCGTTTTGTTCTACATTTATGTATTCGTTCAAACCACAAATCAAAAATGTTGGCCTATTGATTAATGCTAAGCTTTCTCACTTTCTCCAGCTGCAATTAAGGCATCATCAGTGACAAATCGTCGTTCTTTGAGTTGTTTCTTGTTTTAAGAAAATAAATAAAAATCGCAGGTGACAAGATCAGGACTATGTGGGGGTATCCAAGTAAAGGCAAGTTGATTTCTTCCAAACCGAAGACATAGTTGAGTTGGGAAACTACTTACGATAGACACTATGGCCCATAAATGGCACCTAGTCAAAACAAGAAGGACAAATAGGACTTACTATTTTGTGGACCATTTCAACTCCCTTCGGATTCCAAAGCCATTCAAAGATAAGTCTGGGCTTATCGTTACGTCTATAATATACTATAACATCTTCGGTTTTTCAGATCTGGTAAAGTAAACCGCAAGATATGCAATAATATCGGTTAAATGGGGAAACAGTTTCATAAATTGACGAGCAATATAAAAATTCTAGATTTTTCCGACTAGTCCCAAAGATATTCCACAGAATTTTAAAAAAGCTTATTTTCATTTTACGTCCAAAACATATTCCAAGTTTTGTTATAAATGAAGTTGTTCCCCATATCTTACCACACCATAATTTTCATTGCGACGTTTCGTCTTTCCAATGTCACCTTGAACTTATTTTTTTCAATACAGACCTGGATTGTTATTCTAATGAGACCATTTTTTTAGTAATACAAGGTGAATCGTTTGAAAGATTAATGGAATTAATAAATTTACATTTTTTCTTTTTAACCGACTTCAAAAAATGAGGAGGTTCTCAATTCGTCGGTATAAATTTTTGTTATGTATGTTCAGTGATAATTCTTTAACACGGTGTCCGAGTTCAATGATTAATTATTAGATTAATTAGAAAGGGGTACTTTAGGGGGTAGTCCCATATAAATTTGGTCAAAATCTAATAATTGGGTCCATGAGAAAATCCTCCAACTATTCATTTTTCATATATGTTTAGCGATAATTCTTTACCAGCTTGTCCGATTTATATGATTCTTTTTTTGTTAGTAAGGGGATACCTCGGGAGTGGTCCCATATAAATTTGGTCAAAATATAATAATTGGGTCCATAAGAAAATCCTCCAACTCTTCATTTTTTATGTATGTTTAGCGAAAATTCTTTACCACCTTATCCAATTTCTATGATTCTTTTTTTTTTTTGTAAGGGGGCACCTTAGGGGTGGTCCCATATAAATTTAATTAAGATGTGGTGATGGCATCTGCACGATTTTGAAGTCGGTTTTTTAAAATTAATTTGAATACTTGTTAATATGGAGTAATCCACAAAAAAAGTTTCTAAAGTAGGCATCAGAAAAATGTGGGAGTCAGTTTGGATTTAACTGAGAGCTGTGCGTACCAATCAAGGACATGATTCGTATCTGTGTCGGTGATGGCCTACTTCAAGGTCTCCATTCTCGAGCACGCAAAACGTCCAAATGGAGTGACTGCAGTTCAAAATGTACAGGAGTGACGTGGTAGTTTTTCTGGATATCCAGACGTCCCATACATCCAACGAACTCTGGTAGCATACATTTGGAATGACCGTGAATGAACAATTTCTAAACGTTTACTATTTGGTTGCCGTACAAACGGAGTCATTCCATTTGGTATGATGTGAATGGGGGCCTTTAGAAACATTATTTTGTGGATAAATCTATATAATCACCATTATTTAGTACCAGTGGAATATTTAATCCCAGAAACAAGCATTTGTATACCACTTCTAACCCCTATTTAATCAGAAAAGTTTGACCACAGTTCCGTTTTGCTCAAAATTTGTGGTGTGGTCTAATCAATAATCTACAGTAGCGTAGGTGTCTACAGCGTTGCGTTCATTTGCGAGCCAAATTGTAATATATTTTATAGTTAATGTCTCATGTCATGTTTTAAATGTGTTTTATCAAAATTTATTCATTTTCTTTAAAAATTAATACTTTCAAACCTTTCAAACGATTCGCCTATTTTATTCAAGAAAGACCAGTCCCACAAGAAAGTTACACATCAGTTATTTTGGCAAAAGAAACGTAGTAAAATAGCCAAGTGTAACAAATCGTTCTATTGAGCTATACAAAGCCCATAAAAAATAATAGTTAAAAATCCAGGTATACATTTAAAAGAATAAGTTGGTGGCCCTGGATTCACAAAAGGTTCTAATGAAAATTTTGGTGTAACAAGTTTATAGAGAATTTCATTTAGAATAAAAAGTTTAAATATTTTTTTATTTTATAATAAGAAGATTAGACTTAAAATATGTAAATACGCTTCGTCAGATTTTTGTAGAATATCTCCGTAAAAAGTTTTATGGACCATTATACCCATGCTACCTATCAAAATATAAAACGTTCCCCCATCTAAAGGTATGATTTCGATTATGCGTCCAGCGGTAGCTTCCCTCGGTAATCGCTGTCGGTAACGACCGGATCGTCTGTGTGTTTTCGTTCGCATGCCAGTTGAGTGCGGTCAGTCAATAATAAATATTATTACCTTATTAAATAATAAACAACCGTTTTTTAACGTATTCTCTAACAAAAATATGGCGCTGCGCTCTACAAATGTTTTGCACCCCTGACTTAGTAACGGTACGCCACTGGTTTTTAATACAAACTACATTTTATTTATAAATTATAAAAATTAATACTTACTGTTTTTTCCTACATGTCAAGCTATTTAATTCCAAATAGAATCCCTTATAGATAAATCTTTGTAGTCTTTTTGTTCAGCATCATAAAGGGCGGCATATGTTTTGACTTCCTTAATTAATATTTCTTCTTCAGTAGCCGAAAATTTCGGAGCCATAATGAGAACACAGTAAAAGTTAAAAGTAAACAAATACTAAACAATCGCGCGACCGACGCGTTGCACGAACGGCCACCGCCGAACGAAGGACCGCATCGGCGAGACGCCTAAACGAAAACAGCGCTATGTATAGTCTTTCTAGACACAATCCAACACGGCATAATAATCGACTAGCGCCGACTTCAAACGGACCGCGCCCAAAGGCGTACCGTTTTTATTATTAAAATGAAATAAATTAAATTATTAATTGGGTATAGATCTTCCATTATCAATTGCAGAATATAAAAACTCGTTCCGAACCCTTACCGACCATTTTCTTTGATGCCTCATTTTATAAATTTATTATTTTTATTATAAATACTTTTAAAAATATATCATATGCGAAAAAGTATTCGTTAAAAGGCAATCGAATCATTATAAATTGGATGGCATTATACGCCGTTATTTGGACAGATGCTCTTAATTGCAGTCCTACTCTTTTTTTTCGGAAAACGAAATTTCAAAGCAAAAACCATAAAGGAAAATAAATTCTTTGCAAATAAAACAAAACTATAAAAAATATTTAGAAAAATTAATTAAAAAAAAAAAATGAATACGTACTAATAAAATATTAACAATATATTAATTTGATAACTCTCGCATTACCAATAATGAAAAAAAAAAAAAAAAGAAAGTTAATCCGAATCTAAATCTGAACCATCTGTCGAGGAATCGAGGTTTGGATATATAAATACCGGAGCTATAGAAGGTAAAACATGATATTCTTTTTCCTTTTTAATGACGTGACTAACGCTATTTTCCAAACGTCAGTCAAAGACTGATCTTTAAAAAACCACATTTATTAAGGTAGGTGCAAAATTATTACGTCTCAGTTTTTGTTTAACTGAAGACCAAACTAATTCAATTGGATTGAGTATACAATAATAAGACGGTAACCTCAATACAGTATGACCACCATCTTTTGCAAAATTATCACTGTATTGGAATATTCTTACTTTTAACAATTTGTAACAATAATTGTGGTTTTGTTTTGACGGAAGCAGGAATATCAATGTTATTATCTTTTAAATACTTTATTATATCTGATTTCTTGGAGCCACCATTTGGCTTCTTCTGAATTTGCCAGGAATGATATGGCGCATTTTCCATTACAATGAGTGAATTAGGTGAAATATTCGGTAAAAGTTGTTCAGCAAACCAGTTCTCAAAAACTGCTGCATTCATATCTTCATGATAATTCAGCAGAGCTTTATTGATATTTTTTTGCTAAAAGTAGCAATGCAAAATTATGACTCGTTTCCCCCTCGATCATGGTGAATTTAAAACACAATTTTGTGAACCGTCTGCCCAACCACGTTGAATGATATTATGAGTGTTGAATTTATAAATTTAAAAATTTCCCTGAAATAAATTTGACGTAATTCCACATTTCGATGCGATTCCATAATGAACATTCGACTATCTAACTTTTTATATATAAAACCACAAGTTATTAAAATTTTTCGAAGTGATTCTAATGATTTATATTTGAAATCTTCAAAATCTTGTAATTTTCTAAAAAGTACCTGTAAGGTTGGAACCTGCTTTCCTTTATACGTGTTGTAAACCGTTCGTCGAATCACATCTTTAGATGCATCATCTATTCGAGGGCTGACGACACGTTTTATTTTTTCACTGTGGTTAATCGCAACGCCTCGTTTAATAACGAAATAAATTATGGAAAGGAGAATTTTTGGTATCTTACATATTCTTTTAACTGCATCTGTTTGTGAAATATTTAAAATGATCTGTTGAATTTGAATATTTTTGAATTCCCAAGATTGTGTTTCACCTTGATTGTCATTAGTATGAATTGCATTATTAATATGTATTGCATCATTAATTTGTACTGCATTTATTTGTACTTCATCATTATTCTGAATTTAATTATTTATTGGAATTTCATTATTAATGTGAATATCATCATTAACATGCAATTCATTAGCATCTACATTTACCTCAAAATATTTCCAGAAACCCATCTCGTACAACACAAATCAAAATTTAACAAAAACACCGAAAAATAAAAACAAGTTTAACAAACGCTTTGAGAACATTTTTCAGACCGTGCACGCTACTGAACAAAGATAGAACAACTAAAGCAGCCAGGCGTGCCAGCAATTCTGACCGGTCACTTGTGGACTTTACATCAACTGTAGGTACGTTGATGTTTAAAACTTAAGTGTGCTACATTAGTGGCTATACCAAGACGGTTCGCGCCTATTTACAATGTGAGGGTATAGAATTCGTAGCATTCTCAGCGCTTATAACGCGAATTATTTCGCACCCCCGGTACAAACTCCTGTATTGGATTGAGACTAGAAACACTTTTTTTTAAATTGCAATGCATTGGAAGCACAGCGTTGCCGACAGTAATTACCGATGGAGGTTACCGCGATACGCACAAGCGAAACCATACTTTAACCGACATTGTATATCTTGCGGCTATGAAATCTGTATATGCAAATTAAATGCGGTCTACCCTGTGTAAAAATCCTTAAAAAACATTCATTAAGTGGATTATCAGAAAATGATAAACCATTTTTAAAAGGATCTCTAGTCACCAATAAGCCTTTAGAATTTTTTAGATAAAAAAAAATTGTCTCGTTCCGGTAAGTGGAAAAGTACAAAATAGATTTTTTTACTGTCAACTGTTCGGTTTTTGAAATCTTAGGTATTTTAAAATAAAATTTCCTCCCATAGGGACGAAATTTATAAAAATCCTTTTTTAAATGATTGTTACGTTATAAAAATAATAAATTATGTCTTCCGAATTTCACTTTCATAGGTTTAGCGATTTGAGCTTTGCGTTCTATACAGGGTGTTTCATAGATTAATATTTTACTAAATAACTCTGGGTCAAATGTTATCTACTACTAAAATACAACTTATTGCAGCTAAAATTTATTTTTCGTTTTTTTGCAATAATTTCTTTATTGTTTAACATATTGACTTGAAAAATTCTAAAAAAATTTAAACCGAAAGTCGATCGCAGCTTTCGTTCTAGACGAAAGACACATTTTTTGCTTTTTTTGTATTTAGAATGAGTTTCCGATCATTCTAACTATTTTCGTCGGTACACATGCAATATTTTGGCCTCATAGGTAGATAACCTCACTTATTTTTATCTAAAAACGTAATAGACAATATTTGCTAACTATTAATATTTAAATTAATTCAATAAATCAACGACAAACAATGGGAGTTATTTACTTTACTTAAAATAGATAAACAAACCTTGAACATGGTTTTGGAATCTCAAATTATCTTTAGATAAATATGGATAGGTGATTGATATTAAACTAGAAGGTAAATAAAAATATTTATGAATAAGCACGCTATTGTGTATAAGGGTTGGCGGATAAAAATTATTTTCAATATAACCCGGGTGGGGATACATAATTATGTATGACAAACGTCGACCCTAATACCCATTTCGATCAAAGTTGGACTTTCAGGTACAAATATTTATCATAATTTCAATTAACGCTACTGTGGTTCAATTAACTGTCAAAACGTGGTACGTATTTGTACCAGAAAGAGACTAGAAATTTTGAGTTTTGATTAAAAAGTTAAAAAATTATGATTATAAAAATATATTCATTGAAATGCCCTTAGAGTCGTGCCCGTTAAAGGGATAAACCAACAAATCAAAGTCATTTGTAGGAATTTAATTAATTCAATAATTTCGAAGCGCGAAAGGAAGGTGTTACTCATTGGTCAATTTTTGTGATCAGAAGTCTGCTTGTTTGTCAATTAGTCGATGCCGTTTTTGGCGAGAACGTGGGACGTGGCAGTTTTTATATATCAATAATTGCTTATTAATATCAACCGAGGCAAATATAAATTGTTACTTTAATAGAATATGAAATGATGAACATTGTTTGCTTAATAGATAGTGGTATGTAAAATTTTATTAAACATACTAATAACCAAATTTAAGGACAAACCGAGGGAAAATCAATTCAATAAAAATATCATACTATTACAATTACCACTCCGGAAATGTTGAGATACTATGTATACCAGATTTAGTTTGCAAAAATATCGTAAACCTCAAAATATACAGTGTTGGTTAAATAGAAAACTTTCCGTATTTTAACGGGTAATAGACCTTTTTCCTATTACTTCCAAAGCTATACTATAAAATACGGGAAAGTTCGTTTATTTGTTTATTTAAATCAGGCGTTGTTATTGTAAATATCGAAAAAATAAGTTTCATTGTAAATGAAGTTCCCTATAACCGGCCACACCAAAATATTCATTACGACGTTTCGTATTTTCAGGGCCACCTTCAACTTATTTTTTTTTAAACCTGCATACTATTAGGTATTTTTTAATTAATGTAATTGTTAAAAATAAATATATAATATAGGTATAAAAATCAGTAGGTAATCGTTTTATTTATCAAAATATAATCTCTACAGTTAGTTAATCCATTAAAATTTCTGCTACTAGGTATTTTAATAACGGTATAGAAAAAGTCTGAATGTAAGAAGGTAGATAGATGTAGATGCTCATCTTTTAAAAATGTTCTTGTTCACGGTTGTTCGTTGAAAAACATTATTGTATTATAATATTTTTTGGTACCTAAAATGTATCTTTATCATTTTATGAAAGTGGTAATTGAATCGCAATGTTTTTAATTTCCAGAAAACGTCATCCGCAAAACAATTTCAAAATTAAAACAGGAAAATAATTCCGACTCAATGTGACAAAAAAAGGAAAAGAAACTGAAGTTGCGACGTTCGTATTTCCGAAGAAATATTGACATAAAAGTAATTTTTTTATAAACTGAACTGTTAATAGCACAATTTATCTAAAACGCAAATTTCTGGAAAAATAAAGACATAATTGTGAACTCGTCCTATTGGGTTAGATGTCGGTCATGTCTTTGTGGAAATGTTGCTTACAAGGCCGCATATGACGGACGTTTTGGTGCAACAATACCAGACTAGATAGTTATGAGCGATATGAAATTTTATTTTTGTCGTATTAGGAAAAACAATGACATAGAAGTATTTAATTAAATATATCTTTGTATCAAGTTAATGTTATTTTATAAATTAGTAAAAGAAATAATGATTTTTAAATAAGTTATTTTATCTTAATTTTTAAAATTTGTAGATTTTCGTTAGTGGGTCGTAAAAAAAATATACTGTACAACTTTATTTAAATAAATATATTTAAATAATTAAAATAATACATTAAAATACACTAAAATACATTAAAATACGATAAAATACATTAAAATACGATAAAATACATTAAAATACATTAAAATATATTAAAATACAATAAAATACATTAAAATACATTAAAATACATTGAAATACACTAAAATACATTAAAATACATTAAAATACATTAAAATACTTGAAAATACATTAAAATACATTAAAATAGATTAAAATACATTAAAATACATTAAAAATAGATTAAAATACATTAAAATACATTTAAATAAATTAAAATACATTAAAATTCATTAAAATACATTAAAATACATTAAAATACATTAAAATACATTAAAATTCATTAAAATACATTTAAATACATTTAAATAAATTAAAATACATTAAAATTCATTAAAATACATTTAAATAAATTAAAATACATTAAAATTCATTAAAATACATTAAAATACATTAAAATACATTAAAATACATTAAAATACATTAAAATGCATTAAAATACATTAAAATGCATTAAAATACATTAAAATGCATTAAAATACAATAAAATACATTAAAATACATTAAAATACATTAAAATACATTAAAATACATTGAAATACATTGAAATAAATACATTTAAATACATTTAAATACATTTAAATACATTTAAATACATTTAAATACATTTAAATACATTTAAATACATTTAAATACATTTAAATACATTGAAATACATTGAAATACATTTAAATACATTTAAATACATTTAAATACATTTAAATACATTGAAATACATTGAAATACATTGAAATACATTGAAATTCATTGAAATACATTGAAATACATTGAAATACATTTAAATACATTTAAATACATTTAAATACATTTAAATACATTTAAATACATTTAAATACATTTAAATACATTTAAATACATTTAAATACATTTAAATACATTTAAATACATTTAAATACATTTAAATACATTTAAATACATTTAAATACATTTAAATACATTTAAATACATTTAAATACATTTAAATACATTTAAATACATTTAAATACATTTAAATACATTTAAATACATTTAAATACATTTAAATACATTTAAATACATTTAAATACATTTAAATACATTTAAATACATTTAAATACATTTAAATACATTTAAATACATTTAAATACATTTAAATACATTTAAATACATTTAAATACATTTAAATACATTTAAATACATTTAAATACATTTAAATACATTTAAATACATTTAAATACATTTAAATACATTTAAATACATTTAAATACATTTAAATACATTTAAATACATTTAAATACATTTAAATACATTTAAATACATTTAAATACATTTAAATACATTTAAATACATTTAAATACATTTAAATACATTTAAATACATTTAAATACATTTAAATACATTTAAATACATTTAAATACATTTAAATACATTTAAATACATTTAAATACATTTAAATACATTTAAATACATTTAAATACATTTAAATACATTTAAATACATTTAAATACATTTAAATACATTTAATAGTATATTATTAAACGAGCAATTTATGGTAGCCATTATTCACGCAGGGTGACGTTTGCGTCCCGAGCCGTAGGCTTTTGTCCACGACCACTTAATAATAAATCAATATTCTACCTGCTAACTAAAAGCATATAGTACCCATATATTACGGAGTGAATTATGATAATTCATGCTTTTGTAATTCTGGCACATTCCGGTAGATAACTAAAGATAGGCGATATTTTTCATAACGGTATTTTCTAGATCGAAAAATCAAAAAATCCAAAAATCGATAAATCAAAAAATCGAAAAATCAAAAATCGAAAAATTGAAAAGTGGAAAAAACAACATTGCTATGTTTAATAAAAACTTTCCATTCTACACTTAACTTTTATTTAATAAAGAAACCATAATGGTCGTGGACAAAGTATAGTATTAGACTCGCAATTTATGGCCATTATTCACTTGGGTGACTTGCGCCCCTCGCCTACGGCTCGGGACGCAAACGTCACCCTGCGTAAATAATGGCTACCATAAATTGCTCGTTTAATAATATATTATTAAATACTTTTAAATGGTACTAATTATGTTTAAATATATTTAAATGTTAAATAATTTTCCATTGCTCTAATTAAGTATAAATGTATTTAAATACACTTATTTTTAAATGCAATTAAATAGGTGCCCCAAATTTTAAAAGTGTCCAACCCCTCACTTTTCGTAAACTATTTTTGCATGACGTATTGATTTGATATACTAATAGCACTTGTTACAGTCAAGCCAGTGAAGTTTCAAGGAAATCAGTGATTAAGAGCTGCCGAAATAGCAGAACATCAACTAATCCAAGGAAATCGAAGATGTAGATCTGCCACATCTAGCCAGTCCCATCATAAACTTCGTCAGGACTTCAGGAAGTCGAACTAACATCCAATACAAAGACCGTTGGAGATATAGCAATTTCAAACAATATTGTTCGTTTATTACCTAAATAAACTTGTTAAATTCACGGCTTGTTTTTCCTTTTAAGGGCAAATCAAAAATTTCATATCTTCATACTTTCATGCACATTTTGCTCTTTTTTGTATTTTTTTTGTATTACAGGGCCGATGATGGTCACATAGGCCGAACCTATTTAATATATATTCAAAATAAATTTGTGGTATCGTTTTGTGATTATTGATGAAGAATATGACATTTGTTAATCTAATTGATAATCTTTCATACTTAAAAATGTTAGAGAAGATTAAAACTCTCCTGCGATAAGCCGGAGCAATTTTGTGGGACGGATATGGTTGTTTCTACTTCGTACAGGAATATGAATTTTGTAGATTAAAATCACGTTGTGGAAAACATTATTTCTGAACAGACAGTAATTTTTATTATCCAATTATCGATTTCTGTATTTTATTACCACTATAAAAAATATTAAATTATCTGCATGTACATCATTATGTATCTACAACTGGAAGTAAAGTCATTGGCCTTGGGGAGTGTACATGTCTTTTGATTGTCAATTAAGCCAATTATTTTCGGCATTTTTGTCTTACTTAAGCTCGTGAAATACCGATTTGTGGACCACACAAGATTTAACTCCGATAATTACATGTATAGTTTGCAATAACGATCACATCGAAAATTACCAAGTACCTACATGTACGTAAAAAAAGATTTAAGTTATGGGCCATTCTCCTCAGTTTTTTCAGGGACACATAAAATGACAGTATTGTGTTCGATATTCAATGGTATTATAGTATTGCGAGTTTTATTCATAAGATATAAAGGATGTCCGTACTAGTTGAGTAAAATTATATTTTTTTTTTGTATTTACTTTCCTTGTCGCGATTACTATGTCATTCTAATGGAACGAACATGCTATATTTAATCATTAATTGATAGTAAGATATTATTAAATTTGAAATATTAATTTCATTATCATCAAACAAAAATCAGGAGGAAGAAGTAAGAATGGAAGTTTTCATTAAAAAAAATTAGTACGATGCAACTTATTTTCCTTGCAATTTCCTGATCAGGATGTTAAATTATTAGGGGGTGAGACTAGCTATATGTGAGTGGAGATACCCATTGTGTTATCTTTTTATAAAAACCTGATTTATAAATTTTACACCATTTTACTTTTAATTTTGTCTTGTCTTGATTTTATAAACTATTTAAAGTGTTCGTTTAATGTAAATTTAAATATTGTTTTGGTTCTTCTAACCTGAGGTAGGTATTTTTAGTTTAATTTGAGTTCTTCAACAGTTGAAATCTAATATAATCTCAGACATAATTTTAATATATTATATTCATTCACAGTGACCCTTTATCTTTGTATGTTAAAATTACGTAGCTAATCCGTAATTAGAGCTGGGCAATACTCGAGTAAACTGTACTCAAAATTGTACTCGAGTACTCAAAGCACTCAGTACAATTGGTACTCGTAAATACTTTCATCGTGGTGGGACTCATACTCGAAAAATTTCGAGTTCTTTAACATTTTAGAGTACTCAGTACTTCTGATTCTTACAGCTGACGAGTAACGCGCATATATATTATTTATTTTATTTCTTTATTTATTTATTAAATACACTATTCTACAAGTAATACCCAATTACAGAATAGGAAAATATGACAAACATATTTAGACGAAACATTCAAAAATGGAAAATATTACAGGAAATGAAGTACAATGATGGTTATCCTAAATAATGCCTTTTGATATCCTGAATACTAATGTGGAATATATCCAATTCCTGACTTATCTGCTTATAATTATTACACATATTATACAACGGTGAGTTCTTTAAAATATTAGTACGAGGTGTTGGTAAGTAAAATGAGTCGGTGTACCTTGAGGCTTGACGTAAAACTTTTAAATTAAGCATATGTAATAGACATTCGCAGTTTGATTGCTTATGACCTTATGCAGCATAACTACATAAAAATATTTTCGACTTATATCGAGACTTGAAAATCCATGTTTATTTATAAAGCGTCGTGTGGGGTGCCAATGGGTGGATAAACTAGATCATGTCTAAAACTTAAGTATTTTAGAAATCGTCTCTGAATTCCTTCCAATCGACCAATGTGTACTTGATACAATGGATTCCATATAAGTGACGCCTATTCCAGCTTGGATCGGACAAAAGCATAATACAGACATTTTATGGTACCTACTTTCTTAAAATCACGACTGTTTCTGATTATGAATCCATATGTACGATTAGATGAGGATGCAATACTATCGACATGGTAAAAGAAAATGCTGAATCAAATAGGACTCCTAAATCTGCGAAGTTTTTTGGTCTGTTTAAGGGAGTTTCGTCAACAATATACTGGTAAAAAGTTGGATCTGACTTTAAGGAGTACGACATTACATTGCACTTAGCTGGGTTGTTTTAGATTTGCAGAAAGTCGCTCGCAGTCAGCAATACTATTTATGGAAGCATAAATTTTAAGGTCATCAGCATACAGTAGATAATTAACATTAATTACACTACCAATGTCATTTATAAAAATATAAACAAGAGCGGGCCAAGATTCGACTCTTGAGGGACACCCGATGTGGCAATGTACTTAACAGACTTGAACCCATTGAGCTGAACTAAAATTCCATGGTCAAGTCTGTCAAATGCTTTAGTCATATTTGTATAAATAACATCAGTCTGAATACGTTTATCGATATTTTCTGCTATATGTGAATAATTACTGAGAGATTCGTTACTGTTGATCGACATTTCACAAATCCATGTTGTTGAATGGATAACCCATTACTTATATGTTGATAAATACTGCGTTCCAGTAATATTTCTAATACTTTACAAAAATTGAAAATAATAGAAATAGGTCGGTAGTTCTTAACGTCAGTTCGATTTCCATTTTTAAAAATCGGACATACTTTAGAGCTCTTCCACATGGACGGAATAGTACTAGAACGAATGCAATTGACCAGGATTGTCAGACGATAAGCCAATACTTGGGCACAAATAAATGCAGGAATATGATCGGGTCCCGTAGTACGCTTAGGTTTTATAGATTTTAATGCGTCAAGTACCTGGCTTTCGTCAAAGCTTTCAATATTTAAACAATTTGATTGAAGTTCATTCACATCAACATGAGAAACTTTAGAATGAACGTAGGACTTGCCTAAAAGATCAGCAAAACTATTTAGCAACTTTACTAGAACTTTTTCTACTGTTGACGTAGGCCCAAAACTTATTAGAGTTAATAGATATATCATTCTCTGCTTTTAAAAGATAATTTTCATGTGCTGTTTTAATCGCAATTTTAACTTCAGCTCTTAAATTTTTCGAAAGCCCTGATATCATTGTATTTTTTATATTGACGCCTAAATTTTGATTTTTCTCTTATTTTTTTAATGATACTGGGATTAAACCAAGGAGGATATGTTTTTTTATTATGCACTGAATAATTGGGTAAGCAACGATCTATCACATTATACAACTTGCCATAGAAATATGTACAGGCATCATCGGCACTATAAAAGTTTTCTAAAAAAGTCCAGTCAATATTTGATATCATATTATACATATAAGTGGAAAATTTGCCTTACGAAAATTATAAGAGTTTGTATAAGAAGGTTCTAGGTTATTTTTGTTGTCAAGTTTCTCCATTAATTCACAACTGATATCTAAAGCTGGATGATGGTTATCTTCGGTTACTAAGGGATCTAAGGATTTCTCAACAATACAGCGGCCGTTGTAAAATACCAAATCTAAAAGTTTATTAAATTTATTGAAAACAAAATTATTTTGTGTTAGATCTGTGACATCAACGAAATTATTTAAAATAGTTGGCTTATAGCTAGTTTGTGGGATAGAAAGAGATAAAACGAAGTCGGCGATATTAAAATCACCAAGGATTTGAATTTTACCAAAACCATACAAAAAGTTCAATGATTCCAGTGACTCAAAAAGGCTTTCGAATTCATCTCGAGGCGTTTTTGGTGGTATATATAAATTGCACAAATATATATGCGTAAACTTAAATTTAATTTTTATCAAAAGGCAGTCTATAAAGTTGAAAACGGGGAAAGAATATTCCTGAAGATTTATCATGGCAGAGAGTTAAAAACTTCTGTTGTTTTTGTTCTAAGGCCACGAGTATTCTGATAAAGGATTGATAGTTAGTTGGTTTTCATTATCATTAGACTCTGACTTGATCTGAAATGAGTTTACCGGGGTCAGTAGAAAATTAGTCTGTGGTTGCTATTCAAGTCCGAGGTTAGATTTAAGTTTATTCAGAGTATCGATATAAGCCGAACATTTGTCCCTATCTCATACAGCATAGCATGATCAGTCTTTATAATTGGATTTTTTAATTTTATGCAATTGGAACAATTTTTACTCTTAGATTCGCAGTATTTTAAGTCTTGACCCTCACCAAAAATTGGACAAGATACGAGTTTAGTGCATCTTTGTGCAGAATGATTCCACCCCGGGAAGGTCAAACCATTCCATTATCTTACAGCTTTTATGGTTGGCTCTCTATAAAAATTTCAAAAAAATAACAAAACGTAATACTAATCGATAAATTTTGAATAAAAAATCTAAATCTTCTGCTTCGCTTCTTTTTTGCTCCCGGTTCTTCTGCTTTCTGGTCTGGTCTAACTCCTGACTTTCTATACTTCCTGTTCTCCTCTTGCTGTTTTCCTCCACTTTCTCCTCTTACTCCTCCTTCTACTGAACTCTCTTTCTTGCTAAGTTATCCTTCCTGCTATTCGATTCACACCTTTAATTTAAATAAAACTTTCTCTGGCTTTCTTTTTTTATTATATCACTATGATATAAAATTTTCAACTTTAATATCTACCTATCTTCATTATAATTCTGATTTTTTTTTAAATTTCCCCACTAAGAATTCTAAAATCCTCTGACAATCTTCCCAGAGTCTAACTGAATTCCATTAAATTTTTTAAATCTCATTACCATCGGTGTCACAGCCCTAAGGCAATTCCGAATAACTTATCGATGACAACGATACAGGACGAAAAACAAGAATATGTCAAATACGTGTATATATACGTTTTAAAATATATAACTGTTCCTTTGAGTATTCTCAATCTGTAACTCTACGCTACCTAATACGTTTATTTAATTTAACATTAAAATGGAAAAGTTGGGCGTACACGTTAATAGTAAGTGCTATCTAATTTATAGAAGATACTTTTTTATTTTATTTTCTTTTAGTGTACAATGACTGCTGTGATTATCTATAATTAACAACACTCTGTCCGTGATTTAAGATTTAGTATGCCTTGCAAAATGCTCAATCCATTCTAAGAAGAGGTCTTCGTTGATCCAACCATTTTTTGAAACTTTATAGAGAGCATTTGTTGGGCCATTTTTTGTGAGCTCGTATTTCATTCTAGCCCTTCCGAAAATAAACATGGGAGGAACGTATTCTTCAGCGGCACTCATTGAACAGAAGACTGTTACCAGCTTTCCCCGTTCTCCATTTGTAATGGTACCAACTTGTCGTTGTCCTTTAACAGCCAAATTTTTACAAGAATGTGTACAGGAGTTATACCAGTTTCGTCCGCATTGTAAATACGATTGGCAGGATAATTATAAATTTTAAACATCCCAGACAAATTAGAGAAAAAAAGGTCAACTTCTTGATTGTTAAACCCTTTTATCCTGTTCAACGACGGGGTCTCTGGCTTTCTCAGGGATATATTAAGGTGCCTTTTCATAAATCCATAGTACCAGTCATTACCACATATTTTTTTAAATTTGTTAAAATTGTTTGGTTTATATTGTTGACTTCCGCGTATTGAAAAGCGATTTTCTTGACTTGGTGTCTCGACAATCCGTAAAACAACTTGGACATTTTAATTATATAATTGCAGAGCTCCTCCTCCTGGTCAGGGTTAAGAACTGCATGTCTGGTTTCGGAGTACTCACCTATTTTAGAACTCAAAATCGTTATAATAATACAAGTAGAAAAATATTTTGTCACTCAAAATTCCACAATGCCTAACAACGACGTTACCGGCACTTGTGCTCGACAGCCTGCTTATATATCCATCGATGGCGCTGCATAACACGCAGTTGGCGCGCTATTTAAATTAAAATCGCCTGGTCGGTTTTAACCAGCTGGTTGGTTTTCCCCATATTACCCCTATAACTTCTAAAATCACTTCAAATTTACAATTTGGTATTAAAGAGTCTAAATGTATCACTACAAATTTCTATTACATAAATCAGTACATTGTAGAAATAGTATATTACATAACAAGTGTGGAAAGTGCAACATTTCGTACGAGTTGAAGTTTAGCACGAGCCGCGTAGCGGCGAGTGCGGAAACTAAACGAGTGCGAGAAATACACTTTCCAACGAGTTGTGTACACTATTTTTCCTACGACCACACACAAAATCCTTAAAAAACGTCTTTTTTAAATGAGAAAGTCAATTAAACCATATCACACATGTACTGAAAAGTATATCACACATGTGTTGAAAAGAATATCAACACGTGTTGAAAAGTAAAAAATCCTCCAAAATATTTTTCATTTTGTAACAGTAGAAATGACAAGAACTAATACAATGTTTAAAAAATATTTATAACTAAAGCAGAACAAGAACTAATATAACAATAAGAAACATTTTTAACTAAAGCAGAGATACTAACAGAATAGTTTATAAAAATTTACATTTAAAGTAGAGATAACTAATGGAATGGATAAAAAATATTTGTAACTAAACTAGAGATAACTAATATAATAATTAGGAAATGTTTGTAACTAAACTGTATGAACTGAATAATTATTAATAATTTTGTTTTACTTTTTTTCTGGGACGTTATAAAAGTTAAAAGTAAAATTGTTATTATAACATTTACTAAATTGCAGTGGATTTTGTAATGTTGCATTATTATTATTCTCAGTGGTTCCCCTTAATGTGTTTATTGTCTCTTGTGGATCTACATTAATTTGTTGCTGTATAGATGAAGTACACAAACTTGCACTGTATCTGGCTTGTGTAGTTTCAGCATTTTGTTCAGAGTATTGTTCAATGTTTTTACATGCAACTTCTTCGTTGAACGTGCTTGTGCTGCGAATGGTGTTCATTATTTTATTAGCAGTCATTAATTTATTAGTTGCAGAGTCCTCTATGTACTGCTCGGCCACGGTAGAGGATTTCCATTCCCCGTAGCGCTTTAATGCAGCAAGATCTGCTCCTGCATCTACCAAAATTGTTGCAGAAGAACGCCTAAAGGTGTGCCCAGTACATGGGCGTCGTTTGGGGGGGGGGGGGGGTAGTTGCCTCCCCTGGCTTTTACGACTTAATCAACAACGCAACGAACAACAATCTCATAAAAATAATATTCAGGCTAATATATTTAAAGAATATTATGGGTTGAATATATTTATTGCATATGTGGGTTCCGCTTTTCCGAAGACTTTGTTAGTTTTTCCTTAAGCCTGTTACATCCCAAAAACATAAAAAATACTTTTTTCACCACCGATAAGAAAATGACAGTGGTGGAAAAATTTGGAATCGACAATTTTAAAGCTGAATACCAAACTGGAATACGAAAGAGCTTTCTGCACACAATGAGTTCTCCATTAATGATATAGCGCCCAAATATTGTGAATTTTATCCAGACATACAAAGAGGTTTAAAAAATATTTATGGCTCTTCCACAAACGAAAGAACGTTTGAAACACTAAAGCATGTTAAAACATGGCTGCAGTCTATTCGATCAGTGCGAAGTCATGGTAGGGGAAGCAAAAGCGATACTAGCGCAAGCTGCGGATAACTCGAGTATTTTAGGGCGATATTTTGTAATTTTAGCTTATCAAATATACGTATACATTTTACTTTTTACTAAAAAAAAAAAAATAGGTAAAAACAATAAAATGAGCAACCGGAGTTGCTATGTTACAAATTATACTAGCAAAAAGACTGTAAATTATATGAGTTTTCAGTAGCAAAATCGAAATTAAATTAAATAAATAAATGGACAGCTGTATAATAAGAACAAAAAAAACCAATATTGTATATGGTTGACATGCAATCTTGTGACTTATTGATAGGAAACCAGTTTTATTCATTAATTTCTATGGGTTCTTTCGAACTAAAAATGAAGAAAATATAAATTACAATCGCAAATATACCAATTATTTTAATTCTACGTTATTATATAATGGTAATATTTTGATTTTGACATAATTTAACCTATTCTCCAATGACAACTTATTAGGCTTAGGCAAGATCTCATACATTTTCTCGTAAGTACCTACCTATGTTTTATTATTGATTTTTATTGACTTTTTTTAGATGAAGTAATAAAAATATATAATAATAATAATTTTTTCACTTGTTTTAAAATTAAAATTAACATATATATTTCTTAATTATGAACTCTATTAAAAATTGTATTGTCAGTATACGTAAATATCGTCCGTTAGTTCATAAAATAGTTGGCGTTGCTGTCACGCACGGAGTGAATAATGAATGAAAATAGGCTGACTGAAAAATACATTTTGTTTTCGTTATCGATATTTTTAGTAGAGAAAAAAGAAATTTTAAATTTGCATTTTCCTAGTGTTTTTTTGTGTTCATTGACATATTTGAGTTAGTTTTTTTATGTTTTTGTTTTTTATAAATTTGTATTTTTTATATTATTATGTTCATATCTTTCTTTTATATCACACCTTCTGTTTGTTTTTTTAAAAATGTGCTTTAGTTTCTTGTTTTTTTTTAATTTTAGTTTTTGTCTTTTTTGTTTGGTTATTTTATTTATTAGAGACTTGTTATGACAACATAAGCATCAGTTCTGTCAAATGGGTCAGTGACATTGTTAGGGTTACTACTAAAGTTCCACTCCCCTTATCTTCTCTATTCAGTGAGATATCTGAATAATTTTGTTCTGTTTGACAGACTGGAACAAACACTTTCTTATGATGGATTCAATTATTCTGTGACGTCCTGGCTTACTTCCGGTTTTTCCGGAAATAAAGAAAATCGATTTTTTTTTATTGTTAAATGGAAACCCTCTTTTATTGTAAATTTAAACATTTTTGTATAATAATCGTGTATTGAACATTTTCTGTCAGCTGTCAAAATGGCCGCCATACTGAATAATATTTTTTCTAAACATGTCACTATTAATTCGTTTATGAAAAAAAATATAGGAATGTACGATCTTTATAAAATCTTATACCGCATACCAGTGGCCTAAGCATTTTTATTATTAGCAAACCGTTTAATAATTTCATCCGCTTTTATCTTAGTTGTTAATTGAGATATTGGAATGAAAACTTTTTTGTTTAAAAGCTTGGAACAAATACTGTCATATACTGGATTCAATTGGTGTGTGACATCATGGCTTACTTCTCGTTTTTCGGAAATAACAGAAATTCTCAATTTATTTTTAAATAGAAACCCCCTTTTTTATTGAAAATTTGAATTTCGGGAACATTTATGGAAAAGAATAATGTGTTGAAAATTTTCTGTCAGCTGTCAAAATGACCATCATATTGGAAAATATTTTTTTTAATATGTTACAGAAAATTTTCAATAAACGCCCCAAAAATGTCCCAGAAATTCAAATTTTCAATAAAAAAAGGGTTTTCATTTAAAAATAAAAAATAAATTGCGATTTTCTGTTATTTCTGGAAAAGCTGTAAGTAAGCCATGAAGTCACAGAAAAATTAAATCCATCATAAGAGAATTCTCTTTTATTTTTCATTTCCTTTGTTTTCCAACAAATAAACATTCTAAATTTTTTTCAAAATTTTGCCCCCCCCTATAGAATTGTGTAACGACGCCCATGACCCAGTATATTGTTCTGGATTCGGAAGATTTAAAAACTTTGCCACTACCTTTGGCACAGTGCCTATTTTGTTTATACCCACTACTTGTTGGGTGCATTTTTTATTTTTATAATTAAGAAAAAACCTTAGTTGAGTGGTTGGTGGCCTAAGATTGGCATATTTTTAAAATATGGTATAAAACGGTCCAGTAATCGTGAATTTTCTGGATACTTGGTTTTTTGTGATACTTGAGTATTGTGTCCACAAAGTTGAACTTTGTACTTTTGATGATAATTCATTCATATAGGCCAGTAGAACATTTTCAGAAAACGAACTCTTTATTTGTTTCCTTTGTCTCACTTGAGAAATTGAAAAAACTTTATTGCTCATTTGATGTTATATAAAAATTTGTAATGACAATTATAATGATAACTTTGACGTCGTACATGTCACAGGTCATAGGACGATATTTTTTTACTTTTCAATACATGTGTCTTTTGCTATTTTTCAATACGTGTGTGATATATGTTTCAGTACGCGTGTGATATAAGCTACTTTCTTAAGAACAAATAAGTGTGCAAACTATCATTTTCGTATGTGGTCGTAGGAAAAAACATTTTTCTATACCCACATGGATATTATCTTATTTCCGCACAGACTACAAAATGAAAAAGTATGCTATTGCGTTCAACTAAACAAATATATTTCATATCCATTCTAGGTAGCGAGAAATCCATCAATCACTGTTTATATTGTGACAATTCTGTTAAACTAATTGTTAGCATATTTTTTTAGTTATTGAGATTAAATATACATTAAAATGAGTTATTTTTGTGTAGAATCGATCGATAATGGCATTTTTATTTTTATTTGGTCCGCATTTTGAAAAAAAAATAGTAGTTTGCGTAACAAGAGAGGATATGGACAATCCACTCGAGTTGTACAGTATATTTTTTCTACGACCCACTAACGGAAATCTACAAATTAAAAAAATATTTTAGGTTATTAAGACAAAATAACTAATTTTAAAATAACTTTACTGATTTTTAAAATAAAATAAATATGAAAAAGAAAAGATTTAATTTAATTAGTCCCACTTTTACGAATTTAGTTTTAATCCTCGTAATTAAATTAGTTTCATATAGTTTGATTAAAAATTATTTTTTTAACTAACAAGGAATGGTACTAATTTCCTACAAGTATGATATTTACAGCATGCGAATGCTGTGTCATTATGGGGCAGAAAAGTATATGATGAGGGATGGGGAGCTGTAAATGAAGACTAATTACGACTTCGCATTTTTCAAAAAAAAATCGAGAAGTAGACCCTGTTGTTGTCCAAAGGATGATGGGACAAATCAGAAGAAAATTGAGGGCCATCATTAATTTAAATATTAATTATTTATTGTAATTATTAATTATTGTAATATTAAGTTTGAAAATGAGAGAACTATTTTTAGCATTTAATTATTTTCAGAAAACTTTAGGATCATACGTCATCATGTGTAACAGTTTATAAAAATGGTTTTATTCAGTTTTATCATGAATCTCATTTCTATGTATTTATAACCAAATTAAGGTTAACTAAACAACGAGGCCTAAAATTTGTATAGACGCTTTTTAAACCAAAACAACAACTACACATCCATTATTATGTTAAACCAATTTTTATTAGCTTTCCAGTTTCTCTGAAACAAAGATGAGAAAATTGAACTTTTCTATTTGCATGTTAATTACGTTTTAGTAATCTTTTTATAATGCTTATTACCCAATGTTACAACAACATCATTGGAATAAGTTGGCAAAAAATTGACACTATCCATTGTATGATACAGAGTCACGATTTTCTTCATTGTAAGAACAATCAATGTGTAGGCCATTTGATTAAAGATAATCTCACGGCAATTATTTTGCATAAAACTTACCTAATTTTTCGAAAATAGTCTTTGAATATCTCTTTAACGAGGTAAAACGAGAAGGACGTAATTTCATCTGAGGAAGGAATGATATAAAATTCAAGTTATGTCTTCAGTATGAAATATACATAAACATGTAAATTCAAATGTAATATTATTCCCATAAATTTATAGAAAAATAATCACATGAAAATATTGATTATAAAGAAAATACAGTGCTATTGCTATTGATCATCAATCACTGAGACAGGTTAATTTTAATGCATACAGGGTGTTGCAGAATTAATCGTAGGTGTGGGATTGTTAAATGCTTCGAAATCCCCAATTAATAGTGGATTTAATTACATTTTTTTATGGATATCGTCTGAATTTTTATTTGGATATAAAAATTAAAAAAAATGGAATATAGATTTTCCTCGATATCTAGTATTAAATTTTGACTGCAAAATAATTTGTAAAATGTTTTACTAAAAGCTAAGAAAAAATGAATTCCAAAAATTGAAATTGAACTCCACCAGAAGTAAAAGAAGCTGCTGAAATTTCCTCACGGAATGTATTGTCAGAAACCAAAAAAAATTGTATGTTGCGGCGTATGAATCTCCCTTAAATTAATCAAAAACACATAAAATCGTATTAGGAATCTGTTATATTGGTGTATTTTACAGAACTATCCACAAAATATAAATCCTCAACACTAACGAATCCTTTATACATCAAGGAATAAATGGAAAATTATATGAAACTACCAGTGTTACTAAAGCGAAAAAGTGAAGTAATTTATCTAAAAAAGGGCTAATGCTATCTGACGAAAATATTGATTTTCTTAGCATCAGACGACAAAGGTTCATTTATATTACAATTAGGTATGAATTTTTTAATAATGGGAATAATGGACGCTTGTCGGGCTAAGATGTATTGCATGAAAATTAGTGATTTAAAAGACCTTGAATTAGCTTTTTTAGTAAATTTGGCAAAACCAAGACAAAAGTAACTTGAAAATATATAATTAACGATAAATTTAAAAAATGTGTAAAAAATTCATCCATTTATACGTAGGTAGGCTTAAGGGGCAATGGGGTGCAAATATTTTTACATGGAAGGTCTAAGGGTCAAAGAAAGCAAAATAAAATCATGTGTGCTATGAAATGTCAAACATTAAACAATTATCTGGCAGCGTGTTATAGTCATAGAAAAAATTGTGTTCAACTCACAAGAAATGCAAGAAATTTCCTACTAGTACTGCTGTAAATATCATATTCGTATGAAATGAGACCATTCCTTCCTCTTTAAATAATTATTATTCAACTAATAATTTTGATTAACTAGTCCATTTATCTCTCACTTTTTTTAAAATAATGAACTGAAATTCAAACGATGAAAGAATTACAAAAACTGTTGCTTTCTCACTTTGTACTTGTCTCTTTCAAATAGTAAATCCATTGAACTTAATGGGATCCATTTCCAATAATTTTCATTTCAACTGATTAGAAAATTGCCGTTCTTGAGGTTCATGACTGTGAATGGTCGTATAAATTGCAAACACAAACCATAAGTGCTGGCACACAAATCGAAAATAGTATTGGGAGAGAGTAGTGTTAAAAATTATTAAAAAAAAATACTGATTGAAAAGGTGTTTTCAATTAGATTCTTAAAATGTTTACTAATTTAAAGTTTAAAACAAATTATAAGGAATGTTTTTCGATCGATAACACTATGGGCGTACAAAACTTTTAGATTTTATAAAAAATAAGTCTAGCACAAAAAAAAATAAATAAAAATAAAAACAATTAAGGAATTATTTTTATTTTCCAATCAAGAATAATAAACTAAAATATGCATTTGTTTACATAAAATATATAATTCAAGTAATCTAATTTTTTCAACCAAATTTCAAATCTACAAATGCAAAAGCGCCTTAAAACTCAAAGGTAGGCAACTCATTTTATAATGGTATTTAAAAAGGCTTTGTTGAGTTCAAAATAACATTTGGTTTGAACGTAGGAAAAGTTGTGTATATAATTCGTTGGAAAGTGCATTTTCTACACTAGTTACGTCTCCACACTCGTGCGAAATATATCACCTTTCACACTATGTAATATACTAATCTATCTAAAAACAACTAATTGGCATTCATGTAAAACTCCTGATGATGATAGATATTATCTTATGTCGACCAGAATTCGCATCAGACTGTATTTTTTAAATACCATCCGTCTATTCATCTTTTTTTAGTAGGCCATGTATTGTATTCTTCTTTTTAGTCAACATCTTACTATTCATCTTTTTATTTTAATCCATGATTTCTATCTCTCAACATTATCATTTTCTTCATCATCACTTTTCATCTTTTCCCTCAGGATTACTCGACAATGCATTGTTTTTTTTTATTTTTGTTGTTTTTTTATGCCCGAGAAGGCCATGACAGGCCCCGAAACCTTTATGGCATTGTGCAAGGAATCTATTAAACATTAGATGCAAAAGTCTCAAGAATGGTGGAACAAATATCCAGGGTTAAGACAGGCCAGAGTCCATTAAGGAATCGTCGGCTAAGTTCACGAAACACCTACATCCGGTTGCAAGAACGATTGTAAAAATATCTCGTTAGCTAATAAACCCATAACTATATTGACATCCTAAATTATCTTCTAAATGGTAAATTTGTCAATGGCGCTTTTCCAAATGACAGTATGAAGTAAGGTATAACAATATTCGATAATTATCTTTGTCGGCCTATTTAATAGAACACACTGCAGGTGAACACGAACGATATGTTTTCACAATAATCTCAAAATTTGCCATAAGGAATGTCGCTTCGCGTTACAACACCTGCAAAGAAAGTCAAAAGGCGCCACAAATAGTAAGTACTTTAATTATAAGAAATAATATTTCTTCATTTATTAATATGTTGTTGTAGCAAAACCGATTATGCAGTGATACAAGAACTTTATTAATAATGAAAATGAAAATAACTAATTTTGTGAAACGAAAAGGAACATGACAGAATATAAAATAATATTAAATTTAAAATTCCCTTGTTCTATAATCTAAATTAATAAAAAAGCACATTAAAAATCAAATAAAAATTAAAAAGTTAATGGTGTTTTGCTTTTTTATTATTAATAAAAACAAGATACATTTATGAAAGCTAAAATTACTGAGCAACATTTATTTTCATTAGCTATTTAAATATTAAATTAGAGAGGGTTTGAATGTGGTAATTTTTATAAACAATATACATAAATATTAGTATGCATTTTTTTAACAATATTCTAAATATTTTGTATTTAATATCAAGGTATAGGTACCATGGATAAAATAATATGCATATTATTTTATCTATGGTAGGCAAACAAGTTGATTTTGTAGCAAGCGTTACAAAAAAATGTATCCCAATTTTGAGAACTAAATCCATTGATTTTCTAAACCAAATTATTGTTACCCTTGCGGTGAACAAGGATACATATTGTCCAACTCCTTTCAAATCTAATCTAACCTACTCTTACTATATTCGTAAGTAGCACCTTTTCCAAATTATTGTTATCCTTACGGTGAACAAGGACACATAATGTCCAACTAATTTCAAATATAATCTAACCTACTCTTACTATATTCGTAAGTAGCACCTTTTCCAATTTTGAGTAATTCTTTACTGTTCATTTTAACATTCTATCTATACCAGACAAATTTGTTTTTAAGTGTTTATTTGTTTTTTTTATTCAATTTAAAAGTAAGCTAATCTTTAGGGTACAAATATAGTGAGCGACAATCTCATCATTATATTCAGGTACATATTAATATACGCTCAAATTTAAGTTGTGTCCGTACCCTCTAGCTTCGTCGTCCACTATAAAACGTCTGGTGTACTACAGGAATCAGTCCTGGACCCTTTACTTTATCAACGTAGGTATATGTAGGTAATTCATAAGTGGTTAAAATTTTGAAAATTGTGACCAACCCCATTATCCAGATTGGTGATACACACTTTGGGAACCACTGCTCTAGTAAAATAATGATTTCATATTGTCGAAAACAAATGAATATTAAAATAAAACTAAAAAATATCAAAGCTATATGTCCCATAATACGACTGAGCGTTACCTTTCGGAAAACAACTACTACTTTGGTTAATATTGCAACAGGCATTGAATAATAACCCCAGGAAAACAGCCCAGATCCGAGATAGAAAATAATTATTACCACTCAAACTTTGATTTTGTTTCGTCCTTATTAGGACTCATCAGCAAGGAATACACATTCTCGATTCCAATCGCTAATGCACATACGTTAAAATTTCTCGCTCTCATGGCCGGTGGTTGTGTGAGGATAGAAGTCACAAAGTAACGCGATCTACACTTAGTAATCAAAATCGAAGCTCGCTCGTAGTATCTAGTTCAAAAACTATGGATAAGAATTCAAGAATGACGTGATCTTTAGTATTAGTAATTATATCTTTTTTTAAATGAATATGGTTCTTCTTCCCCCTACATAATCAAATGCTCAATTAACGTTCTTTAAATGTACAGGAACTCGATGCTTATATATGTTACGTTAGTGTTATAGAATGAATAAGTGATTTTAGTAGTTTACTTGATTGATTTCTAAAGCTTTGATTGAATTGAGGGATTATGTAAAAGAAGGAAAACGTTTCTTGGATCATTTTAGAAAGCGTTTTCGGCGGAAGTTAATAAAAATCGTGCACAAGAAATTTTAAAACAATTTGTAATCTCGTTGAGATACCGAACAGCCTTAATAACAAAGAGATTTGGTTCTCTTTGAGTGAATTTGATTAATGATTGGTCAATTATTCTTTCGTTAAATTGGTCGTAATTCACGCTATAGTTTTTATTTTATAGGTTTTTCAAGATTACAACGTATGTATATTATCAATGCGAGAACAATAATAATTCTAAACAATTAATTAAATACAGGGTAGTATACATTGAGCAACTCAAATAATGTATAGCAATTTTTGGCGATACTTTGAGTTGACTAAATAAAATCTATTTAATACCTGAGTAATATCTTTTTCAATTGGGAAACAATTATTTTTGAAAACTAATTTTCATTTTAGTAACGTGTTTCCTGTTAGCAGTTGCATTCTGTTGACACAATAAAAAATAAATAATTATTGGCTGACCAGGCCTTTGTTTTCTTAAATCGATTTTACTTAGTTACCGTTAACGAAAGATATGTGTGTCATGACCAGTCGCTGGTTAACAAAACCAAGGTTACAATTATTGTTAACGAGTTACAATTGCCGAAAAAAAAAAAACAAGTCTGTATGTTACCTTTTTATGCGATATTGTGTATTGGTTGAATATTGAAGTTTTTTGATAAAGTAATAAATCCTAAAAACGATAACAATTAAAATTCCAATTATATAGGAAACAAAAACAGATTAATCAAATATTTACTGCAAATAATTAACACTAAAACTGTGGGTTGACTTGAATATTTTCACGCAAACGAATGCTGTTTGCGCAAAATGGTCATTTCAATTTTGAGCCTGCGTAACATAGAGCTTCAGGATTTCAAAAAACTGCTATTATCCGTTTTTAAATTTTGTTGTGAAGTTTAAATACCTCTTTTAAGTTAGCAGTGACCTTACATCGTCTTTATATATTGCCGACATCATGCACAGCACGAGCTTGTTTATACTTCCCTGTCCTTACGAGTGAACCCCTAAAGCTCTGCAGAGGTTATTGTGCAGGGTGGGGTGATATTACTATTATCATCCTCTTCACACAGTAGTCTGTGAAGAGTATATTAGGTGTACTTTCGAGTAACCTTATTTTTAATATTTATCCGAATTTAAAAATTTATGTACAAAAATCTTTTTCATGAAATTTTAATCAAAAAATTTCCGATATCACGTTTTAGACCGCACGATAAGTGAGAAACGAAAAATGATAACAAATTGAAATTTTCAGGAAAAATTAAGCTCTATAAGAGGACAAAGCATATTGATTTTGAAAAAATCTGATTAAAAATGATGGATTAACCCATTAATAATCAACCCATAAAAGAAATAAAAAAATAATTAAATTTTTATAAAACTTTTATTAAAATAACTTCATTAGAAAAAAAATTAACAGAAAAAATGTTTAAACATATACTTTTCAAAAAACAGGGTGTTGCATAAACGCATCACCCGTCAATGCTATAAACTACTTATGACAGATACATTTGGAAGCAGCCAACGTGAAGGTAAACATTACATTTTCCGCATGTATGAATTGTCTGGCTATGACATCGACATATTCTTCGTATTTCGGTCTTCTGTGAAGTATGGCTACTGTGTTTAATCTCGTGGGATTTTCCTTGGTAGTTTATTTTCTAATTTTTTTCTTTGCGGTATTATCTAAATTCTAGCTGCGACATTTTTTTAACGTGTGTAATGAATTTTCGATAATGTTGTCTATTGTTTTTCTGAATAAGGGCCACTACTATTTTTATCCTTTTATATTTATTCTATAATTGGCTACTCCATTGTCGTGAAGGTCAACACCGCCCATTTATACGGAGTGGCCCAAAAGTCTGGAAACGGCCAATTATCTTGTAAATTGCTAATGCTAATTGTACAAAATTTGGGGTACACCTATTTTGGGATACAGAGATTTCAGATTTGATATTTGCAATGTTGCCAGATTTGCCGTTTCTCTTATATTATTAGTCACTTTGGTTTTTCAAATTTATCACCCTGTATATTCAGTCATTACTGGAATCTCCTATTCAATACGAGTTCAACCATATGTAACACTTATGATTTTATGTAGTCTGGAAGGTCTTAAATAAATAAAACAATCAACGAGAAATGTGGTAGACGCATTCTACCATCGATTAGGGTGTCAACTCACAAATGGAGCACATTTTGAATACTTGATAAAATAACCATTATGTTAAAAATGTTATAATCTTTCAATTGTTACGTTTTAATGTAGTTGAAAATAGTTGGTATCAAAAAAATTATTGAGACAATTAGGCGTTGTCAGACTTATTTTATTTATTTAAGACCTTCCAGACTACATAAAATCATAAGTGTTACATATGGTTGAACTCGTATTGAATAGGAGATTCCAATAATGACTGAATATACAGGGTGATGAATTTGAAAAACCAAAGTGACTAATAATTTAAGAGAAACGGCAAATCTGGGAACATTGCAAATATCAAATCTGGAATCACCGTATTCCAAAATAGGTGTACCCCAAATTTTGTACAATTAGGATTAGCAATTTACGAGATAATTGGCCGTTTCCTGACTTTTGGGCCACTCTGTATATTATACTTAGCCACAATATTTCGTTGTGGTAGTTGAACAACCTTCTTTTTTGTCTATTATAGCTGTTAGCTGTTTTTACAGGAAATCTATGATAGTGCGTACACCTAAGACGTGGGCGGAGTTACAAAATGTGTCCCTCTCAGCATCTTACTCTTGCCGTCGGTACACCAATCATTAAAGTACAGAAAATAGTCTAATATCCGAAATAAGGTCGACCTTCACCCATATGTTTAATGGATGAAACTTTCTTTTTATTAAATAAAATATGTTTTTAAATATACCGCAAATGGGCTGCCTAAGAAAATTCGGTCCAGACTATTTATTTTCTTAAAGTAAAAAAAACGACACCCTGTAAAGTATTCCCCAAATGCTTTGACTGTGCCCAAACTTTACTCAGCTCATCGCAGGATAGATTAAAGCTTAAGTTCAAAATTTGGTGTTTTTCTCTTCATCCGTTTTTGAGTTATCTTTAAAATTCGAAATTTGCACATTTCATCAAATATCTCAAATTAGGTCCATTTTAGGAAAATCATGTATAGAGACAAAATAATAGAGAATGGCATCATAAACAACTTTTATCATAATTCCTATAATTTCCTTATCTGTACACAGAGAGGAAAGTAAAAAATGGCCGTGACCGTATTTTCTTAGGCAACCCATTTAAAAACATATTTTATTTAATAAAAAATAACTTTTATCTATTAAACAGATGGATAAAATACTGGACTAAAATACTTTATTTTTAATGTTAAATAAGGATAGCTGAATAAAATGTATGCAAGTATGTACTTGAAAATGTATTTATGGACTGAATTTGACCGGTGATGCGTTTACGCAACACCTAACTTTGAACTTGATTATAAGATTTTTGTAAATGGAAAATTTGTATGAAAGCCTTTAATTTTACCATTTTATAACATTTGTTATGAACAATTGTGGTTAAAATGTATTATCGATAAAAAGCCCTATGTCATTGGCGTCATTTATCGTCAACCTAAACAGCCGCTTTTAGAATTTATTAGAGATTATGAAAATGTTATGATGAATGTTTTAGCTTCACATGAAAATATAATATGTACAGGTGATTTTAACATTGATTTATTGAGCGACACGGCTGCTTCTCGACATTTAAATAATTTGTTAGAAAGCTTTGGACTAACTCAATATGTGACTCAACCGACACGCATTTCTAAAACGTCTGCAACGCTACTAGACTTAGTAATATGCACTGACAGCATAAACGTTTGTGATTGTGACGTACTGCACGATGAAATAAAAAGTGATCACAGTCTGGTTAAAACGAATATTCTTATTGATTCTAAAACCGAAATAGTTAACAAGATTAGGTACCGTAACTTTAAAAAAATTGAGAAAATGTTATTCGAAACTGAGTTACGCAGGCTTCCGTTTGAAAATATCCTGCTCACTAATAATATTGACTCTAAAGTAAGTATACTCACAACACTTATTTTGCAAATATTTGACACTTTCGCCCCAATTCACTCGGTGGTTCTGAATAAGCAGTCCAAGCCGTGGATAACGGATAACATAAAATTACTCTTCAAGTTGCGCGATAATGCTCTGAGACGTTTTAAGCGGACTAAGAGAGAAGCACATTGGGACTATTACAAACTTTTACGAAACTTTACAAATAGAGCTGTTAACAATGAAAAAAAAGCGTATCTGCGATACAAACTCTCTAATAAAACTTCACCTAAATTGTTATATAAAGAATTAAAAAAATTAAATGTTTATTGTCGAAAAAGTAACAGTAATATTCCTGATGAGTTAGGCGATGTAGAAATGTTGAATGATTTTTTCATTAAATCGGCTAAATCTCAACATTCTCCGAATTTAAATATTTTAAACAAACTTATTAACTCTAAAAAAGAAGTTAGCCTTTTTTCTTTCAAGGAAGTAAATGATAATGTTGTATACAGTAGATTGTTAAGTATAAAGTCCAATGCAATTGGAGCTAATGAAGTTGGTCTAGATATGCTCCTGTATTGTTGTCCCTATATCATAAAATATCTTACTCACATTATCAATACGTCAATCAATAGTGCCACTTTTCCATCTCAATGGAAAGCTGTCCACGTACTACCTTTGAGTAAAGTTAAAAACCCTACTCAATATAAAGATATACGCCCAATTAGTATCCTGTGCACCGCAGCTAAAATATATGAAAAAGTCTTATATGAACAAATACAAAGGCATTTAGATGATAATCAAATAATACCATCAAATCAGTCCGGCTTTAGACGCAACTATAGTTGCAATACGACACTACTGTCAATAACTGATGATATCATTGCGGCAAGTGATAATAACCTTCTTACTATTCTAGTACTTCTTGATTACAGTAAAGCCTTTGATAGCTGTTGCTAGGAGTCTTGCATTTCATTGGTTTTAGCGATACAGCTTTGGATTTAGTACGTAACTACCTAAGTGATAGGTTTCAAAGAGTTAAATTACATAATCGTTTATCTTCTCCAAAAAATATAACAAACGGTGTTCCACAGGGTTCTATTCTCGGGCCTCTATTCTTCTGTATTTATACTTGTTTATTTCAAGATTGCCTTCAGCATTGCCGCTCACATTTTTATGCCGACGATACACAGTTATATATATCCTTTCCCCCTAAAGATTTTCATAATAACATTAAAAATATAACTAGGGATTTAACGGCACTTTTTCAATTATCTAATGACTACTGCCTTGATATAAATTCTTCTAAATCAAAAACCCTGCTGTTTGGTCGAAAGCACTGTCGACTTCAATATAAGGATCAATTTAAGATTATAGTAAATAATGAAACTTTACCTACTTCGGAAATATCAAAAAACTTGGGCTTATTTTTAGATACGGATCTACGGTTTGTAAAACACGTAAATGAGATTATAAAAAAATGTATGACTAACATAAAAATGATATATGCAAATAAATACATCTTAACTCATCAAGCTAAACGTACGTTATGCGAATCACTAGTATTTTCACATATGCATTATTGCGATTCGGTATATGGCCCTTGTGTAACACGATATGATAGTCAACGTCTTCAACGCATGCAAAATATTTGTATTAGATTAGTGTATAATTTAAAAAAAAGGCAAGGAGTGTCAGCTAAGCGATTTGAATTGTCTTGGCTATCTGTTCAGGAAGCGCGTTTTTTACACACCTGTTGTCTCTATCGAAAAATTGTCAATCTTAAAACTCCCCCCTACTTGTATAACAAAATAAGATTCAGGAGCGATGTACACAATATTAATATTCGCAGAAAGGATGATATCTCCATTCCTCGACATTCCACTGCTATGTTCAAAAGTTCATTTTCATATTTAATAGGCCGTATCTTGAATCTTATACCAATAGAGTTTAAAAAATTAAGTCATGTAACTTTTAAAAATAAGTTGAAATTTTTGTTACTTCGGGGACAGCTTTTGATCGATTTTAAAATATAAATATTAAATTGTGATTATTTGATTGATCTTTGTATATTTTTATATTTATTGCTTGAAGCAACGTTCACTAATTTTCATTGAGCTTCGTCTACTAGACTAGGTAGGTATTTATGATGTCTTTGTTTGTTATTAATTACAATTTTCATTTTTTTTTTATGTGTATCCATTATGTATTTATATATGTACTACATTTAAGGGGTGTTTATATTTAAACTATTAATTTTGACCGGGCGTATTGAAAACCATTTTAGTCTGTCTTCTGATAGGCTACGATGAATACGATTCCTTTTCAGTATAGTAGATAATCCTTGTATTTTTGTTAAAACTTCTTGTGTTTCACTATTTTATGTATATGGATTCTGCTTTCTGAATAAATATTATTATTATTATTATTATTATTATTATTAAGTAAGGAATAGAAGAAAATATTTTAGATTTGTTTTAAAAAAAGCTATGCCTATTTGAAAATTGCTTGTCCAACAACGTAAATTTCGATCATTTTTACGAAAAAATATTTTATAAGAATATGAAAAAAATTAGATCCTGTCATAAATATATAATAAAGATACCTTAAAAAAATATGATTTAAGACCACTGGTCAAAGATGAGTTAAGGGGGGTTGAAATTAAAAAAAAAAACAGAAATCAAAAACGAAAAACATGTAATGTTTAGTAAAAAATCAAGCGCTATAAGGGGGGGGGGGGATGAAGCCAATAATTGATTCTGAAAAAAAATCTGAATAAAAATGGCTGGTTTGTTGATGATATCAACTTGAAATCTTTAGAAAAAATCAAGCTCTATAAGAGGAAGTAGCCTATTGATTCTGAAAAAAGGGGTTAAGGGGGTCTGTTAAACTCTGATGAGTATAATATAGAATGCAAAGCATTATATAGGGTGTAACAAAAAGATATAAATGGAACCACATATTCTGGGGTAAAAAATAACTCGATTGAACATAACTTACCTTAATGAAAATGTGCACACAAAAAAAGTTGCAGCCCTTGGAAAATACAAAAGAAAAATCTGTTTTTTCCAAAATTTCATGAACTGAACATTTTGTAATAAAAATGGATACATGATTTATTTATCATAAGAGCATCTTTTTCACATTAAACAACGAAATCTGTACATTTTAGGGGGGTTTTGAACCCCTAAAACCCCCAAACTTTTCTGCGTTACAATTAAATTAGTATTGTAACACCATAGGTTTAATACATCATTTTTCAATTTTTTTTTGCCTCTCGGCACTTTCGAAAAGCCAGTTTTTATCGAGATGCGGCCCCTTCAAAAATTTTAAAGTTCAACATTTGTAGTTTCTACGGGTAAATAACAAACAGTTATTTTAACAATTACATACTGTCGATTAAGCTTTCGATTATTGTACATGTTTAGAAAAATTAAACTTTCTGTTATAATAGTTTACACGTTTGCAGAAATGGCAGATATGCATTGAATTCTCGGTAAGTTTGGTCAGACTAAAACAAGGTTTCAGATAATTATCTGTAATTTTGGTAATCACAGGTGAATGCCAAGAGAATAGTGCAGCAGCTGCAAGGCGTTAGGCGGAAAAATATCCCAATCGGAATACACTAAAGAGACGATTATTTCTTTCCATTGATTGTCGTTTACGAGAAACGGGTACTTTGCGACCGCAACTTGCTGGTAATAGTGGTCGTCTATACAAATCATGAGGAGATTTCAGAATTGGTCGAATAAACCCATGGAAGCAGTACAAGGGTAATAGCTGCTCAACTAGATGTTGGTCACATGATGGTTTGGGGAAGATTGAAGGAACAGCAGCTTCATCCCTATCACTTAACAACGGTTCAAGAATTACTAGATGAAGATGATCCTAAAAGAATGGGATTTTGCGACTGACAATCGAAATATCAATTTCATTACGAATTACCATAACAAACACAAATGGGCCGAAGAAAATTCTCACGCAAAAAGTGACTCATTACCAAAGGACTTTTAAAGTCAATATTTGGGCAGACATTGTGAATAATAATTTAATAGGACCAGTATTTCTTCCAAATAATTTAAATATTGCAAATTACTGGCAGTTCTAACAAAATGATTTACCAGAGTACTTGGAAGAGGTAAGTTTAGGAAAAAGGCAAAATATGTGGTATTTACAAGATGGAGCTCCAACGCATTTCGTTAACGAAGTTAGGAAATATATTTTTGGTCTGTACCCTGGACATTGGATTGGAAGGGGTTCTGATGCACCTATTTCTTGGCCAGCCAGAAGCCGAGATCTTAACCTTATTGAATTTTGCTTTTGGGTTTTATGAAAGAGGACGCGTATTCTGTTTGTAACCTACAAAATGAACTTGGTGATTCCACCAAAATTTTTAAACTTAAAAAAAATTATTAAAGTATTTACTACAATTAAAAAATGTTGTCTACTACGGTTACACAAGTTTCGGTTGTTCCGGTGTCAACCTTCGGGCCTTCGACGTCGCTCAGACGGCAGCTAGGGGGTGGATAGCTTACAAAAATTCCGGAAATAGTAGACAAATAAATAGGCGCCAACTGGGTCTATATAGTGGCCAAACTATGATCCTATTTCCCCAAAAACCCAGTAAATGAGGAAAGAAATAAAAGACAAACCTCAACTTATGTTCCTTTATAAAGAAAAAAAAAATATTTAGTAAATATACAAACTAATTACCTGATGGCTTAGTTAATAAAAAAAAAAAAAGTTGGAGGAAATTAAAAGGAAAAACTTACACAGTGTATGTATATGCATAACCCAAAAAAATTAATAAATGTATCAAAGTATGGAACGGTTCGTCGTTAGCTTGGTACCAGGCATGACGCTTGCGCAAAACATTAATTTCCACCTTACATAAAAAAATATAATATAATAGTTAACTTAAATATTGTGCATCACCGTACCTATACTACTTCATATATTATAAAAACAGTAAACTTATAATCTTTATAATCTTATAACCCTCTCCAAATTGGAAGGCGATATCTGCTTAACTTTTGGTTAAGACCAAACTACCCAAAAGAAAATTATTAAACCATGAAATTTTATAATTAAGTATAATTCATAGAACTAAATAAAAATATCAAAAAAAATAATAAAAATACAACATATAAAGGACTTTAGACAGAGGTTATTTAATTAAACTCCCAGATTGGAAGAGGTTACTTAATCTCTGCCCCCACACGGGTCTTCTGAGATTGCTTAACTTATAGTTAAGTCTGGTCCATTTAATAATGAATAAATTGAATAAAGTAGAATTATGGCAGTAGCCCTTAATAACTGAAGAATTACAACTTAAACGTGGAAGCAGTCCAAGTGTTCTGCGACCCGAAGGATTACTACATCAGCATTAAGTGCTTAAATTAAGTAAAAATTTAAAATATTAATCAATTAAACGATGTAACATTTGATAATACTTAAGTTATGAGTGAAAGAACCCTAGAACATTCTATGCTCAAAAGTATAAATAATGTTGAGAATACCTTGACAACATTCGGTTGAAAGTGAATGTATAATTTAACAATGCACGCATGAAACCTTCAATATAACGTATAAGAAAAACCTGATAGTAGGGTGTCTTCTTTCACAGCATTCCCATCTTCCTATCCAGAACAAGAAACATTCTTGTAAATCTAGCTACAAGTAAACTAGGTGGCTAGCATACCAATGTTCTGTGTCCCCTCGATGAGTCCACGATGAAACCGTTGAACTCCGGACGATATAACCCTCTGTGTACAACTGTTGAAATCCTGGGTCAACAATCCCTTGGGTCAAACTGTCGTCGAATCCTGGGCTAACAACCCCCTGGGTTAAACCCTTAAAATATTACAAAGAAAAAATGTCAATACACATTGACTCAAGTATCCCGAACTATAGGATTACCCAAAAATGTACATAAACTAGAAAATATTCAGTATCTAGGATAAAGAAAAATTACATTGGCTCAACAGTGAGTCATAAACAGTATTATGAGCTCAAATAATTAAAATTCTGTTACACATGGTTGGTAACATAACCTAATATATACAAAACATACCTTTTTCGTAAAGGGTTAACTTGGTAGCCTTCCAAGGATGAGAACCACGTGAGATGATTCACAGCACAACAATATTCCACACTCCAAATGCTGTGAACGTCCAATTCTTGCGTTAAAATCCTATATTAGATATGGGCTGGACCAATGACCATGGGAATTTACCAATTCACTAAAATTCCCCTCAAAATACGAAATGTCCATTTACCCACAATTAACCATGAAATAGAATCTAAAATCCCCTTTAATTAGGGTAAGCCGATGGGGCTAAATATTAAGAAAATTCTATTTCGACACAAAAATCGTCTCTCGTGACTGAATACCCACTGACAGAAAAAAACAATACGTCAGCCGTCCAAAATGGCCGAAATCCCTTTCCGATAAATGTCAAGTGGGTTCAGAAATTCATCCTCAAGAATTCCCCACTATATAACTTAACAGACCATTTACGAAAGGTACCCTAAAAACTATATTTATATACAGTATAACTACATTTGGGAAACTGTTCCCGACAAAAAATTAACACAACAGCGATCGCAAAACAAAATCCCTCACGACTTAAAATCGCTCATTGTGAAACTACCTTACCTCGGGTTCTGAGCCCGATATTGGAACGTCCCACCAACATGACACTTGTCGGTGTTCTGTCGTCAAATGACGTTTATGTCATTCACTGTCACAAGTAATAAACATTAACCTAACCAAAAATAAACAAGAAAATCTTAAAGAATGGTATCGTAAATAATTAATTACCCAAAGGTGAGACTATAATACATAATATATATAAATCTACAACGAAACTTGGTCTATTTTTAGGAGAGTCTGGCAAATTAAAACAGGGAACACTACACCGCAAATATGACCAATGTACAAAGTATTATACTATCCATTTACTTAGTGGTGAGATGAAATAAATTGTAATAATGATGTCCAAAAGTTAGAATACAGGTGAAATTAGTTAATGACAAAAATAATAGTGATATCATCAATACGATTTTACCCTTTTTTTTCGTATGATTAACCAGGTAAGCCAAAACAATTTTATTAATTCGTGGGGCCAAAAATGAACGTTACATGTTGATATAATAGACGAACAACAACTGAGACGTCGAATCATTGAAAGTGCAAATCGATTTCGCCAGTAGCCAATGATCTTCCAAAATATTCGGTTTTCCTTTTTAATACGGTGCCGAATGTGTATTCAGGAAAATGGGGAGCATTTCGAACATTTATTCTAGTAAATACTACACATTTGTACATATTTTTTATACCTGCGAATGGCATGCATACTTAGTGATAACTAACTTTTTGTTACTCCAAATTTTTGAAGGAAAATAATAAAAACCGGCTTTACGAAAAAGTGCTAAGGCAAAAAAATTAAAAAAATTATGTATTAAACCAATGTTGTCACAATACTAATTTAATTGTAACGCATATAAAAGTTTGTGGTGGTTTTATAAGGGAGGAAGGGATGAAGCCTATTCTGAAAAAAAATGGGTGACTAACCTCCTTAATATTTAAAAAATCCTAACAGAAACAAAAAAACGATATCAATTTGAAATCTTCTGACAAAAACAAGTGGATGAAGCCTATTGATTCTGAAATAAATCTGATTAATAATGGGGGGGTTAAGGGGGGGTCTGTTAAACTGTGAAGAGTATAATATAGAATGCCAAGCATTATATATCTTCATTCTAGTTATTATCATATTATCAATTATTTATGGGTTTTATTTTACTCGTTAACAAAATGCAATTTTTGTAAACAAATATTTTGCATAAATATAAAAATGCATATTCTGGTAGATAACCTGCTTCCATTAAACAGATATGCTAGTAAATTAGGGCTAATGAAACCGCAATAAATTATTTATATCAGGAATTGATAATTATATATTATTTGGTATTTCACGCATTGTTAAGTTTTGTTCAATGATCATAAAATGGTTATAAATCATCAACAATTAATATAAATAGATTCATTTACTTAATACTTTTGTAATAAATATTTTTGTTTATCGCTTATTGAATAATTCTATAGTATAAAAATACGGTAATCTTTTCGTAATAAGAGTAAGAAGGTTATCCATATCTTAAATGTGGTATATCCGAAAAGGAGAAGAAAAATTACTAAGTCGTTACCATAAATTTTTTAATTAGGCAGATGTGGAAAGCGACTAATTTTGGTCACTGACCATCATCAGAGCACCACATGATAAAACAACTTTAAACAATGCAACACAACGGCTAAAACGTGAAATACGACGCATTAAAAATTGGCGAATACTTAAGTGAATTCACTAAATCTGGAAAGTTACCAAACGATTAAAAAGGCCTAGTATACATAATCAACCAATCAGAAACAGAGATGGAATAGAAGCTCGAAACAATTTGCAAACAGCAAACAGATTTGCGGAACATTTAAAGTTAGAGAATATACCCCTGACCCAAAAATGGTGAAGATCTTTAAGACTGTCCACAGAACTAGAACAAGAAGACACAGTCGTTAAACCTACCTCTCCAAAAGAAGTTTATATGGAAATTCATACAAATATAAATCCGAAAAAATTCCCTGTATTTTACCTCATTATCGGAGAAATTTTCAAAATGCTTCCACGGAAAGCTATTGTCAAAATAGTCAGTTTCATTAATGCGTTCTTTTAACTAGTACGTTCCAAAGATGTGGAAGGTGACAGAAGTTATAATGAAATCTAAGTAAAGTAAACTTCTCCCTGTTATCTCGAAACTCTATGAAAAATTGATTATTAAAAGATTGAACCTATAATAGAAAAAAGGACCCAATACCCTCTCATCAGTTTGGCTTCAGAGAAAATCATTCGACCATCGACCAAGTTCATAGAATCACAGATATCATCGAGAAGTCTCTAGAAGAAAAAAATTTTGCTCCACCATCTTTTTGGATGTAGTTCAGGCTTTTGACAAAGTATGTGGCATGCAGGCATGATTGAAAAACTGAACATGTTCCTGCCAAGTCAATTGAAATCCGATTTATTAGAAAGGTATTTCAGAATAAAACAGGAAGGAACTTATTCCAACCTAAGAGAAATCAAGGCAGGAGTACTTCAAAGTAGTGTACTAGGTCCAGTAATTTACTTGCTGTATACCAGAGATATTTCTAATCTTGAGCACAATACTATCGCAATATTTGCTGATAATACTGCAAACCTGACTATTGAAAAGTATCACGAAGACGCTGATAGAAAATTGCAAAAATGTATAGACCAGATTAACACTGGACGAATTTAATTGAATGAAGGCAAATCTGTTCATATCAATTTTAGCAATAAACAAAATCAAAATGTTCCGATTAGAATAAACGACACTCAGATTCCTTATGCCAAAGCAGCAAAATATCTGGGTATGACACTTGATGTTAGACTTTCTGGAAAATCCATATTAAAAAGCTATAAAATACAAAAGAATGTATTGGTTGCTAGGAAAAAATCTCTAAATTATCAACTAGAACAAACTGCTCCTCAACAGGCAGATATTGAGGCCCGGATAGATGTACGGTATCCAGAATATCGTCGGAGCACCCTGGTACTGTCGCAATACTGATCTTCGTAGGGACCAGGTAGAGACTTTTGAAAATATAAAAGAAAAATGTGTCAGTAGTCACAAACAACGACTGCTCCAACTTGGACATTGAGGTTATCCAGCTGCTCAAGAACGCCAATCCAATAAGAAGACTCAATAAAACCGAGCCTTTTGAGTTAGTTCAGTGATGTTAGATAAAAGTAGAGTATATTAGTGTTATACGTTAACGGTAATGTAACTAAATAAATAGACTATAAGGTACACGAGTGAGCAGAATCTTAGTTTATGAATTTTTCAATCCTAGATAAATTATGTTAGAATACGATTGTCAATTGATCTTAATAATCGAAATGCATTTATTAAAAAAAAAAATCTTTTAATAAAAAAAAATTGTGGAATTGATTTCGAGTAATTTCTTACATTAATTGTTATAATTTTTACCATTATATTGGTTTTGTAATTCCCTATCTAATGATCTCTATCTGTAACGTGGGGAGGGTGGGTTGTCCCACAGACAACAAATATTGTTGACATTATTTACACATTGTCTAGGCATTTTTAATTTAGTCACAGTACAGTAATAAATATAAATCAAATATGTAGAACACAAATACTAGGCCAGGAAATAGAGTAGATTTATATGTGAAAAATTAGAATAAAGCTTCAAATTGGTATTGTAACATTTATTTATTTAAAACAGTTTATTATTTAATTTATTTACCACTGCGGTTTTTGCTGATATGTGTTATTTTGCTATAAGTTTTGCTTCAGTGATACAGAAATTATGTTTTACCTATACAGGGTGTTTTTTAAAATCCCCTCTTTTAAATTAACCGTAACCAAATTTTATCAAATGGGCTACTTTTCATTGGGACACTCGTATATTGACAATTTATCTTTAAAATTCAAAGATCTATCTTAAAATGACAAAGAATCTATTTATATAATATACAAAGGTGAAGAATTTCGAACATTCCACCATTTTAGCGAATATGGCACCTTCGCCAAAAAATGCAATTCCATCGAACACTCAAGAACGTATCCACAAATTCTAGAAATGTTTTGTAACGCAAGCGGCTGAAAGGCAATAACGTAAACATCAGGATCGGACTGGTTGAAAATGACTCGCGCGACAGTATGTTCGATGTCTTGATGATCCCCTTTCACAACTATGTATAATTTACCATGTACTTATAGAGCCTCATCTTAACTATGGTATTATAGCCTGCGGAGGCGTGACAAATAACTATCTAAACAAATTAGAAATTACCCAAAAATGGTTAATAAAAATAATATACGGAAAACATTTTAGATACCCTTCTGACCAGTTATTTAATGATTGTAAGTTTTTTGATATTAGGCAACTTTTTTGTTTATCAGTTCTTACAAGGCAACACATTTATAAAAACGACTTGAATAGTCTAGAACATCACTATGATACAAGGAATAAAGAAAATATTTCAATAATACCCAAAGTCTCTAAAACGGGAACTCAAAGAAGCTATTTCTATTTAGGACCTAGGTTATACAATATAATTTCACCACCCTTTAAACAATTAAATTCTATAAAGATGTTTAAAAAAAAAAGTTAAAAATTGGATATTCTCAAAAAATAGGAATGAGATACATAGTTGGATAGACCTAAAAAATCTATAGTACGATAAATCCGAGAACTGAAATTAAATAAATAAATAATTAAATAATGAAAAGGTCTAAACTGAATAACTAAATACATACACAAATAATAAATAAAGCTTACCTTAATAGAGTTATCATCTGGATAACTTCTTTTAGTTGTTACTTTGTTTCTTCTTTTTAACCTCAAAATTTGTAAAACTTGTAAATGTGTACATAGCAATGTAAGGAAAGATTGTTTAAGTTAATTTTTGAAAATATAAAAACTATTTTTAAATAATAAATTTGGCATTGTGGGTTGCAGATATTTTAACAAGCTGTGCTTTTAAATATCTGTCACTTCAATTGTACAAATAGCGTTGCCACGAGTTAAGAGTTAATTTTAAATGTAGGTATACCTATTGTTTTACTGTGCACAAGTGTTTAACACTTAGCATATTTTTTCTTTATTCATAACAAATATTATATTGTATTTAATTTAATTGCATTATTTATGAATAAACATTATTATTATTATTAATATTATTATTATTATTATTATTATTATTATTATTATTATTATTTGCACTGTTAGGTTTTTTTAATTCGATATTTTGAGAAGCTGCGGAAACGGCTAGACTGAAATTTTTATTCAGTCTTCATCTAGAGGATATTTGCACAAAAGTCTGCGATAGTACTACCCTAGCATTTATAGTTTGCCCTCTAGAGCAGGCCTGCACAACATACGGCCCGCCATTTTCGTTTTCTTGGCCCTTTCTTCGTTGACCAGTTTTGCCTACGTCAAACTATACATTTTTCAGTAACAAAATTACATTTAGGTATTAATGCCTTTTTTATGAGCTCGATAGAAGGACCTGGTCATTATAAGCTGATTACTTTTTTTTCACTAGCTCGAAAGCAAGAGTTGGTTTATAAATTATAAGCTGACGACCTTTTTTTTTAGAATCTGAACAGACCACCTCGACCTTCTTTATAAATGTATAAGCTCAGGACTCTCTTGGCCTTTACGGTTTTTGAACTCGTCCTTTGAAAATCTCAGTTTGCACGGCCTGCTCTAGAGCGTTCAGAAGAGAGGCATGTCTTGCCACGCTCAAATTGCGTTGTTTTCATTTCGCGAGTGCTATGGGCTTTTTCAAAAATCACATTATACCTGAATAAATAACAATAGTTTTTGGTCGAGTAAATAGCGTGACAATCAAGACAATGGCGAGCGCTCAAAAACGACTGATGTTTGTAAATTTAGTCAACTGTGTAAGAAGATGATCGGCTATAAGCGAAAGCCGGCAACGCCGCCATCCATGTAACGCCAAAAGACATTGCATAATATTCAGTGATGCAAACTTGGGGGGTTTTCCCCCTAAATTTAGGGGGAAGAATTAAAAATAGAGAATTTTTTAGGGGGTACATTTTTTTAGGGTATATTTTAGGGAGAATTTTTTTTTATTTTTTAGTCAAAATGACTACTCCACGAAAGCGATCCACGAAAAAAGAATATCGCCCTCTATGATTTGATCGCTAAACTTGATAGGTCATTTGTTGATTAATGATTATCCGAATTTCTTTGCATCTTTTTTTTTTTTTTTCCTTTATTGGTCTCAACTTATACAAGTTATTTAACCAGCACTAACATTGTTTAGTAAATAAACTTATTGTGTAACCGGTAGAACATTTATTTATGTCTTCTTTTTCTTTTTTGGTTGTATCTAACCGGACAATTTACCCAATGCCCTGACTTTCAAATAATTTGATTAAAATTCTATGCTACTATACTCAGGGGCGGCTCCAAGACGAATTTTCGGTGGGGAGGGGGGTCATTGCCTTTAGCCATTCCCTTTTTAGCATATTTTTTTGAATAAAAGGCCAATAAATTGGAAAAAATTTCATCTCGGGGGCCATGGCCCCCTTTGTTTAAACCCGCACCCACATTTTATTTGATACTAAGGGCCAGTTTTTCAATGAAAGTTTAAACTGAGTTTAGCAAATGAACTTAGTTTAATTGAAAGATGGTGTATTTCAAATGTAATTCACGTCTGAACTTAATTTAAACTATCCGAAAAATTGAACTGTCAAAGTTGGGCGTTTAAACTAAGATAATGTTTTGACACTGACATAATAAATAGTATATTACATTAGGAGTGTGGAAAGTGACATTTTTCACATGTGGAAAATCACTTTTCATAAAAGTGATGTACAATATTTTTCCTACGACCACAAAATAATTTCATCAAAAAATGTAAAACCAGGTTATTATAATAATTAAAATGTATTTAAAAAAATAATCAACAATAATCGTATTTCTTCAATTTTCATATTTTCTAAACAAAAAAAAAACTAAAAAAAAAAAAAAATTCTGCCCTCGCCAGGATTTGAATGCGGTCGCTCGCCAAGTCTCAAATAGCAAAGTTGATAAAGTTTGTTACTCTAACCATCTGAGCTAATAGGCCTTGTGTCAACATGTGAGCTAATAGGCCTTGTGTCAATTGAACGATCTAATCGGTTATGTGTTTAACCAGAATAAAAAGCATAACTTAGTTATTTTAAAATTATTTTAATAATAAATATCTAGGATCTAATTTACAAAAATTTCAATAATTTAACAATCATATCGATTTTAGTATTAATAAGGACATTATATAGATCAAAATAGAAATGACGCGTTTGACTTTTTGTGGCAGCTGATGCGAAGTAGCATATTCGTACACGGGTGGAAAGTAAATTCTTATTCATACGCGTGTGATATAGGGCACTTTCCATAGGACTATATAGTATGATATGTGTCACTTTCCTAAGTGGTCGTAGGAAAAGTATATTTCATAATTTTTGTACATTTTATGTTCAAAGTAATAAGTGAAGACGATAGTAAAATTGCTACCTACTTAATGCATATTAATGTACCATAATATACCCAAAAGAATATACAAGATTTCGTTTGTCTAAGAAAACGGCTAACAGAATAATTAAAAAATTATTATTTTTAAAGGGGTGTTAAAATGCATCTTTAATTTTTGACATAAAGTAAAATTACGTTTTATCATGTAATGTTTTTATTGAAGAAATACTGGAAAATTAAGAAAGGTTTGAAGTACAGTTTTATTGTAAAGTTAATACCTACATTTAATATTTCAGGACAGCATTTAAATTACATCAAAGGTAAAATTAGAGACTTAAGCGACCCGTTCCAATTGCCAAATTTATATTTTAAAGGCATTTTTAGATGTAACCAGAATTGTAATTAAATTGTTTTCATTATGTTAGCCTCCCTTCTTTTTATTTTCTTAAATGGACTACTCCCATGCGTAACTTAGGTCAAAATTAGTTCAAATGAATCGTAATCAATGCGACGTTGTCAAGCCTTCCCCTGATATTTTAAAGGACTTTCCGTTAAAATTAATAATTTTAACAGCCCTCCAAAAATTGTGGATATAGAATACCGTTTTCGATTAAAAAAATTAACGGGCGGCTAAAAGTTAAGGCCTTTAAATTTTAAAGGATATTTTACAGAATAGACCTCAATATATTCTTATTCTAATGTGATCGATGATTAAAAATAATACAAAGTTATCACAGTACTCACCGGAAACCTGTGCCCAACTTGTGCTTCCTGCTGTCTTTGAAATGTTTCCTGAAAACAAAACAATACGTTAAAAATGTATGACAAATTATTATCAAATAATTTCATTTTAAATTCAACAGATCGAGAACTATCTTGTAATAAAAATCAGATAGGACCTGATTTAGAATATCGGTACAAGTTAATCACTGTAATGGTAATAAACATATTATTTGTTCAGACATTAACTTGAAGAAAAATTAATTAATTGTGAGAGTGTTAAAACATAAAGGCACACCTCTCACATCTGTTTTACGATTTTACGATCTGCATATTCCATACGGCGGATTTATATCATAAGTTAGCGGTTAATAAATCATTTGAAGAAAACAAATTTATTATGAGTTACCTCGTAAAATGAACCCATAAAATTACTAGACATCGAAATATTTATTGGAGAAAGTACCCACAAATTTAATTTAGCGTAATAGCCTAACTACCGTCCATCGATAATACATATATGTGTGTATAATTATGTTGCGAGATAGTCAATAAATTATGCATATATGTATATGTAGATGTCTATGACTAAATAAGATGAAATGCAAGCCGATTTTGTAGAGTTAAAGCTGGATAATTTGCTGTGATTTTTAATATTCAATGTAATATTTAGGTACATAATCACAAACTAAATTGTAACATCCAATTAAAGTCTGATTCTGGGTAAGTACCCTACGACTAGGGTTGCCAACCAAGATAACTTAAAACAGCATGCAATAAAAATCAGTCGAAATATGTAAACTAAGTTGTGTATCTTTTTTTTATAGAATAGTGTTAGATCTATAATAGTGTAATACTCGTAAATCAAACTCTTTCCTTCATTTACGGTAGTATAAATGCCAATTTTGTATTAATATGAATATTGTAGTATGTTAATTTTTCCCCATATAAACATCAGATTAATTAATATGCATTAAGTAATATAAATGAAGTTTTAATAAATGTAAGTAATGCAATTAAATGGCATTTTATCTGATGATTTATTTAGTATATCTTAATTGCTCTGGGACCCGAGTCAAATATAAATATTGCTCAAAAGCAATTACTTGGAAACTGAATCGTTTATGTATTAAATTACGCAACATTTAATATTTCCGTTCTGTCAAAGTCTGTCCAAAAAACGAATGTTTCATGGGATTACCTAATTAAAATTGTTGTGTTTAGTGATTAGAAACTTTAAACGAATGTTAATGTATTTGATGACTATTTTAGCAGATATTTTATATCATAATTTATTATTCACCGCATGCCAAAAAATTAGAAAAAATGATTATTAATGACCATTAATATTTCTACATAGTCCATTGGGGAAATTATTTACGGAAATACGATTGTTTCTTTATATAAAAGAACTCAACGGTTTTTAGTACGTGTTGATCATACTTTGTGAATAGATAATTTTCTCAACTAATCTATTTAAAAAAATAAAGGGAGTAGCTACCCCTCTAAGGGGTAAAATTATAAGGTCAGAATTTTTTTTAAAAAAATTGAGTTGTTTTTTTAGGTTTTTTCTTAAAAGTTAATAATAAAGTCTAATATGAATTAATGCGTTATTGTTGGACGCACTGTATATTGATTTATGTAACTGTTAGTTACGTGAGGTATTGTATATAATTTTTTTAAAATGGACCGTATTCGAGATATTTGAGAAAACTCAAAAAGAGAAAAAACCCAAATTTTAAACTTAAGTTTTATTCAGTCCTGAGGTAAACTGCTTAGATTTTGGATAGAGTCGGAACATCTAGAGGATAGTTTATAGGGGGTCGTTTTTATATTTTATGGAATATACATATGTGTTATTTCCATTTAGAGAAGAAAATCCTTCCAATAAAAGTTACTTCTAATATTATTCTCTATATTTTTTGCTATATACAAAATTTTCCTAGAATGGTCCGTATTCGAAAAACTTGACAAAAGGTGCAAAATTCTAATTTTATACTTTTACCATTTACTTCGCCGTCTACGTATACACTACCATAGTGACATTTCAAAGAGGCTATCAGTATGAGAGGGTGTTTGGAACGGGTTCGGGTCGAAGCTGTCCCCTCTGCCGACCCGCTCTAGTTTTCCTGCGGCGTGTTGTCTTCAGTTGTTTGGGACCCTAGGGCGTTTGCACGAACTGCGAACATGTCCCAGTACACCGTAATTCCAGCACCTGATAGATAGTCTTTGTCTTTATCCTTTTGTCAGCAAATGTCTTCGTTATGTTAACTAGTTGGGCGGGTTTATCTTCCACGTTTTCTTCTTTTACAGTCCTCACTTTACTGTATCATGCAGAAGCCCGCGTAGCTGCCTCATACTCTCCAGAGCAGCGAACAAGACACCGATTAATGTTTTGTGACGGGCTAAGTGGACTGTTTTCTGTATCTCGTGGTCACGGAGTCCATCAACAAATGTTTGTACTGCCAAACATTCCATCACGTTTTCCGGAGCTGATGGGTAAGCAAATCGCACCAACCTGGCAATATCTATATTTTTGAAGAGTCTCGTCTCGTTTATGTTTGCGATTCTTTAACTGTGACTGGTATAAATGTTCCAAGTGTTCGTACCCATATCGCATGTTTATTCTCTTTTTTAGGTGTTTAAAATAATCTGTCTCTTCAACTGGTATAGGCATCTCCTCAAAGGGCGATGGTGAAATTTACTGCCTTTTCTCGTTCAGACCATTCGTTTGCTCTGACAGCTATTTCGAACTGTTTAAGGTAGTTGGTCCATGACATCTTTCCTTCGAAAGTTGGGGCTTTAACACGAGTAGAGTTTACAGCTCCTTTCAATTTCAACTTCGACTCCACATCATGGCACTTTATTTCCCCGTCCTTGGCCTGGTCTCCGTGTTCCATTTTTTCTATCTTCTTTTCCATTTCTTTTATTTTCTTCTCTACAGAAGACATCTTGTTTTCCACATCATTTTTTAGTGAAGACATATCAGTAGAAATTTCATCTTTTAAAGAAGAGATTTTGTTTTCCAAATTGGAAGAAACTTTGGTTTTTAAGGAAGATATGTCAGAAGACACCTTTTCTTCTGAGGAAGAAATGTCAGATGATACTTTACTTTCTAAGGAAGTAATGTCTGAAGAAATATCGGTTTTCATGGAAGACATTTTACTTTCCAAAGGATAAATTACAGAAGACGCATTATCAGAAAATAGATACGTTTCCTGATACAAATCTTCACTTTCTAGTGCTTTTTTAAGCCTCTCTGCCAGCTCTGCTTTCTTCCCTGTCGTCTCCAGCTCACGATCTTCTAATTCTCGACGTAACTCTGTCACTTTTAAATCACACAGTTTTTTTAGCCCTTTTTGTCCCCTATTTATTAACAGTTCGACTTCTAACACCCATGTAACGTTTATTTAATTTATTTATAGTTTATTTAATCAAAACACTTTATTTATAACGTACTTATTAATTTATATAAGACTTAGGCACTATTATAACTCACAATTCTAATTTATTTATTACAATTTAACTGTTCTGTCCAAAACTTAAATTCAATCTGCCCGTCCAACGACAACTCGCGCTATTTATATAAAGCTAGCTCTGTACCAGTAGTTTCTAGACGATATCGAATGTCCAAGAATTCCATCTCTATGACTCAATCGCCATGTACCGTTTTTTCTGGTAGCTTCAAGAAGTGGTGCGTTTGTCTCTATATGGCCAGCGCTAGACTTCATACCACGGGAAAAGTACAGAGACGACTCCGCTTCACAATATAATATACATTACAGATCAATATATAGCGCATGACATTGAAATTGCAACACCCAGTAAATGTGAATATATTTTATTAAAATTTTGGGAAGTTACTGGAATCAATAGGAACAATAATCGATGAAATTATGAAACAAATTTATTGGAAGGTATTCATAAAAATCAGTAGTGAGTTGTGCCTTTAAGTAAGTTTTGACACTCTGACCTGCTGCGAATTAGATGATCAATATTTTCCTGAGGTATGTTCTCCCAGGCTAATCTAACCTCATAACGTAGTCGGGCTACATCCCTCGTAACGTAGTCGGTCTACATCCAATATAAGAGCTTGCAATCGACCCAGCCTTCTACCTATCAATATTAGCGATAAGTCAGGTGACCTTGCAAGCCATGGAAGTGTGGTTACATTGGCTTGTCGAATAAAGTCTCTGGTAATTGCAGTGGTATGTGGCCTGGCGTTGTTTTACTAAATTATGGGGTTTTGCAGTTGCTGAAGGTATGACAACGTAACAGGTTATAACACGTTATTAATATAGGACTGGTCGTTCATGTTTCTGTCTAAAAATACTAGTGGTGAACTGCTTCTAATTGATATGACACCCCATCCGATAACGCCTCTGATAAGCGCAGTCTCGCACTCCATGAAAAATTGAACTTGGGGTCTTTCTCCACGTCTTCACCTGACTCTTTTACGACCATCAAGAGCCCGCAAGCAGTAACGCGACTCGTCACTTAAAACGAAACGAACCTATCGCACTCCTCAATCCATTGAGCCTGTTCATTCCAGCCTCTCGTAGACCCCACTATCCTACCTCATTCAAATTCACTTAATTGACGATATACGGCACAAAATAGCAAATTTTATCGAAAAGTTTTATTATATATCAAGAGCCAAAATATAACCTAAAAATGTGGGTAACCGTTTAAAAATAAAACTTAAACTTAGGTGCTCGCCCTGCTGCTTCTTTCTAGCAAAGTACCCTGTATTTTTAAAAATACTATTTTTTTTTTCGAAAAGTTTTTATAATATTTCAAAAGCCTACAAATAACCTAAAAATGTAACATAAGTAGTCTTTTTTAGAAAAAGAAATTAATAAACCGAAGTGCTCTGCTGATTTTGTATACAACAAAGAACCCTATATTATTAAAAATAGCTATTTTTTTAGTAAAGTTTTATAATATTTCATGAGCCTAAAAAGGCGGTGTGGTTGTTTTTTTTGAAAAAAACTTTAAAAAACGGAGGTGCCCTGCTAGCATTGTTCGAAGCTAGCAAAGCAACCTATATTTTTTAAAGATACTATTTTTTTATAGTTATTTATAATATATCAAGAGCCAAAAATAGCCTAAAAATAGCGTAAAAAAGTGGCATAGTTTTACAGAAAAAAAAAATTAATAAACCGAAGTGCTTTGCTGACTTTGTTCCAAAAGAGCATACTGTATTGATTAAAAAAAATACAAATTTTTTTTTTAAAGTTTTATATTTCAAAATCCTAAACATAGCCTAAAAATGGGGTGTGGTTGTTTTTAGAAAAAAAGCTTTAAAAAACCGAGGTGCTCTGCTGACTTCGTTCGAAGCTAGCAGAGTACCTTAATTTTTGAATAGCGTTCAAAAATAGCGTTAAATTAGACAAAATATGGAAGAGGTTTCAACTCAAAATTCCCTAGGAGCTCTGTTGCCTTCTTTAGCATTGTAATTTTAAATTAAAAGTCAAAGTTTGTTTTACGCCTTGAACATACTCTTCCAGTTGTTCATTAATGAAATACTGGACACATGATTTAACTCACGTCATATAAAAATTTGTTCTCAAAATATTTTTTTTTATTTGCATTACATTCCAAAGAATAAAAGAAGTAGAATAGAAGAATTAAATACCTGTGTAATGGACCGGGAGCTACTGCCTCAAAACTTACGTCATAAGGTATAAAATTTTTAACTCTCAGATTGAATGTGGATTGAAAATATCAGAAAAGATAGAAATTTACGTCATAATGTATACAAATGAGTTTTTTGCCAGATTTTTGAAGGGTATAAGAAAAATATGAATGTGATTTTATATGAAACTGAATCTCTAATCTAGAACCGTATCGCAAGGCAAAATAGTCCTGTCCTTAAGACAGATTTGAAATTTCAAAAAAGACAAAAATTTACGTCATAAGGTATATAAATGAGCTTTTTGCCAGATTGTTCGTTACTTATTGCATCACTGGGAAACTATTCGTAAGACAAAATATTTGGAGACTTAGTTGCTTTAAGACAAGTATTTTTGGAAAATAATTTCATTCTAGCTAAATTTACTTGGTCACAATTGATTTGACCATACATTTCACAAGTAAACTTTTCGAGGATATTCAACACTTCTGTAGATATTACACACAAGATCCAAGAGAAGAGAATGCTTCTTGGTATTTAGATCTCTTGGTGAGAATTTTAAAATGACGAATTTTCCCCTTTCTGGCAAAAGCAGCAGTATAGTCGCTCACAGTAAAAGCATGAAAACTTGTTAGAGACTTAGACAGTTGCGGTCCCAATTTTCTTGACAATTCTGGGACATTAATATATCTCCTGTTTTCTCCTACTCAAAAATCAAGCCAAACTCGATGGTATGGTTTCATAATCGAGGATTACGAAATGTTACATAGAAATACAAGGTGGCGCAAAATCAAGCACCCTATGGAATGTTGTCATGGTTTCGTTTGTAGTTGACATCTGTTCGAGTTTTTCTGTCAGTTGCAAAGTAGATACTTGGAAAATTCATTATGAATCGATATACGCCTCGAGAACGTGCCGAAATCGTAAAATTTTTTTATCAAAATAATTCATCAGAATTTTTCCTGGACGCCTTATCTCGGAAAACGCCGATATTGCATATCCGCCAAGGTCTCCCGATTTAACTGTTCCAGACTTTTGGTTATGGGGTTATCTCAAAGATAGGGTATTTGTAAATAATCCTCGAACACTAGAAGCATTAAAAGAAAACATCCGGGAAGAAATTGACAGAATACCACCTGAACTGTTGGAGAAAGTTATGAAAAACGCTTTAAAAAGAGCTCATTATTGCATTAATGCTGGGGGTGGCCATTTGGTCGATATTTTTGTAACAAAACAATTTTTTAAAGTTTAAATAAATATTTTTCATTTATAATATGACTGTTCTTTAATTAATCTTACTTTGATATAAAAAACAAATAAGGGACTTTATTTTGCGCCACCTTGTATTTTCTTTGAATAATGATAGTTACTTTTATTGTAAGTCTTACAAAACCTGTAGGTATAGTTAATTTAAATATTTTATTTTTTATATTTTTAAGGGACCCGAGACGTTTCAGTGCCAGGACGTTTCAGTGCCAAGACGTTTCAGTGCCGAGACGTTTCAGTGCCGGATGTTTTAGTGTCGAGAGGTTTCAGTGCAACGAAGAATGTTTTTATTAAATAAGGATAATTTTTAGTAAATTACATTTTTTAAATAAATTATATGATATACAAAGATATACAAAATTAGATAATATAGTTTAATTTTACACAACGATGAACGAATTTTAAGAATTGTCATGGAGTACTGGAATATAACTCCGCTTGAATATTTGAGAGGTATCGCCCACAACTATACTAACAACTAATATTAGTTGATTTTATGTACATATTTTAGTAAAAAAATATTAAAAAATAGTTGGTTTTCCCTTGCCCTTTACAACTGGATTACAATATTAGTTTTCTAATGCCTTGGTAGGATTCCCCACTCGACCATTCACTGTTGGGTTCCAATTAACAGTGCTGTTCCTAAAGTGGCGCTGGGAAACAGTAACAAAGCCTACACAAAACACGAGGCTAATGACCTTAGCAGTCGATGCCGAGGAAACCCAATTAAAAAAAAAATAAATATAAAAAAAAAGTTTTCACTTGCCCTTTACAATTGGAAAAAAAATTATGTGATTGGGAAAATCATTGGTTGAAACAGCACATTTCTATCTTATTTCGTTTAGTCAATAATCACGTTTAAAATGTATCAGTTTTAATTGGGATACCCTGTACTATATTTATTGTTTTTGTTTAACTAACAACTCACTTTAGTTTGCTTATGTACCTACATATTTTAATAGTAGATCAAAATAAAAATAATAAAAAAATGAAATAGAGAAAAATCAGAAAAAAAAAACAAACTTTAATAAGAAAAAATATAAAACCTGAACAAACTTATTAATATATATTAAATGGCAATATCCTGACACTAAAACGTTCCGGCGCTGAAATGTCCCGGCACTGAAACTGCCCGGCACTGAAACGTTTCGGCACTGAAACGTTCCGGCACTGCAACGGCGACACTGAAACGTGCCATTCCCGCTAGGCAACACATTACGGTATCTTATACTGTTATGTTCCATTTACCGGACGCAAATGAGTACAAGATATGTAGATTTACTGGACAGGATGAAATAAAACAAAATTACGTCATTACTACAAAATTAATGTAATAAAGGACGCGGGTATAAATACGTTTTCTATGGAACATTGAGAGAAGAGAGAATCAAAATACAGGAATTTACTGAAAATAGCAGAATGCTTTCATGTAATAAAGGTAATATAAGGTACTTGAAATATATACAACGGAAATATTATTATTGTTTAGGTTTGGCATGCACTATACGTATTAAGTAAAGATAAATGTAACACAGCTTACATATTGCGGTTTAAGTTATGAATATACGGTTAAAAGCCGATAGACCATAAAGTAATTAAAACATTATGAGATCATAGACATCTCTAGACTGTGTGTTGTCAAAGCAGATCGGTGTAGCCTTGATCTCAGTCGTCTAGTAAGAATGTAAAACGAAACGATCAATTAAAAATTGCATATTAAAGAAACGATATCCGACGTTCAAGTGTGCTAGCTGGAAAACCATGATTGATCAGTGGACGTGAAGAACGCACAGCATCGACTGGTTTAGTTAGTAAATAGCTAGGTTGCCAGATTTCAAAAATCTTAAAAAATTGTGTCATACGTTACAAACGTCGTGTGTAAATGATGCTACTTATGACACAATGACAATGTTAAATTATTTATTCAATAAGGAATATGGAGAATTGACTAAACACGGTACGAGTAGAGAATTAGAAGCAAGGTTAAAGTGGAGAGAAATTGGTAGATTATTATTATACAGATTTGGAAAAATTATTTAATAACAATCGTTTTGCAATATATGTGCACGAAAACTTCGAAATCCAGTTGACATCCATGTAATAAATATGCATGATGTAACAAATAATCAAATGGATCATTGTTGAAGGTATCCTTCCACAATAGCAGTAGCAGAATATTGACTATTTCATTTATCAGAATAGCTTTAAATTTCGCCTCAATCCACCATTACTCGACTACAACTTTAAGATGTCGAAAGTTAAGCAGTGATCTCTAGGATATTCCACCATAGACCGTGTCACCACGAGACTAGAGTTTAACCAACGACAACGTATATAAAATAAACTAGTTCTATCACCACCATTCATTAGCTTAGTATTTTATAAATATGCATGCTAAACAATTTTAAAATCAACCTACCTAAATTATGATAATTTATTTTGGGGACTACATCGTTCTCTAATTTCATAAAAAAATAATTGCTTGGCAAACCTGTAATATAATGAAGAAAAATTCTAGGGTGAATACAGTATTACCAAACCATTCTAAAACTGAAATAAAGTTTAAAAACATACATTTTTATTTGCCAGGCAAAAACGCAGTACCCTGTATATCCAAAAATATTTTTAAAATACGTATTTTATAAATTCATATAAATTTTATTTGAAACTTGTTTGCCTGTTTATAACACAAATTGCAATATTGAACAATTACGCACTACTGGGACATCCTGTATATAAAAGCGAAATACTACTCACTGACTCATCACGAGATCTCCAAAACTATGAGCCCGATTGACTTAAAATTTGGCATAGTTACTCCTCTCTCGATGTAGAGACCCAGTAAGAAAGAACCCATTTTATACATTTTAAGGGTGGGAAACGGGGGTGAAAGTTTGTATGGGAATATCGTTTTTTATAGACAGGCACTTTAAAATAGGAATTGTAGCTACAATCATAAAGAAATAATGAAGTATTCCAGGATTTTTGGATTTTCACATTTTAGAGGGGAAAAGGATGGTGAAATTTTGTATGGGAGCATTTTTTAAAGGTACAAGAACTTGAAAATTGGTTGTAGCTACTCATCATAATAATATATAAATAATAAATTTTAGGATTTTTGTATTTTCACCTTTTATGGGGGGAGGGACTGAAAGTTTGTAAGGGGCTACGGTTTTTTAAAGGTAGTAATTTGAAAATTGGAATTGTAGCTGCTCACTATAAATAAATATGAGATATTTCAGGGTTTTAGATTTTCACATTTTAAGGGGGGGAAACGGTGGTGAAATAAAAACAAATAAAACTAAATAATAAATATAAAACTAAATAATAAATAAAAAAAAATAATATAAATAAAAATAATTAAAAACAAGTAAGTGGAACTTCTTAATTATTATTTTTACAATCTTCTTCAGTTGGTTATTTTAGAACTAAGGGTTAAAGGTATATATGACAATATAAACTTCCCTTACAATTTATGTACCGTAATGTTTTCCATTATGTAACTAAAAGACACTGATTTAAAGGAATATCCTGTAGCCAGATATATGTATTGAATATAAAATAATTTTCTTTAATTGTAATATTTTTTTTTTACTTAAACTATATCAACAAAAAAAAATACAAAAATGAATGAATTTGTTTTTTTTTTAAACGAATCAATAAATTCACGTTGATTACTTTTTTCTAGGAATCCTAAAGAACGTGCTTTTCATACTAACACGAAGTCTTGGTGGAACTATAACGCGTCACGCACTGATTGTCTCTTTTATTTTCGATTATTTTTATCGTCAAAACTTAAGCGAACTGACAGAATAAAGAAAAGCATTTGACAACGTTGTCTCCGCAATCCTTCATTTTATGATTTGTGTCTGTGGATATTCACTTAACCAAGGCCTTCTCTGATTGCATATTCCATTTAAAACGCATGAATGATTTCCACTATGTTTTGTTTTTATTTATATACGTAGCTACTCTCTTGGTGAAATAAAAATCTCTTGATGAATGTTATATTTAGGATTCAACAGTCATGCTGCTCTTGAGGCCGACACGACAATCAATTTGTGAGTTTACTGTCGAGGCAAAACACAGTTTTTTTATTGTACTCTTAGGTGTATAATATAGAAGACAGAGATAAATATTTGGAAAGGAATATTGAAAGGAGTAGAAGGGTGAAGAAGAAGATCCAGAAAGGAACGAAAAATGATTTGTTTATGTAAGCTCAATTGAAAATGCTCTTTGTACGAGGAACGGGATGGATACTAATATAGAGTGTTCCAGAATTCGCCTACTAAACGGAAACTCCAGATATTAAGCTTGATTTCATGTCGATTTAACCTCAATTACTGACAATGTCATTTATAAAATTTAATTTCCCGACATCTTTAGCAGACATTGATCCCCATTTCATAAGGGATGCTGCAAATTTGACTCTCCGTTTTAAACAATCCGAATGAAAAATTCTATTACTTATGCGAACTTTGAAACGGGACTAATCACTCTAATGTATTCTGTTCCAAAGTTCTAAGTTTCAATTTTTATGGTCTCTTGTCCACTTTGATCTACTTTGTTTTATTTTAAAATTTTAGCCTACAATGAATATCGTTCTAAAACATATCAACTTATTAATTAAAGGATGTCACCTTGTACGACTCAAACCCAAGTTTCTTAGCTTCTTTGTGACATATGGACCTTGAAGCTCTTCTTTCTTTATCGGTTACTTTTCTTTTCTTCTTGTAAAGGGGTTTAGGGCTAACTGAATTGGTTTTTTCGTAAAATTTTATTACATTTCTAAATATACAGATATTTGTCCAACAATTTCCCGATTTCAAAGTATGATTTCCTATCATGTCCACGATGATGGATCCAAAAGCTAGGAATACACTTATAAGGGTACTCATCAATAATTTTAGAAATAATAAAGTTTATATATCTACTTCAAAAATATAAAAAAGTTTAAACATTTACATTAAAAGAGTTAAATAAGCCAATAAAACAAAATAATAATTAATGAGTTTAAGCAAAAAACTCCGCCCCGTTTTTTTTTTAGTATTTTCAATTGATTTTAATTAAATTGTATATATACAAATTACCTCAGTCAAACACGACCTAATTTAACGCTAAAATTTATTTTTTCATCATCGAAAGAACCCATTAAGTTTATCTATTATAGAGGGAATTCAGCACCTGCTGCAATCCTGTTTTAATTTTTTTTTTTTTTAACTAATAAACTTTAGTAATCAACTCAAGACTTACAAAACAATCTTCATCATCTTTGCTACATAATTACTATTGATTTTTTAAAGGGTCGTTAAATTTTACAGAGGTGATAATGATTTCAAAGTTCATTTAATGTACAGTAAACAATAAGGAACTAAAGCTATTATACCGTTATCGAGAGGTAAGTTTAGTGATTTTCAAATAGATGTATGGCGGGAAAAAATATGAAACTGTTTTGCTGAAAATTTTATTAAATAGTTCTAATTTTGCATTACTTTTTTTAAAGGAATATTTATCAAATATTCGAGTATCCGATTAATTATTGGGAAAAGTACTATTTAATCAATTTTACAGTGTTGTTGGTGTAGTATAAATAGATAATGTTAAAATTACTTTACTAATTTTAGCAATAAAAAAATCCCTTTACAAGCATTTTCTGTCGTCCATTTTTACTACTTCCGGTGTAGGAATTTCAGATATTTACCTTTTTCAACGAAATTCAGGATATAACTTAAGCGCGGGTTTTCTGAATCTAAGGTGATATTGCAAGCATTTTTTTTAAGTCTGCGAAAAGATTGAAATGCAAAAAAATGTAACCTGGCAAAATGTTTGTATAACTCTGAACTAAGAGTATTCCCCTTGCATGCATTTTTTATTCAGTAGATTTACCCCTTTCGCCATAAATCAGACTATTTTGATATTTATTCTCAAAACTCGGGTGTGAGTAAAAGATTTACTATAAGGTAGCAGTAGGTTTGACAAAACTCTTTGATTTAGCATATTCTCTAATCATTAACGGAAAATCGGTTTACCAAGTCCACCACTTGGACACCAAATAACAACAGCTGTTCTCCACAACCCCATATTTACCTAAAACAACCTTTCCTTGCGTGTGATATAATTTATCACAATTCTTCATGACATAACCTTCAATGTCTGACTATTGCATGCAGGGCTAAGTTTTTAAATTTATATAAGGTCAATACCAACTAATTTTATTTTTATATACTCGTACATAAGTATTGAAATTATATGTCAAGTCTGATAATGATCATAGTGCCGAAACCTGTGGCCTAATAATTTTTATCAATAAATAAGTTCTGTAGTACGGATTTTGAGTATAGCATGGGCCCATCGGCTACCTCCTGAAACCGCCATTGACTTAGATAAATTCAGTTTTATGTAAGCTAGAGAATATATCTAACAAAACAATTTGAGATGTAACATGGAAGTTTGACGAAAATGGAAACGGAAAAAAGTCTACGTCTTTTCTCAAATTTTCACACCTTTTCATTGTACACTATAGTATTTTTCATGTAACTTTAGCTTCTACACCTGTCTACAATATATCATACTAATTACTTCAAAATAACAGGTGAAGCAACTCTGTTATTTTATTTCAACAGAATCTGTTAATATATTCACCATTTATAAATTATAAAATTAATACCCAAAAATTTCAAATTCCCTTTATTCGAGTTCCCTGTTTTTACAATCTCTATATCGAGGGAAGTTCTGGATAAAAAACTACCGATTTTTTTTGTACGTGTATAAGTTTTTTAGGACTGCCATAACATTACATTTCTTAGAAAGTAAACACTTTTTAACAATAATTTGGAAGTTTGAAACTATGTCAGTTGATTAATATAATTATCTCATAATGTTTTTCATTTCGTTACTTGTATGTATTATGAAAGAAATTTACTAATTGTTGACCCACATACCTAAAAACTCCCAAATTATAGTAATAGCGATTAAGATAAGTTCAAATGTGCGTCGTAAACAGAATTTTATAATTAAAGAGTACATTACTAAATAACTCCATTTACAAGGGGTTACTAATAAGTAGGAAATTACTTTTGGATTTTTAGGGGAAAAATTGGATCAAAATAAACTGCTTTTGAACCTGTTTATATAAATAAAAAAAAACAAATTGTATTCATAAGATCTATTGATATAGTAAAAATAACCATGTCATCTCATCATTTGTTTTTAATAAATATATATATATATATATATATATATATATATATATATATATATATATATATATATATATATATATATATATATATATATATATATAATGAATTTAAACATTTTTTTTGAAGCTTTGTGTTCCTTAAATTTATTATATAACAGTTTCTTGTTAGTTATCGGTGATTTTAATATCAGCAAATATGAGGAATATCTTAGTAACGGCAAAAGTAACAAACAAATTTCAATAATCTTCTCTCAACTTTTTAATTTATCATAGTCTAACTTTATCTTTAATGATAATAATAGGCTATTAGATCTAGTCTTCTTTAATGATCAATGTCTAGTAGAAAAATTGCTTGATCCATTTGTAGTGGAAGATAAACATCATCCTGATCTGGACTTGTTACTGGAAGTAAAAACTAACCGTAAAAACAACCTAGAATCGTCCTTTGAAAACTGTTATAATTTCAAAAAAAGCCAATTTTCCACTAATGTATAATTTAATTTCCAGTATTGATTTGACATTTTTAGAAGCCTTTAATAATGCAGAAGACGCTTGTACATACTTTTATGGAAAGTTATATAACATTCTTGATAAATGTTGTCCCAAATATTCCTGCAAGCATCAAAACAAATATCCAGCGTGGTTTAATAGAAAAATAATAAATCAGTTACGCGTCAAAACTAATATGTGGAAAAAATACAAACGAGAAAATGATTTAGAAGCCTTTGAAGACTTCAACGCATAAGAGCTGCTTTAAAATTAGAAATAGACATTTCTTAAGTAAATTTTGGGCATTTATAAATAGTAAGAAATCACAATCCAAATCCCCTCAAATAATACCTTATGACAACAAATCACTAAAAACTCCCATTAGATATTCTCAATGGATTTGCTGACTTCTTCAAACAGTCATAATTACCTCTAGCCCGTTTATTGCTAATTCAAATTCACGACTCAATGTTCCGTTCCTTAATGTCAATAGTTTTACCAAAAAAGAGGAATATGAAGCTTTAAAGTCTATTAAACCTAAAAAGATAACTGGTCCAGAACATATTCCAGCTTTTATTTAAAGGATTTTGCCTTTCAACTTGCTCCTCCGTTAGCCACCCTCATAAATATATTCCTCAGGACATCAACAGTTCCAGATATTTGGAAGACCTCAAAAGTATGTCCAGTTTTCAAAAAGGGGGATAAAAGAGATATAACCAATTACAGACCAATATCCATAATATGCAATTTCTCCAAAATATTTGAAATTTTATTGGAGAAAACCTTATATCATTATGTTAGTAAAATGCTATCAGTCAACCAACATGGGTTTATGAAAGGTCGCTCAACAGTCACAAACCTGGTTACCGTCACACAATACATTGCTGAATCCATTGATGAGCGCGCCCAGACTGATGTCATCTACACAGATTTCTCAAAGGCATTTGACAGACTTGACCACGGTATTCTTCTTGGAAAACTTACAGGGTTTAGGTTGTCCCCCCTTTGATAAATCTCTTTCAGTGCTATTTAGTAAATCGTACTCAGTTTGTACAGCTTAATGGGTTTAAGTCTGTCAAATTTGCAACAACATCTGGAGTTCCTCAGGATTTCATTCTGGACCCGTTACTATTTAATATTTTCATCAATGATATCTAGAGTGTAATTAAAGAGCAGTTTCTACTGTATGCAGAAGATTTAAAATTATACAAGCGTGTGACATGCATTGGCGACTGTCAACAACTTCACATGAACTTAAATTTAGTGGTTGAATGGTGTAATAATAATAAACTTGAACTTAACCCAATTAAATGTATGTCTTTTACTTTAAAAACCGACCAAATAAAATATAATTATTTAATAGATAATGTCTCACTTCAGCGACAAGATACTTTTACAGATCTTGAGGTAATTTTTGATCCCGGACCTTTATATGTCACATAGATAAAATGATTGAAACATCTTATCGTATGTATGGTTTTATAACACACTGTACCAGAGATTTCAAAGATGTAGCCACATTAAAAATGTTATATTACTCTCTTATAAAATCAAAGCTTGAGTATGCGTCTGTCGTCTGGAGTCCTTTTAACCAACTTCACACGGATCGAATTGAAGCAGTTCAAAGGCGGTTTCTAAAATTACTGCGTTTAAAGGAGGATGGTGTTTATCCGCCAATCGGAGTACCACACCAAAATCTTCTTCAAAGATATCACTTTTTAAGCCTCATAAAAAGACGTGAGTACCATTGTTATGTGTTAGGTTTAAAAATTGTTAACGGTTTAATTGATTCTCCTGAATTGTTGAGAAAAATTGATATCTGCATTCCGAGAGTGTCCTCTAGAAATTCTGACATATTTCATGCACAAATGTTCTGAAAAATTCTCCATTTCATACTATTAGCCGCGTTGTGAATAGTGTGAGTAGTGACATTGACATCTTCTCATGCAAACTTAGGGAAATAAAATATCATTGCCTAACTTAAAAAAGAAATTGTACTTTACCTACTAGCTCTTTACAATTTTTGTATATTTTGTACCACTTAGTCTACATAATGTATGTGTTCTTTTATCCCTACTCTGTAATTGGGATTGCCTGTAGAGCAATGTAATAAATAAATAAATATAGTAGTTATGGTCTTGGTACGGTAGATATACCGAGGGTCGTGGGTTCCACATTCTATCTAGAGCAGAATTTTTCAATTTTTCTTTGGTTTGTTTGTATTCAATAATTTATTCTCGAATTTCCTTCTTTACTTATATTATTAATTAAAATTCAAACATTCGTTTTTTAGGTTTTTATCGGTCATAATCAATTCATCGTTAGCTCAAAAGGTATTGATAAGAAGATAAAGAACTGAATGGTAACTTCATTGTAAGCGAACATTATTTATAATGTCTGAAGTACGAGGGTATATCAAATATAAACGGCACTGTTTGGATTAAAAATTCCTGAGCGAATACTGATCTGGAAAGAATTGATGGGCAGTTAGCCTTTACCTCTGGGGAGAGGAGAAAACCGATTAAAATTCGCTCGCGTCCCTTTAGTATGCAAAGAAACCATGAGCGAGGAAGAAGTGCATGTCTTCGTGAAGCAAGGGATTATAATAAAGTTTTTGACAAAGGAGGGCATAAAACCAACCGAAATTTTGCGACGATTGCAAGCACAGTTTGGGGATAACACTCTGTCAAAAACCCGTGTGTTTGCATGGCAGCAAGAATTTTCTGGAGGGCCTGAAAAGGTACACCCGTGAAAGCAAAGACGCAATTCTCAGCCGGAAAGGTAATGGCAACAGTGTTTTTCGATCGGCTAGGTGTTTTTCACGTTGACTTTCTACACGATTAATGCACAATATTGCTGAGTTACTGAAAGCAGCAAAATTGTCATTTCGAACATAAAGGAAGAAGCAATTGGTCAGAAATGTCATTCTTTTGCATAACAACGCCAGATCTCATGTGGCTAATGCCACGAGGGAAAAATTGTAAACATTTGAATGGGAAATACTGGAAAATCCTCCCTATAGTCCTGTCCTCTTGTGACTTCCATCCTTTTGGACCCCTCAAAAAATCGCTTGGAGGCCAGCGTTTTGACGATAACGAAGCAGTAAAAGCATTTGTGCTCCAATTGCTACAGGAACGTCCGATGCTGGAATAAAAAAGCTACCAATCCGATGGGAAAAATGTATTTCTAGGGGGGAAATGTGTGTAGAAAAATATTGTATGTTTAAAAATGTATTTAAATAAAGCTAAAAATTTTTACAAAAGAAATCCCGTTTATATTTGATACACCCTCGTAATAGAGTATAATTATTACTGATAATGTAGGTTATGAAATGGATACAAATGGTATATTTTTTTAAATCATCGTAGAAAATACACTATAAATAAAAATAATATTCATGATCTATCGATACAATGACTATTTAACATGATAGAAACTATAATAATAAAAATCAATATTTATAATATATAAATTTTATGCACGATAAGGAAGGTAAAATATTATTTTCAATTTCAATATAATATTATTTCTTAGTGTATAGCATTTATTACGCTTCATTAATTTTTTTTCTCGGTGTATTATACCGGCCATCCGTCTAAGAAGTAAAATTCAAGGTCACAAAATTTTACTCTCCGAATCTCAAAGGACTGACAGTTATTGTCGCTTCTCTGTGGTTGTTATTCTCGGTAAATACTAAGTAAAAACTATATACTTGTTTTTATTTTTAGTTTAGGCACAATTTTGAATATGTGTAAATTTAATTTTCTTCCTATTCGTTAATTGGACTTGCGTGTAAAATAATAAATTAATTATTGAGGTGAATAAATAATAATATTGAAAACAAATCGGCGCTTTGTAAAGCCATCATCACATCCTTCCTGGAAATAACGAGATAATTTTACAATTTAATAAACATTTAGACATTTATTTTATTCAATGTGTTTTTTTGTGGCGATAGCTACTGGACGTACATTATTATTAATTAAAAACTAAAATAATTGGATCAGTTATAGTCAAAAATATAAAAAAAGCTGTAAATAAAAAACGTGGATACGTAACATAAAAATTAAAGAAAAGAGAAAATCGAAAGAGAATACAAACAAAAATAATAAAGCATCGAATAATATTAGCATTTCTTCTAATATAATGGGTTACTGTCTATTCACCCCTCGTATTTTGATGCCTATATGCAGTACCGGCATCTAATTGGAAAATAACTTACTTCGACTTTGGCCACCATCCAACATTTTGATTTATTAATAAAATAAATGTTTCTTAGAGAGCTACTTTAAGATTATTCATATCTACCTATATTTATATTTTTCTTTCAATATTATTTATAAAACCGTTTAACTAAGGTTTCAAAAAATAGTAGATCCGGAAATTTTTCCACAAATATATTTATAAAGAAACACCCACTATATCAATTTTCCAAAAATTACCAACGACTTCTTAAAAAAAAGGTGGTCCGGTTCTAAATTTACAAAAATTACTACCAAATATTTTATATAAATTTCCATTTTCTTCTCTCTTCTCTACTTACGCCTTGTCCGTCTCCTTCACTAGCTGTTTACTTCCCTGGTTTTCTCTCTTAACCTCTGCTAAAAGTCTGCTTTCCTCCTGGATACGTATTCCTAAACGACTGCTCGATCACTCTCCCTCATATGACTCTTACCATCCGTGAATACTGGTTTTAAATTTTAGGCGAGATGCATACGCAGTAAGGCCAAATTGTAAGGCAGTATGCTTACACGACCAAGACTAGTCTCACAGTTACTGAATAGGGGTCCTGGTGTCTAACTCTTTGACTGTCCCGTTTTCGTATCTCTCTGCTCTTTGTCTATTTTTTTATCTTTTTCTATATAATGTCGATTGCTTTCTTGTTCAAATTTTTATTTATTATCTTCCAATCATCATCAACATTTTATTCTTCCTACTGAGAATCCTAAAAAATTCTCCGAAACCAACAACCGACATCCTGATTTTTACTTAAGACTCTGATTTCCGGAAACTTCACAACTCCAGCTTCATTCAATTTTGATAATTATGAAACATGATTTAATAACGTCAACCTTTCACATATTTTTATTTATTATTAATGAAGTAATGTCGATATTTACATATTTATTTATTTGTTAAAAACTCTGATGGGTCTGGTAACTTTGCTCCAAGGGTAGTAATACCTATATGGATAATGGACACAATGATAATCACAAGTTTTATAGCTTATTATTAGCTTATCCATTCACGAAGACAGGGGAGGGGGCACTAAGCCCAGGTGACAGATTGTACCGTTAAAGCAGGAAACCAAGGGTAACCAGGATAAAGTCAATTTAAAGCCCTTATATGGGTCCAAGATCATGAGATACCATTAATATGGCAACCTGTGTGAGACAGCAATAGCGCTACTAATCACTGCTTACTTCATCAAAACCAATGAAGGAAAACTTCAAGGCTCAGATCAATCGTGACATATGCCAAAAAACAAATTAATTACTTTTAAATGTGTCCAGTGACACCGGACAATGATATCTAAAATAGTTTTTGAGATACACCCATTTAAAATTGGTAAACTTACTTTAGAGTTGTCATAAAGACCATAATTTTAAGTCATCAGTTCTTCGGTAGAGTACGTGAATAATAGACAGCTGTGATGGTGAAATCCTTTCACACTTTCATTTTTTAATTACCCAGACATTGGCAATCTACCAATCGTTGACCTCTTCGAGTCGTAATAGCAAGCATTACTCATAAGTAATGAAAGAAAGTAGACTAGAGATGTTATTTCAGTATTTATTATTTATTCAAAACGCAATAAAAAAAAAGAAAACACTGCGTATTGCAAATGTTTTTCAGAAATTTCGATTACCGGCCGGTTTACCGCAGAACAAAAAAGCAAATAAAAAATATGTATTTCTCGATACAACTGCTGAAAACAATTATTAACATACATTGATGTGAAAATTATAGGATAGTGTAGAGATAGAACAACTACGACATGGCATTTCAGTTTATAGAAAATATAATTTGATGTCTAAAAAAATTTGAAGACAAGTGGATAAAGGTGTCATGTTACAAAAAGATTATTTCGAGAAAAACAAGTTTAAAGTTTTACAATAAAATTACATTATGAATAGCCGTTATTTATCAAAATTTGAAATTAGAACTATCACAAACAAAAAATACGGTATATTTTAAGTATGTTAGGACATAAAAATCATTTTTATAAAAAATGTGACATGACACCTTTATTCACTTGTGTCTTCATTTGATAAATAAAGAATACGGTTTTGGCAAAAAACATATTTTACTTGTAGGAATGTGTTTTTCCGAGGTTTTTCTGAATTCTTATTGTTTAAACAGTCAATAATAAAACAGTTTTTCTCAATTCATTATTTGTCAAATTGACACAAATGGCACTTTTTGTATCTTCTCCCCTCTAAGCGATTTGAAACTGGACCCAGAGTCAAGTAACATTAAATGTCTAGGAAAGTGGGCCCAGATCCAAAATTTAGGGTATATACGAAACTGGATCAAACTCACTGAATGTAAAACTTTTTTGCGAAGCAACCCGCGATTGCTCTAGGTCGCACAGGTTAGGAATGTTAGTTAAGTTTAAAAAAACATTATTTTACGTATATTTTTTTGCGAAGCAACCTGTGATTGTCCTAGGCCGCAAAGTTTAGGAACATTGATTTTTTTACCCTGTCCAATTCTCCTACCTGCTTAAAATATGTCTGGGCCCACACCGCACCGGGTGGGTAAATTAAGATCCTCGTTGGTTCTAAGGTATATCCCCAAAAAATGGAGAGAGGTAAAAGTGGTATTTATACCCAAACCTGGAAGGATGGATTACACTGTCCCAAAAACATACCGACTAATTAGTCTAACATCCTTTTCCATGAAGACATTGGAAAGGCTATGCGAAAGGTACATAAGGGATGCGGTTATTACAATACCACTACACCCAAACCAACATACATACACCCCAGGCAAATCTACTGATTCAGCCATTCATCTAGTTGCTGGCCGGATAGAAAGATCCCTGGACAATAAGGAGTCCGCCTTGTGTGTTTTCATAGACATAGAAGGTGTTTTTGATAAAACCACCTTTCCAAAGATAATAAATACACTCACTAACCAACAGAAGTGTTCCACAAATGGTTAGTGGGTGGATACATAACATGCTCTCAAAGCGAGCAATAAACATAAGTGTGTAGAAGATGTGAATATAAGAGGCATGGTTACGAGGAGATGTCAACAGGGAAGGGTGCTATCACCTCTACTGTGGAATATGGTCCTCGACACCCTCATCAGCCGTCTCAATAATGACAGTCACTACACAATAGCATATGCAGATGATCTGGTCATTCTGCAAACAGGGAATTTTGAGTACATACTCTGCGAAAGAATGCAAGTAGCTCTACAAATTATCAAACAGTAGTGCAAAGACCATTCACTGTCTATCTCCTAAACACAAAACTAAACTTTGCAACAGAGGTGAAGTACCTATGTCTCACCTTTGACAGCAAGTTAACATGGAACTTGCATTTAAAAAATAAAGATAAAAGAGCATACATTGCTTATGAATAATGCCGCCGAACCGTGAGGCGCACCTGGGGTTTCTCCCAAGAGTCGTCGCATGGACTTACACGGAATCATAAGACCTATGCTAACATACGGCGCAGTTGTTTGGGTACCGAAAACCCAAAAATTAACAGCTATCCGTAAACTAGAACAAATTCAAAGAACAGCATGTCTCAACATAACAGGAGCCATGAAAACAACACCGACCAGGGCCATGGAAGTCATTCTTAGTCTCACTCCCCTTGATATTTACATTAAGGAGGTTGCTCTGATGACAATGACACGCCTCCGCATGGTTGGAATAGAACCTGAAGTAGGATCTGGTGAGACGAGACGTTACTTTTGGTAGGAGGCGCTCGATACGCTTCCACTGCTTCAGGCGAACATCAACTCCATCTCACCGAGATATATCTTCCATAAGCCATATAAAGTTATAATAGAACAAATGTCATGAAGCTTTGGCCGAAGTATCCATCAACAATGTGGTTACCTTAAGATGGATGAAAGGTCACGCCACATCGAAAGGTAACCGTCTTGCTGATTCACTAGCCAACCAAATACTTTTTGTTAAAAATAACCAGAAAAGGTTGACAGCTGTGTGCACGTAGTTTAGATTCAAAAGGAAAGACTTGTATTTCGTACAAAACTTGTTATTTAATAAATGCAAAGCGCTTTCGGCATTGTGCCATTATCAGTGCTTATCTACAAAAATTGTGGATGTAAACTTACAATTTATAAATATGTGTAAAAATAAAATATGAGCAAGACTTTTTAAGTCAAAAGTTAAAATTATATATATAAGGTAATTTTGAACAAATTAACAATTAAAAGATAACAAACAGAGTGACATAACCCAGTGTTGGGAATAGTGAGTGTGGGATAAGCCCCTAAAAAATCATATCTGATCTCCAGAAGCAAGTTAGCTTGTGTGGAACTAAGGAATTATACCACCTTCACTATTCGCATTGAGTACAGTTGAAAACAAGTTAACAAATTAGTTAAAAATTTAAAAAATTTACAAATAGGGGTGACTGTGGAAAATAAATTGCAATTTAAATTTAGAATACAATAGTTAATATGAAAAAGGTTAAACGCAAAAGGCCAAAGGAAAAAACTGAAGGTTTTTTTCCTTACATTATAATTGTAAAAACTCTACCTACTGTCCACAAACATATCCACCAAGTTCTTAGTCATCCTCGCTCCCAAAATTATATATCTCTGGAGATTCACAATTTGCTAAATCATAATTATTACTATTAGTAATATTTTCAAATTTAAATTGCTTCATACATTCATTTTTATTATTAATATTGTTTAACCCTGTCCATATGACAGTGGTGACAAGCGACACTTAAAGACGTTGACCTGTCAAATGTTAAGAGAGGAGGTGCGTTCACCTCAGTGTGGAACATGTTTCTCCAAGTGTGATTCGAGTTTTTTTCCAAATTTGATTTATTTGTTAGTTAAATTTAAATAAATGTTCAATATGAATTAATCTTTTTAATGATCCTTTTAATGTCAAGACAAAACAAAAATATCACTCGCGTGATTCTGATGTGCCAGCCCGGGCTCTGCAGAACTTTTTTCAGAGAACCCAAGACGGCACAACTGAACCCGCGGTCCCTAGAGGTGAATCTGATGTTTAGTCCTAAAAATTCTAAATCACTCAACAAGCGTACTCATGGTTGGAGTGAGACAAAAAAGAGAACAAAAAAATTATAATCATAAAAGTACCATGGTCCCAAAGGTAGGCTCTGATGGGTAAATCGAGATTATACACGGAAAAAAAATTGTAGAACAAATTTCTACAATTATAGATTTTTTCTCTACAATAAATAGTACATATAGGGACAGGGACAATTTGTAGTAAAAATTTCCAAATATTTGTGGAGAATGTATTGTAGAGTTATTATCTACAATATTTAGTAAAAATATCCAAATGCATCATAAGAATTGTTCTACAAATGTTATAATTTTTGCTATTCATTGTATGAATTTATATTAAAAATGTATTGCGTTTTATGAAAATAAATATGAAAATTTTACACAATAAATAGTAAAAATTCATACAAATTGTAGTAATTTTTAATAAAACTTGTAGTAGTATTCCATAATTATTATAATTATAACCCAGAAAAAAATGTTCCTTAATAAAATATTCAATTTATTGTTTTAATATAAAACTTACAAAGTCTTAATTACATTATGTATTAAATAACAGTAATAATAGCACCCTCAGTCTCAGTTGCCTTTTCTGCACCTGAAAAATATGAAATAAAAATTAATAACAATTGAACTGTTCATACCCTTAAAACGGGGATATTTATTACCTTTACACTGATTTGGATATTAAATGACTTCGATAACTAACAAAAATGAGAAAGTCACAATTAAGACAAAAAAACATCATTGAATTTGGCCCAAAATTCGATCGTTGGGCACAACATTCGATCGTTGGCCACAACTATTTTTTTTAAATAATCTACTAAGGTTATGTAAATTAGTTATCTAAAGGTAAATTATTCAGAAACAATAATAAATGTACTTACCACTAATAGAATTTATTATTAAAATTTTCTCAAACGCATCGGTGCTTATAATATAATAATGTGTTATAGGTACTCGTATATGTACCATGCTTTGTTATGTGAACATGGCGAACGGCTACTGCTGTCTGGTCATTTATGATCGACGTCAGAAAACGTTGGCCAATAGCAGAATTCTGTTTTGTTCACATGACTTAGAATTTCTACAATATTATAGAATATTTTTGAACAAAATTGAATATTTTTCATAAGAAAGGATGTAAATCATTACTATTTTTTGTAGAGAAAATTACTATTTTTTGTAGAGATAATTATTAATATTTGTACAAATTTTTTCAGAAGTTAGTAGTAGTATTACGATAATTGTAATAAATTTCTACTTCTACAAACAATAGTAAAATATACTAAACATTGTGGAATTATTTCCTATTGTTGTAGCATTTTATTCGACAATTCAATTGCTACAATAATGAATAGTTTTTAACTATAAATTGTAGTAAAATTTTCTACAAATTGTTAAGTATTTTTCTACAAGTCTACTACTACAACATTGTAGTAAAATTTTCTAGTCACATTTTTTTCCGTGTACTACGTTCTACTCTACATCTGTTGTTCCGTCTACATACTTTTTATATACCTTGTTCAACTCATTGTAAGTTAGGTAAAAAAATAGTATATTCTAATGCAATAAAATTTTATAATTTTTTTAAATCATCAATTAAAGTAAACAACACAAACATGATGATTCTGTTAATATTGCTTTGAGTCGTAAATATGTGGTAGTTGGTGTACTAAAATATTGCGGCAATACATTTATTTATAGAACTTACATTGATGTATAGGTACAGTAGTACATCGTGTAATATTTTCCTAGTCATTAGAATTTGAATAAATCGTAAAGTGATTGAATCTAAAATTAAATTACACTAATTAATAACTTTGTTAAGCTGTCGCCGCAACACAACTCTATGGTACATTAAATTCTTTTAGTAGCCGTATTCGATAAAACTTTTGAATATAAATTTTAATAATATATATCATAATAATATATTCCCATGTTTTCCCAGACAAAAACAACTCGTTTTCCAAAGTTATTTTTCTTACTAAAGACCAGCTATTATCGAGTATTCATATATATATTTTGAGAACTTGCATGAGGTAACAATGGGTATTTAATTTTTATTACGTCACCTCCTCGTGTGGACCGATTCGTTTTCATATGTTTACCTTGAACTTACATCTTACCTAAGTCGTAATTTAAAAATCAATATTCGGAAGAAGGTAAACACATTATCAAAAAAAAAACAAAGATAATACGACCTTATTCGATCAAAAAAAATCCTAGTATTCCGAAAATATGATTTTTCTTGTTTTCTTAAACCAGGACTTCTCAACCTTCTTCAGGTTGTGCACTCCTCATAAATCAAGGCTTCACTTGCTTTAATTTAGATTATACAGTGCGGATATCAAGTCTTTTCCCCTATAAACGTTATTTGAAATAAAGGTGAAAATACATTTTAATCAATGCATTTTATGACAAAATCCTGCCTCGCCTTTAATCCCTTCCACGTGACAAACTTCTCCTCACTATTTTAAAATAGCAAGATGGTTCGTATGGCACTGCATTTGAAAGGGTTTAGGTGTGATACATTTTTTAATTCAGTTTTTCAATGATTATTTTAAATAACGAAGCTTATATGGTGGGGGGGAGACACCCTGCGTATATATTTAGCAATTTAGATTAAAACAACATTGTATTTTTCAAATTTATTTCAATAGTACGGAAAAAAGGTACCTCGGAATTCCGACTGGACGATCTCAGTAGTTTAGTGAAGCATGTAAGAATAGTAACTAGAAAGGCAGAAGAGAATATTAAAGTGATGAGTAGAATAATTCCGAACACAGGAGGACCAAATAGTGAAAAAAGGAGATACTAGGAAATTAGTACACTCTATACATCTCAACGAGGAACCAATATGGGCCGAGGCTCTACAGGTAACGCGATAAAGGAAAACCATGGAGAGGGTTCAGCAAAAGGTGGCTCTAAGAATCGCTAGTGCATATTGCAGGCCGACGAAAGGAGAAGACTGCATGACAGAACAAATGGATACGTAACCATGATTAGGAATGAAGAAAGATATGCCTCGAGAAGTGGTAGTCAGAATGGGAAGCGAACATAGTAAAAGGTTAATGGACAAATCGGCTTACACTGGAAATTCGGAGATGAACACACGATTTATAACTACAAAAAAATGGGAAACACAACGACAGGAGACCAACACTCAAACAATATTGGAAATATTATTGGAATAATCATGAACCTAACCTAACCTGTGCGGCGTAGTGTGAGGTAAGCAAATTTGACAAAAAAATAATGTATTTTAAGGAAAAAGATGACAGACAAGAATAGTGGATAAAACTTGCAACTGGAAAGCATGTCAAAAGACGACGATACCGGGTTGCTAGGTGTGAGAAGTGGTTTTAGTGGGTAATCAGAACTTGCACACTATCGGCGAAGGGTAGAACCTGTAGCCATCAAGGATGTCCATCGGCCGAAATACTAATTAATACTAATAAATCTATGCGAGGCTGTACTAATGATAATGCTGCACTTAAAAAGAATTTTTAACTTGATGAGGTTCAGTTATTTGCTTTTGAATGCAACCAGTGCTAAAAACACAGCTTCTACAATTAGGTCGAAGAAAATTTAACAAGCGTTCGGCTACTCATGGGTTGATTTTAAACCTTTACTTTTCTAGCATGAGAATCTAGAAATCATCCTATGCTTTGAGTCAGTCTTAAACTCTAAAAGACCTTCTTCCTAGATGTTATGCAGGATATCGGTCGGGATTCCATATCTATATTGCTGTAGGTGCTTTTAGTCATCCAGTCGAGCAAATGACGCCATGTTTCCAGGGCAGACTCGATATGTATATAACTACAATTTAGTTATGAAACCTCTATGGTTGTAGTTTACCAGTATAGAAATATTTCTGCCCAGATTTAGCTGAAATTGTTGATTATTATTGAACATTTTCCAGAAGTTCATTCAGTAATTTGATTGTTCAAAATTATATTAATTCATCAATTAAGACAGAAATGGTTCTTTTAACAAGGAAAAGGATGAAAATGGAATTAAAACATCCAGAACTCCTAAACATAAAACTAAACTTTGCAACAGAGGTGAAGTATCTAGGTCTCGCCTTTGACAGCAAGTTAATACGGAACTCACATTTAGAAAACAGAGACAAAAGAGCATACATTGCTTATGAACAATGCCGCCGAACCGTGGGGCGCACTTGGGATTTCGCCCCCAGAGTCGTCGCATGGACTTACACGGCCATAAAAAGAACTATGCTAACATACGGTGCAGTTGTCTGAGTATCGAAAACCCAAAAATTGACAGCTATCCGTAAACTAGAACAAATTCAAAGAACAGCATGTTTTAACATAACAGGAGCCATAAAAACAACACCGACCAGAGCCATGGATGTAATTCTTAGTCTCACTCCCCTTGATATTTACATCTGATGTAGGATCTGGTGAGGCGAGAAGTAGTTTTTGGCAAGAGGCGATCGACACGCTCCCGCTGCTTCAAGCGAACATGGACTCCATCTCACCGAGATATATCTTCCATAAGCCATATAAAGTTATAACAGAACAAATAGAACATCCGGAAGTGGCAGGTACGATTCATATCTACACTGACGGTTCTAAAACAAAACAAAGCTCAGGACGTGGAATACACTCCACATCCTTAAACCTAAACATAAAATGAGCTGCGAGCAATAGTGCCAGTATAGTTCAAACAGAGGTTACAGGGATTCTCAGTAAAATAAATCACCAGAAACAATATCACTGGAACATGTCCATCTATACAGACAGCAGACAAGCACTAATCCTGAACAGATCACGAATTTATTCAGGGTTAGAACTAGAATGTCACGAAGCTTTGGCCGAAGTATCCATCAAAAATGTGGTCACCTCAAGATGGATCAAAGATCGCGCCACACCGAAGGGTAATCGTATTGCTGATTCACTGGCCAAGAAAGCAGCAAACCAAATACTTTTTGGACTTGGCCCTTCTATTGGTCTGACAAAATCGGCAGTGACAGACCTAATTAAAGAACATTCCCTTGTGAAATTCACGGAAAGATGAGATGAAACAAGAAACTGCAGAGTTGCCTTTAAGTTATCCTGACAACACTGCAGCAAACAAATACTTGGATATGACTAGACATAATCTGTGCCTAGTCACAAGCATTCACACTGGCCATTGCCAAATACGAAAGCATCTCCATATCATGGAAATATTAATTTATTATTGAAAGTCGCCATCAAGGATTAAGGCGACCTCGTGATAGTTACATGACAAGACAATGAATGGTTTTGAACTGAACCGTATCAATATCATCATGAATAAATACTGTAATTGAGGAAAAGGGTTCTAGGAGTATAATCTGTTTATAATGACGAAGAACCCAAAACATAGTTGGTTAGGGAAACTAATGGTTAGCCCATAACCCATACATGGCACCAAGTCAAAAAAGGATGAGAATAAGAAAGAAAGAAAAAAAGAAAGAAAACAAATTATGAGATCGACCTGTAACTGGTAACATTGATACTGTGTCGTGTCTTTTCCTGCATGTGCGAGCGCCATTTACTATTCACTCCAACACAAGCAAAGCAGGACCGAAGGTTTGTCCTTGTCAACACTGCGTAAAATGCACAACATTAGCATTAGGGATGGAAGTTAATACCGAAATGTTTTCTCAATCCCGAGATTTTCAAGGCTTGTACGACTAACTCCGGAATCAGATGTACCGAAAAAAAATCAAATACCATTAAAAACCTTTTTACTAACTTAAAACACGAATATTAACAACAAAAAACGAACTTAAATAAGTGTGTTGTTGTAAATATCAACAAATAAGTTTTAGGATTATAATCTTTTTTTTATTAGGATTATAATCTTTTTTTTAAATACGCAAATATATTAGAGCATCTGAAGTTTCATCTCGCTGACTCGAGCGTATTTTAATACATAAAAAAATTCTGTAGAAGAGAAACATCTCTCAGATTCCACGCTTGTGGGATGAATAGTTATTAATAAAAATTCAAATGGTTTTTGTAGATTACTTCCCCGATTTATCTCGGGATTAGGTCTAAGCTATCCCCGAGACAGGTTTTCCTCCAGGATCCCGGGACACCAAGATCCCGGGATTGATATCCCTAATGAGCATGTACAATATGTGAATACATGGATCTTTCGAAATAAAGGTTAGACGATTATTTATATTTGCACGCGAGAAAAATGAGAGGCTCTCGTGAATCAACTGCCTGCCTGTTGTGACTGGACACTGGTGGACAGATGGATACATTTCTACCACAGAAGGCTGGCACGCACTGTTCTACCTATGTTTAATCAATGGCATCGCTTATTCTATATCGTTATTCTGGCGAAATTGTATGAAATTTTACATACTCTGTATACTCTGATTGTAAAATGGACGGTCCGCGTTTAGCTTTCAGTGCCTGTATACCTATTGGTGTACTCGAAACAACGAAAATGTTCAGTTAAAACTCGAGATATATAAATATGTTCGAACTTCATATTTTGATTACATCCTAATAAGCCGTTCGCCCTTTCGGCAATGTTGTCATGTTTTTTTGTTGTCAAGGTTAAACTACTCTTTTTTGTTTTGTTTAAATAATTAAGGTGTTTATTATTTGTATTGTTTTACAAATCGGTACTAAAAAAACTCCTTTTATTAGTTGATTACACATTATTAGCTCATTCGGCATTCCACCGGCTTCCGAAATTTAAAACTTATGAGGGGAAAAGATTTCTCAAGAAATAACATCGATGTTATAAACGGATATTCTGATGACCTCGATGATACTTATATTTAGGAATAATAAAAAAACGATCATTTCTTCATCCAATTAATATTTCTTGCAATTGATATGAAGTATGTCAGGTTAAAAATTAATAATATAATGTAACGTTTCTAGTTGAGAAAAACTTTACTATGTTCTGTAAATATGGTACCGCTCACCAGTTGAGAAAAACTTTACTATGTTCTGTAAATATGGTACCGCTCACCTGTAAATGTAAATAATACCTGATTTATAGGCTTAGAGTTACGTACGCGTGCTTGTTCTTGCTATAAATAATCTTAAAGATAACTATGAAACATATAGTACTACCTAACATAAAAATAGAACTAGTGGGCGACTATCATCCATACGACCTTTTTAAATAATAAAGAATAGACAGAGAAAAATCAGAATTTTTCCCTTATTTTTTAAATTATTTACTGGCACAATGAAGTATAAGATTTTTTTAAAAACACAAACAAAAAGCATTTTTGTATCTTCATTAATAGAGTATTTTAAACGAGAGCGTGATAACTGTTGTAATAGAAGTAAATTAAAGAGTATAGAAATGTCTAGAATTATGAATTTGAGCTCTTGTACTGTTTTAGCGTATTTCAGCAGCCCTTAACTTAAATAATTCTACTGTCAGTATTATTATACCAGTCAAGAATATATTCAAAAACTAAATTAAATGATAACCAGGAAAAAACAATTATAAACAATTTTAAGCTATTGCATAGCTTTTATCGCGGGCTTTGAGTGCGGCGACCGAATCAAGAAATTCCGTAACGCGTAACGAAAAAAAACCTAACACCCCCCCCCCCACTCCGACCGGCACGGCGGTGCGGCGTTAAATAATATTAACTTCTCATTTATTCAATAAAAAAAAATCGAAAAATCGAAAAATCGAAAAACCGAAAAATCGAAAAACTGAAAAATCAAAAAACCAAAAAATCGAAAAATCGTAAAATCGAAAAAATCAAAAAATCGAAAAATCGAAAATTCAAAAAATTGAAAAATCGAAAAATCGAAAAAGAAATTCCGTAACGAAAATAAACCTAACACCCCCCACTCCGACCGGTACAGCGGTGCGGCGTTTAAATCCGTGCATCGTCTAACGTCGTTTCAGTTCGGCAGACTTCGGCACGGTGTTTGTGTGTAGACTAGCTGCTAACTGCTAATAACTGATTCTATCTCTTTTAGACACAATTTCGGAAAAATTGAATTTGAAAATGAATAATGATCCACAAGAATCCACAACAAAATATGGGATCACCATTGACGCGGTATTTTCCAGATATTTAGAGGATAAAAAATAAAACAAAGGTAAAATTGAAAAGGACTGAATTTGTACCACGAATCGATTTTTTGTACTGTGCCGTTTACAAAAAAACACATGTTGCATCTAGTTTAATTATAAGCCAGCAGGCCCACATTAAAAAAAAATACAAAGGTAGAATTGAAAAGGATTAAAATTGTACTAATTTGTACCATTAAAAAAAAATACAAAGGTAGAATTGAAAAGGATTAAAATTGTACTAATTTGTACCATTAAAAAAACCTAATCTATTTAACCAAACTGCCTGAAACAACTTTTAATTGAATTCAAATCTGTTATACTTAGGAGTAGAGTGTTTTTTTTGCACAAACAGAATCTATTGGTATTTTTGCATAAGAAACAAATCAAGAAAATTTACCGTTACAACGTTACAAATTATGTTGCTTTTAATGCTCATGCAAAAGGGTACTTTACTCCTGAGCCTAATATGACTTCGGGATAGTTTCTATCGAAACAACAGGGGTACAAAATTTGAAACTTTATATTTTAACGGTACAAATTATTTTGCTTTCATTGAAGGAGAAACTATTGATTCTGCTCATGCAAAAGGATACTTTACTCTTGAGCCTATTATGAGTTCGGGATAGTTTATATAGGAACGGCAGGGGTACAAAATTTGAAACTTTATATTTTAGCGTTACAAATTATATTACTTATAATGCAGGAATGACTATTGATTCTGCTCGTGCAAAAGGATATTTTACTCTTGAGTCTAATATGAGTTTATATCCTAAATTTATACCCTAAATTCTGAAACTTTATATTTTAATAGTACAAATTACGATGTTTCTTAGGTTCAATTTTTTTAATGTGGTCCTGCTAGCTTAACATTAATCTAGCAGCTCCAAGTTTAATTTTATAACGGCACATGGTACACAATTTTTATTGGTGGTACAAATTAATACAATGTAAGTACTAAATAATGTAATAGATCTGAATCGATTCTGCCCAGTTGGTCCTGACAGCTTAAGAGAGGTCTCGAATTCGCTTAACGAGAAGCTAAATAGGTGTCATTTCAAAATAATGTTACTTGTCCAGTTTTGATAACAAAAAAGCACCGTTTAATCCTTTTTGTGTGTTCTTAATTCGGGAACCCTTAATAACACTCAAAAGCAGAATTTTTTCGTGTTAGTTTAGAAATAAACACCAATGATTGCAAAAGTTCCTTTTGAAACTCTTGGACGGGACACTGAGATTTAATTTTGCTATATGAGTTGAAAAGCTAAACTGTTTCCATTCCTGTCACTTAAAGATTTTCAAAACAATCGTATACAAATCCTACAGGGCCCTAACGGTTTCGTTAATAAACACATTTATCTTGTGGGCCCAAGTTTAGTAATGACGAAACCAGTTATACAGAAAATACATAAATGTGTTAAGTGTAATAGTATATGGTAACATGGTATATTTGAGTAGTTTGATCTGTGCCAATTGACAGGAAAACTTTTAGACAATACAATAATGTAATTAACCAATTAGTTCTTGAATGAGAACATCGGAAACTGAGTAAAATTATTAACTCATTATAATTTAATAGAAATAACTTTGACTTCAAAAATATATATAAACACCGCAACTATATTACTGGTTACGGCTTGAGTGGATGACCAAACTTGCACAGCTCGGAGCCCGCTTAGATCGGAGAATGGATGGAAGAATGCATGAGAAGAAGTAGGGCATCCAAATGGTGACACGAAAAGCCATCTGAGTTTCTGTGCCGCCATGCGGACCCCAGAGAAGGAAATGCAAGCTGAACCAGAGTCTGTGATTGGGGAGAATCTGCCAGAACCCCTCAAGGAATGCCGGAACGCCGCAGGGGCACCAGAGGGATGCCTGAAAGGGTAAAAAAACTTATGTAAAAACGACCAATAATGTTTTTCGCGGAAATAGAGGCATTGTGCTTTTCTCAAGTACGGCTAACCTGATTATTATAGTAGAGTACTATATTCAGTGAGGACGTAAAGTGTGTACCACTAAAGGCGAACCTTGTGTGTGGAATACTTATAGAAATATATTTCTACATAGCATTTTTTACTATTTTTTGTTTTATTTATTTTGATACAAATTAGCTACAGCATTGAATATTTTATAAATAATTATTGTATACATAAATAATTGGATAATTTCAAGTAAGTTAAGTTCTTTTTAGTTAAATGATTTTAGATTTTAGTCATATTTAAATTAATAAAATCTTGAAATTTTTGTCATTGTTAATATCCATTAATGCAATTAAGACCTAAAAAGACCTATAGAATTTAGGTTTTTAAATTCCACCGGAAGTGCGTTAAATATTTTAGGATCGAGATATATAAAACTTCTTTGCCCTAGAGCCTAGAGTCTTTTTCATTCTAGGTACGATGATCACATGATTTTTATAAGGTATTGGGTATAAATGTTGTACCGGAGTACTAAGGAAAATAACGTATTGGGTATAAATGTTGTACCGGAGTACTAAGGAAAATATGCTTCTTCTGAAATTTTACTACTCGTAAGTAAAACAGTTGTCTCAAATCCAAAACTTCTGCTTCTACAAATAAACGTTCCGTTGGGTAAGTATAGTTTTTATTAAAAATAATTTTTAAAATCCATTTTTGTATTATTTGTAAATGTTTAATATGGATATCTGCCGCACCTCCCCAAGCGATAATACCATAGGTTTGCATGCGTCTGTATTAATGCATAAAAATTTAAATTGTGCTAAATGGAACCTAATTTTCTTTATAACACTACTAATGTATGCATTCTACTTTAAATTACAATCTATTATAATTCCCAAGTATTTAGTTGTATTTTGACATTTTTTACAAACATTTTCATTGTTGTAATTTATATTAATTGAATTATATTTAGGTAAATTTGAATAGTAACTAGTAAATGGAAGAAATCTTGTTTTAATAAAATTAATTATTAATAATTTGTTACGAAAACAATCTAACACAATAATTTGCTAATAATTTAAATGATTTATTTAATTTATGGATAACAATTTCTATTGCATTTACGAGTATATTGTTTAGAGATACGATTTTATAGTTGTATGTCAAATTGTTTTTAATATATAGGACTACATGCGGTGATCTGCTGTTTAAATTTTCCTCTGAATAAATTAGATTATAACCAGGTAAAGAGAATATTTCAGGGTTATAAAGTTTGTATGTTTGTACGTTTTTTGGTCTAAAATGTGATTTGTCTTTTCAATGCTGTGGGTCAGCGTTTTTTTTTTTTTCTCCTGGGCTCGTCTGACTATGTCTCCGAATAACACTGAAGCCTATTGGCTTATTGTGTTTTACCCCATGTTAGTTCATAGCACCCACTCTGTCACCTTTGTACCTTGTACAAGTTTGTACAGATCCTTGGGTGAGTGGGATCTATACGTTGTTGGATCAACCTGGGGTTGTCCAAAAAGAGCTTGTCTTTTGCGATCTAGAGCTTCGCATTCGCACAGTATGTGTTTGGCCGTTACTGGTTTCTTGTGACATAGTCGGCACATGAGTTCCCCATTGTACATTAGGTCAGCATTACTCAAAGTGTGGGCCGCGGAGCCCTGGGGCACCGCAAAGCCTTTGTATGGGCTCCGCGAAGAAAATAATAGTCATAATAAAATAATAAAAAAAGAAGCAATAGTTTTTTTTAAAAGAAGATATTTATTATTTTACTTGAGGACTTTTATTTTAGAACTCATTAGGAGAAAGGAATATATGATTTTTTTTTATAGAAATGTTTATAAATGTGTTTAGGGCTCCGTCAAATATTTCGCTTTTCAAAAAGGTTGCGCCGCCAAAAAAGTTTGAGAACCACTGCTGTAGGTAATAACATTTTGAAAAGTAGAAATATGGTGATTTCTAATATAAGGATCCATTACAAAAGAACAAACAATTTTTTTTAACATTAAAAAATTTTGGTTATATAGAAACACTAAAAAGTTCTTACTGATATTAACAAAATTATTTTTACCTCATACATTTTTTGTATTGTACACTCAAAGTTAACAAACAGCCAGCCAGCCGGTGCGTTTGTATATATTCATAGTAATACGTACGTTAGTGATCTTATGTAATTAAATAAATATATCTAGTGGGAAATCTACAACAAGAAATATGTATATCAATATAATGCAGGAATGTGCGTTTTTTTTCGAACAACTGTTTTATTGTGTAAAGCGAGAACAGCTATATCCCAGTTTAAAATCGATTATTAATAGTTTAGTTCTCCAATAATTAATGATTTACAATTGTTTTCTGGTGTTATTTTATGAATGTTCGCATCCAACTTTTGCAATAGTTTTCTATAATAGGTAAACGGTTTACTTCTCAGAAAGGTAGAATAAAAATAATGATGGTTCCCAAACTCTTTATAACCCGACACATATATTATTTAGAACTAGAAATTATCATTAGTGGCTAAGAACGTCCCCAACGAAGGCAGATGTACGAATGTCAATGCAGAACTTAACCTCTTAACAGATTGAGTGGGATGATCAAATAAATTGTGTTATAGACCTTTCCAATATCTAATTACTCTTTGTATACAGTACCAATCATACCTGACGGTTCTGACTAAAGAGTTATACGAGCATGAAAAAGTGTCGCAAGTTTATGTCTGAGAGTACTTCCAGATAATTTGCGTAATGTAAACACTGTCTGAGAGTTTTTCTCAGCATGTCGAAAAATTGCGAAAAGTGGTTGCAGCAAGAATCACTTGCGCGTCTAAACGACTCTTAAAGAATTGGTATGTCGCTCTGATATGGATAGACCTTCTCCGAATGGCCTCAAGAATTCAAAGCGTTGTGAGTACTGCGGCCATACAAATCTGTGAACAGTATTCTATAGGATGTTTTATGAAGATGTGATAAATTCATTGGGGCTAATAGTGCATCAATAAATAATGTCAATTGTCTTAATAAGTTACCACGTATTAAAGATATCTTAAACCAAATTTCAAGACAGTCTGGAGAATTATATTACTTAATTTAAATTTACTTTATAATTTTTCTTGAACAAGTGAGAGTGGAAAGATTGATAACAGATCCTTCAAACTGTCAAAGAACACATTAATTGGCGCGCCGCTCACAAACAAGGTTGCCAAACCAGTGTTGCCAGTCTAGTACAATTCACAATTATTTGTGAGATTATTTGTTCTTATTTAAAAAATGTGTTTAATTAAGAACTGTGACATTAATAAATTGAAAGTATGTGTGTCAATTCAACGATTGTTCCCAAAAAACTTCTTTAAGGCAAGGTACATACAAGTGTTTTTAAAGTTGTTTTATTTAACTATAATAAAGTTTTACGAATCTAATTTGTTTTATATTTTGTTTCAGTGTCTAAGACCATTTTAAGAATACTTTAAAATGGTCTAGTTTGTATCCAACTGTAAATACTATGAAGTAAGAAGCAAGCAAAAATTTGTAAATTTTTGTTTCCCACAAAACCCGCTGAAAGAAAAAGAGAAATGTACAATAAACGTTTGATAAAGATAAAGACACAAATGGTTTTTCTCTTTAAAAGTCTGAATCGGAAAATGGATCAACCAGTTGAATTTAATATACCTACTCATAATGAGAAATAAGAAATGGTATGTACATTTAAATAGTTTATGAGTTATGTTTGCCTGTAATTATCAATCGTGTTACCCTCTAGTCTAGATTTTGTGTTCTATACAAACCTGGTAAATTAGTTTACAGTTGGTAATAAAGTATGTCTCGAAAAGAGCAATAAGTATAAAACAAATTTTGATAAGGCACCTAACAAGTCACATCTCACATATCTACATGCTCTGGGTCATCAATTCTATAAGTACATATTAAAACATTAATATACTATCTACAGTTAAACAATAATTTGAAAATACAGATGAAGCCGATTTACCTATTTAGAAAAAAATTTAGACATGAGGGTAGGACATTAGTGGGAGTAAGAATACTTTGGAATATGCTGTGAAATACGCTTAGAAAGGGTCGTATGGAGAATTAAGTGTGATAACATTTTAGGATGTGTATCTCACTATTTTAGTTCACAGATTTCTGTAAATGTTCAATTATGTGCTGTTATTTCAAACTTTGATAAAAGAAGTTGAATATTATCATTGACCTCTTTAAATGTTTATTTTACATTATACATTTTTTTTCTACTCTTCATACAGTATTCTGTAAAGAATATTATAGGTTTACTTTGTCCGTCTGTCCGATGTTCCGTTTTTTGTCTACACGATAAGTCAAAAACGAGAACTGATATCAACTTGAAATTTTAAGCAAAAATCAAGCTCCATAAGGAGCCAAAGCTTATTGATTTTTAAGAAATCTGATTAAAAATACTGGGTTAAGATGGGTTGAAATTAAAAAAAATCCTAAATTAAAAACGAAAAGCGATAACAACATAAAATTTTTAGTAAAAATGAAGTTTTATAAGAAGCCTATTGATACTGGAAAAAATATGAATATATTGGGAAGTTAGGAGGGGTTAAAATATTTAAAAAAAAAAAATCAAAATGAAAAGCGATATCAACATGAAATTTTTAGTAAAATCAAGCTCTATAATGAGATGAGGCCTATTGATTGTGAAAACAATCTGCTTAAAAATGGGGGTTAAGGGGATCTGTTAAACTGCGAAGAGTATCATTTAGAATGCCAGGTATTATCCAGTGAGCATCATAAGTCTTACCCCCTATCTAACTCGTTACTGTAGTCTTGTTAGGAAAATCCCCTAGACACGTCGATTTTTGATTTCTACAATGTACATTTTTGTATGAATAGTTTACCCTTAATTTCATCCCTTACTGGAGGGGAGCAACCCTTTCGAAAAATTTAAATGACATGGGGTGGTGACTGATAGCTAATTTGAAAGGGGGTTTCATTCTCTATTCAACCGAGTAAAAAATTTTGAAATTCGCTTTATTACGTGTTGATTTATTAATGTTTAAAAATAATAAAACATCACACACAGGAAAGCAAATAAACTAACAGTGACCTTATCTAATGACAAAAAGTCTTACTTCACGTCTGAACCAAAACAAATATCATGCAGGGCCGAATTTTAATTCTAAGGATGAGTGTGCTACGTTAATTATTTTCGTTATTCTGAAACAATAATTAGTCGAGAATTAATTAGGCAAATTTTAAAAATGTTTGCACGGTTGAATAGAAAATCAAATCCCCTTTCACTCACCTATCACTCACCACCCCATGCCATTTAAATTTTTCTAAAGGGTTGCTCTCCTCCAGTAAGGGATGGAATTAAGGGTAAACTATTCATACAAAAATGTACATTGTAGAAATCAAAAATCGACGTGTCTCGGCGATTTTCCTAACAAGACTCTAGTAACGAGTTAGATAGGGAGGGGGTAAGACTTATGATGCTCACTGTATATCTTTGTTCTAGTTTGTATCTGTAATATTATGTATTGTGATGGGACTGATCTTATAAAATAAACATTTAAAACATGTTAGTTCTTATTTTATTTGCCAATAAAAAGTATTTAAAAAATATATTTTTATTTGACATCTGTGACAAATTGTGAAAATGAGTAAACTTACAATAAAACTGAAAAATGGTAGGTAAAGTTTCATATAATATTTTTTACACAAAAATCAATGTTAAGCTTTATACATAACCTAATATATATTTAAAAATAATCTCAAATTATGAAGAAAAGTCAGTTTACTAACTAATAATGTTTATAGATGGTTTTCAACATATTAAAAACAAAACAAATATTATACTAACTAAAATATTCATTTATTAATAGTTGTAGTGCTTGAAAACAGTATGATGTTGGTAATAATAACTACACTTAATACAAACTCAAATAATAAAAAAACAGCGATATTGGCACTTGTACAAAGTTTTGAACCGAACTTACAAATGATAAAATTATTGGAAAAAGTGAACACCCATTCTAAATTACTACAAGCCGCCACTGTTGATAACATCAACCGTCCGAAAAAGGTATATATTTTTTTAAGTTTAAAAATCCTCCAATCAAAGGTCACGTTTAGTATCCGCCGTGTAAAGAGTCCGGGGTTTTAAACCCTGCTGAATGCATTTTTTTAGTTTATAAATTAGTAAAAGTGATTTATTTCATCTGAATACGCTTTAAAATTTTGTAGTTTTACTTTAGAAAAAATATACGGTTAAACTCGAATTCCTTGCTCGTTCATTCCCGAATGTCCAAATGAAAATAAAATTCGACGGCTTCGAGAGTTTTTCCAAAAGTTATTTCTTGAATGTTTAATGAATTTTTCCACTAATTCACGAAAAAAGCACGTAGTATTTAACTGTATACAATCCCTGTGTGATATATTTTTGAATTCAGCGTTTCATACCGATTCCAAAAATTGAAAAATTTTAGGCTGTCCCATATAAAAAAATTGTCGCTGACGTCATTATTACACACATGTTTATCATCATGTACTTATATATAACTTTTTGTTTAAAATGTGGCAAATTGAAATTAAAAAACGGAAATCGTGATTTTCCGTAAAAAATAATATTTTGACTACTTTTACGAAAGCACTGTATTTTATTGAGAAGAACGAACGACACTGTTTTACTAAATGGCTTCAAGATGTAATCTGTCTTCACGTAAGCAGCTACTACAACAATTTGAGTGTTGTCTTCGGGTCGTAAATATTCCCTATAAGGTAAACTTTCATCATGATAAAATTCGAATTTCCTACTGTAAATTAAGTACTAAACTAATTAAGTAGATTGATATTATTGTCGAGTAAAAGTGACCGTGTAAATTAACTTATCTATCTTGAATATGTATGCGGATAGGCGAATTTTTTTAAATTAATAAAAATTAGATTAGATTATTATAATGTCAACGAATAAGGCGAGTTTCAATTTTTGTACAATTTATTTAGACTTTATATTACTTTGTACCTATCTCTTGTAGAAATGTTTGAATTATTTTTATATTATATTATTATTATATTATATATAATATTCTTTATATGTTTGATAATGACTGAGAGTCAAGAAGGATGTTATGCAATGATTATAAACCTAGGTCAGAACGGCTTACTTTAATTTTTATAGTTAACTTTTTGGCATTAACATTAATCAGTTTTCCATGGAATTTCAAATTCTTCAACCGCCGATGGTATGGTCAAATGGACCAGATTTTTAAACCCAAGCTCGAGCTTTTGATAACACGCCACACGAATCTGTCAAAAGAGCACTTGCATACAGAGTAGTAGATAACATCACATCCAGATGGATGGCTCAGCTGTTATCTACGAGAACTGCAAAGACACAGATAGGGCAGGACACCATCTTCATCTGCACAACCAGAGGATGTCCACAAGGAGGAGTTCTATCCCCACTAATGTGGAGCCTAACCGTAGACGAACTTCTATGCAGATTGACTACCCTGTCAAGGTTATGCCGACGACATAGTCATATTTGCTAGAGGCAAGTTTAGAAATAGACTGTGATATAGTCCAACGAGGACTAGAACATACCAAAAGATGGTGCTGTGAAGTGGGACTTAGTATAAACCCTACAAAAACAACACTAGTAGCCTTTTCAAGGAAAAGAAAACTTAATCTCAAACCCGTTAAATTAGACGAGATAGATATAGAATGGAAAAATGAAGTCAAATATCTAGGCCTAACCCTGGATAACAAACTTCTCTAGAACACACATGAGAAGGAATTAGTAAATAAGGCCACAAAAGCCCTAATGGTATGCAGAAACATTGCGGGTCAACGATGGGGATGTAAGCCAAACATACTGCGATGGATGTATACTGTAAATAGTGAGACCAATCATTACTTACGGGGCTATAGCCTGAAGTAACAGAACTATTTTAGCTACTACGAGAGCTAATATCTCAAAAGTACAAAGACTAGCCTGTGTTTGCATCACCGGTGCAATGAGAACCTGCCCTACGGCCGCAATGGAGGTGATCCTAAACCTCAGCCCTCGACATTTGATGATAGAGAATGTGACAAAAAGGACATGATATAGAATGATCAGGAACGGAGTAATCAGACGAAAGTCTACTTGCTTCAGGATTAAAGATACCTGGGACATCCTGGGAAATGCTAAAGTACAGTTTTGTGAAAAACTTTAAAACCACAGAGCTGGGTTGCAAGAAAGACTGGAGCCAAGAATCCATCGCGCTTGCAACCGAAAGACATGCTATTCAGTGGTATACGGACGGTTCCAAAACAATAGAAGGAACTGGAATAGGAGTGTATGGTCCGAGAACCAAGCACTCCGAAAGCTTGGGAAAATACCCAAGCATCTTTCAGGCGGAAATTCACGCCATCGAGAAGTGTATACAGTTTAAAAACGAGAGAAACTATCATAGACAAGAGATTATCATTATGTCCGATAGCCAAGCAGCCATAAAAGCGCTGAGCATTTACGTAATCAGCTCAAAAATGGTCTAGAGATGCCTAGAACAATTGAATGAGCTAGGCGAGAAAAATAGAGCTACTCTCACTTGGGTCCCGGGACATAACGCGGTACAGGGTAACGAGATTGCAGATAGTCTTGCAAGGAAAGGGACTCAAACACCCTTTGTAGGACCTGAGCCGTTCTGCGGTATCAGCAGTAACATAATATTAGGAGAGATTAAAAAATAATTGGGCAATAGAAGAACCGATAATTGGAACAATCTCTTTAGGCTGAGATACTTCTGGGTGAATATAACCAGAAAAGATCGGAAGCCTGCATCTGCCTGAGCAATAACAGGCTACGTATTGTAACAGGAATGCCGACTAAAAGGACACCTAAGTAAACTGAGAGTAGTAGAGGATAGTGAGTGTAGATTCTGTGAGGAGGAGGACGAAATCTCCATTCACATGGAGTAGCACTCCAGAATCCAAGGGCACTATACCTAGGAGGATATACCTAACTTGAAGTCACTCTAAATCCTACACTTCCTTGAGAAGATAGGATTGGAAGGGTCGTTATAGGCATTGAGATATTTCCTTGGTGCATTAGCGACAGAAGGGGGCACCATAGATCTTTCAGGTCGCAGTGTATTAACACCCCATTCCCAACATAACATAAACCCAAGCTCTACACACAAGCGCCGATCTTCTTCTGATTTGTCCTGGAGGTTTATTGCAAAAGATGATTTGGATGGATGATCATTTTTTTTTTATTTACCTGGTACTACTTTCATATTTCCTCTGACTGATCCTATTTTGAGGCTTAGAACTTTTGACTGAAACTGATATTGGCTAGATGTTTTCCATAGCTGGATTTCGAGTCCATGGTCCAAATAGGCTTCAAAATATGCTTGAAGCTTGTTGTCAAGAGAAAATTGGATATGAGTCCAAGTGATCCCTTTTAGTACATACGTATTCTCGAAGGTGTCTCCGATAGGTGTATTCCTGAGTATTTGAAGTATTTAATGGCTGTTTAAAGATTATGGGACATGTTTCTTTGCGTGAGGTTAATTGTTTAAATCTATTTTCATGGATATTAATTTTCCATTTTATTACCCATTCTTAAATATAGTCGAAATGTGATTGTAGGTATTGTGAAGTTCTAGCTGGAATATTATGGGAGTAGTATAGCTAAGTCATCGGCGAATGTCCTTATCATTGCAAGTGTCGTCGATGGTCTTCCGTATAGAAAATGTACGGGTACTCCAGCTTTAACTGGATAGAGTGAGGTGCGCTTGCTTGTTTTATATAGAAATGTCTTCCTCAAAGGTAACGCAATTGTATGGTAAAGTGATTTTAATTTTATTTAGTAGCCCGGATCGTTGTTGATGTTGGTGACTACTTGGATGAATGTGTTGAATGATGGGGATAATTGAAACAAAACTTAACTAGTGATCGTGAAACAGGTTATCTTTAGCTAACAGTATTTTCACCCGCTTTAAAACCATTTTTCAAAAACTTTAGATATGGTTGACAGAAGGCTTATTGGTCTATATTCACGATGAAGCTTCTTCTGGAGATATGACGGTTTTGTAGTGATCATAACTTAGGCTACCTTCCATTGACAAGGGAGACGTCCTAGCCATAGTATAGCATTAAAAATTAGTGTAATGAGGCAGTTGGGTGGTAATTGTTTTTTAATATACAATCAGAAATTAGTTATTGGGCTGGAAGCATTCTTAAGGTTTATATAATTGGCAACTATTAATGTAACAAAGGAAAATATTACAAACTCAAATGTTACTAAGATGTAAACAACGAAGAAAACTAAAAGACAATTTTACAAAACATATCAGCTACCATTTTCTTATAAAGAACAAAATACTTTTTGTGACTGTCCAGAATGAATAATCTGTTGCTTTGGGTAGTAGGGTAAGGTAATCAATCATATAACGATTGCTTCTTCATATCTGTTAGATAGGTTTCGAGTTATTTAGCAGTATTATTTAACCTACGCTTGTCCAATAGATCTATTGCTTCTTTACCTTCTGTAAGCAATTATTTTAAAATTTAATATTATAATAATTCATGTAATTAAGTAAGAAATGTATTTTTTTTGTATGTAAATTGTGAATTTTATATTTGAATATTTTTTTTTAATGGTAAAAATTACTTTTAAGAATACGTTATTTGTTTCAATCATTCGTCGATTATCATGAAAATTGTCACAAATGCCTTAAGACCTTTTAACACTGCAACTAATTGGATATGTTGTGTACATTATTAAATATCTGAATAATTTGAAAAATCAGAAACAAATCTCAAAAATCCTCTTACGAATTATTATTACGACCATCCCCGAACCTCAAAGGTGAAAACAAATACTTGGATATATGAAAAAAAGCCTGTTGCAGCCGGGGATCGAACCCGGAAATCCACGTTTGCTAGACATGTACCCTTTCCTCTAGACCATCCACGACATTGACTGTAGAGATTCCTAGAGATAAATATGATGTGCTAGTCTGGCCAGACGTTCAGGCTCGTTCTCAAATCTTCAAATACTTCTCTACAGCATCGGTATTAGATATCTATTGATCACCCAAAATTTCATACATTGGTTTAGAATCTTTTCGGGAGCTATTTCAGTAAAATAGTTACAGAAAAACCCTTTGACCTAAGTTGAACAATAACCTGACAATTATAATCTATATGTTCAGTTGATTCGTTCGTTCATTTGCAAAATCTACAAATCGTCCACTTTGCCAATTTTACAAATCATATTTTCTTGTTTGTTTTAAATTATCACCTTGTATATGTGGTATACGTAGTATATATTTCCATGGCTGGGAGAGGATTAAACAATATTTGAGGTCACATTACACTTAAGCTCATTTGTTAGTGATAAATGGCTTCGGTAAATTCTAGTAGAGTTAATAAAAACTGTGAAAGGCCAAAATAATAGATAATTACAGTTTTTTCAGTTATTGATTCAAGAATTCTTTTTTCTTAAAATGATTAAACTTCCAGCTGACTATTTTGTGTCAAAAATAAGCCTAACATGTTTGGATGAGTCAACTTGACCAGGACGTATCAAGGATGATGATCGATTTTATTTATCAAGTTTAATTTATAAAAAGAAGTGGATTGATTTCCACATAATACAAGCAAAAAATGCAATATCAGACAGCAGTTCAATCTACTACGAAATATTTATTTTTTTGAAGATAGATGGAAAAATTACTTACTTATTGATGAAAATTTATGTATTTAGTCAAGTTCTGTTTATTTCATAAGACCAATTAAAAAGAGATAGTCGATTACCGAAAACAAAAAAAAAACAAATACAACAGTAAATTAATTTTCCAACATAGAGCGCTCCAGGAATAGAACAATACCTGTTATCTCACTAATGCGTCCAATTACGGTAAGCAGATAGACGAGTTATTCTCTTTAACCCACTCACGTCCAAATATAAATAAGCGACACATCTTATTTTGCTTCATGCCTTGGTTAACGTACTTTATATCTTGTGGTCGTCTTCGTGCGTGCGTATGTATTTATGTGCGTTAATACGAAAATTCTAGAACGAAAGCTTTGATCGACTTCCGGTTGACTTTACGTGATAATTTAATCCAACCAAGCACCCTACTGATTTTTAGAACTTTTGGTTTATCTTTAGTGCTTTAAATATCACTGTTTTTAAAATGCAATGCATTTCTTATGGAGCTTATTTTATGCACTGCGGCACGAGTTTTTATTTCCCTAGAGCCACGCTTGTAAAAACATAAAATTTATACCGTTTCAATTTCTTGAAGGTAATGGCATTTTATTCTGTTGAAGAATTTTTACCAAGTGAATTTTAAAATGTACTGTGTGAGAGGTCTGACTAGTCTAATAGATTTTTACTATGTAAAAGGTGTAAAATACCTTGATAATGAATAAATTATATTCTATTCTTCACGGAAATTTACCGACTCAATAATATTTCTCATTGTCTTTCGTTCACAATCAAATTTTTCGTTTCTTTGATGCTCCTAGTTTGTCCGTGGGGGCGTCAGTCCTGATAAGGTGAGAACCACCAAATTACCGTCCCTCGAATTTAAAAAATCAAAAACACCGAAAATAAATAACAAAAAACGTACTTTAAATGAACAACAAAGTTACTTTTACAACAGAACTCAATACAAACAATATAAATTTTCTATTTAAAAACAACAAACGATAAAAAAACAAAAATTAACACATTAGCAGTTGTTGACAATTATTACGGCGGAAGATGATTATATCAGGTCCGGAATCAGGTAATTTTTTTTGCCAATATTGCTGGTGATTTCCAAAAAGTTGAAAGAAATCCTGGATCGACTATAAATTTAATAAAAATAGTTTCACGATCATAAAAATTTTTGAACCTGATAAACTTTGGCAGAGGTTGAGATTATGGAACTTTAAGTTAGTTACAGTTTAAAAATATGTTAAAGTTAATTTTAATGGACGTTTCTGCAACAGGCTGTCAGGGTTTGAAAAAATACTGTCCATAGTTAAATGATTTCACAAACGCACATGACGCTAAACCGTAACGTTTTCTTTATTTTGACTTAAAAATTAATTTTCTACATTTTTCGAAAGTAATGTACTCGTATACAGAAAAAGAAAACACCTGCGTTGGCAATACATCTTGACTTGATCATTAATAAGAAAATTCCTGTTTTTACTATATTTTAAATTTCGCTATTCTTTCGAAATGTCAACAAGTAAAAACTACGTAATGAGATATTTTCAACGGGTGCATTTCATCTCAACGGTTTAATAAATTAGGTGATGAAATAAGAAAATACCGTACATTCTCTTGCGAAACTAGCAATGAGTGAAGACAAAGAATCTTGTTATTTAAATTGGCAAAAGAACAACCGTAGCTGTAACACTATCTTAATTAAAAACGTGTTTATAAATTAGTCGATTTCGAGCAGATAGCGTCATCAGGAATTCGATTTTAGAATGATTGTGTTTGTGAATAGTACAGAAGTTTTAAAAAATGTGTGCTTTTGATTTATTACTTTTTAAATGATTTGAGACATTCGAAATAACATCAAAACTACAAACTCGAAAACCTTGACAATATGCTACTTGATAAAATAAAAAGAAAAAACTTGAAAAAGTGCAAAACGATATTATTTCTATAACGCATTTTATTTTTAAGTAATTATTTAAGTCAGCAGTTCTCAAACTTTTTTGAAGACGGAACCCTTTTGGAAAACGAAATATTTGACGGAGCTCTAAAATAATAAAAAATTGGTTTAATGTGTACTCTTTATTAATCATATTACTTGACATTATCATTTGCATCTAATAATGGGTGGCATGAAATTGTTTTTTAATTTTCATCAATTGCTCGACGTCAGGCTTGATAAAAGAGAGTTGAAGTCGCATATCAGGTTCGGTATCCAGTCTATTGCGGTATTTTGTTTTTCTAGCTTCATATTATGTTGAGAATCCTGTTTAGCATAAGTATGTTGTTGGGACCGGAAGAATATTCAGGACTTTTGTGGCAAGCTGTGTGTTCAATAATATACATATATGTACGGAGAGACGGCTCAATAGCCACTACTAAAGAACGTCATTCAGACATTGGTTAGCACGTTGCGCCCTCTCTCCATCTTTATCAACGTCGTGAACATTTGATATAATTCTTGTTACCAATTTGATCAACGTTACTTATTAAATAATACAAGTATTTAATTGTTTAATTAGTATTTTCTTCCAAGAAATATAAATTAATTATTAAACATGGCGCTGCTGTTGAAACTATAAATTTGGTTGGAAAAAAATTTAGAATTTAGAAAACAAACTGCTAATGACAAAGTTTTAATGGAAATTATAAAATATTAGCAAAATGGTTGGCCCAAAGAAAACAAAATCTCAAAAAATTGTAAACCTTATTATAACCTGAGAGACGATAATATATATTTTGAAGCAGGAATTGCATTTGTAAATAATAAAATAATAGTCCCTCATAAATTAAGATCAAATATTGTAAACTTATTACACAAAGGACATATTGGTATAACTAAAACGGCGAGAAAGCGCGTCAATTATTTTTTTGGCCACATATGTCAACCGATATTACCTCACACATACAAAAATGCAGAACTTGCGAAAAACATAGTCCGAATAAGTGTAAAGAGTCACTACTACCCCACACCGTACCTAAACTTAGATTTAATAAAGTAGGAGTAGACATTTTAGAATTTGGAGCAAAGTCTTATCTTATAATAGTAGACCATTTGTCACATTGGCTCGAAATGTTACCATTAACAAATAAAACTTCCAAATTTGTAATTAATGCAATGCAAGATAGTTTTACTCGATTTGGATATCCAGAAACCATAATAGGTGATAACCTACCATTCATTTCAAAAGAGTGCAAAGAGTATTATAAATCTAAAGATATAACTATTTTCACTTGTAGTCCACATTATCATAAGAGTAATGGTATGGCAGAAAAATTCGTAGGTATAGGCAAACAAATTCTTCGCAAATCACTTGATGATAATTGCGATTATAGGGAATTAGTAATGGAATACAATAATACACCTTTAAATAAGTTAGATGCATCACCAGCTCAAATTTTACAAAGTAGACGTCTAAAAACAACCTTACCGATTACTAGTGAAAAATTAGAACCTAAAATTCAGATAGACAGTTATGAGAAACTTTGCAGGGGAAAAGAGACGCAAAAATAAATATATGATAAAACTGCTAAGAAATCGGTCGAATTTAAAAAAGGCGATTAAGTCGTAATAAAAAATAATAATGACAAATATTGGGAAAAAGCTGTTGTGATTGATAAGGCAAAGGAACCAAGATCTTATTGGGTCAAAATACAAAAAGATAATCAAACGGTTCGAAGGAATACAAATCAAATAAAATTATCAAATTCTAAACAGCAAAAAATCGAGCGTCCCTCGAACCTGAGTTATACCCAGAAAAATTGATTAAGAACCACACACCAAATATACCTGTTAATAATTTACCTGGTATACCTGTCAATGATCAAGAGAATATACTTAACCTCGCAGGACTATCAAGGTCTAGAATTGGTAGAACCATAAAGCCAACCCAACGCCTTAATCTTTAGGGGGAAGGTGTTCAATAATATACATATATGTACGGAGAGACGGCTCAATAGCCACTACTAAAGAACGTCATTCAAACATTGGTTAGCACGTTGCGCCCTCTCTCCATCTTCATCAATGTCGTGAACATTTGATATAATTCTTGTTACCGATTTGATCAACGTTACTTATTAAATAACACAAGTATTTAATTGTTTAATTAGTATCTTCTTCCAAGAAATATAAATTCATATTAAACACTGTGGATATTCATCATAGATCCTGCGCCAAAAATCATTCGGAGGAAATGTTTTGAGCAGTGATTCCATGCTTTCTAAAAATGATTCATAAATCTCGTTTGACATACTTTCGGGCTGTATAGAATTGGGTGCAGAAGGATTTTGAATCCATGATTTCAATTTAATTTTTGTATTTTGTACTTCAGGAAAATACGTCTCAAAAGATGTGCGCAAGGCATTAACATATTGAACCAATTCCTAAAACATATCTTTTTGAAATATTTCTGAGTCGTCAACAAACTCACTGAGCGATGAAAAGTTTTCTATTTATCTCTTATCAACACAAATAATCCAAAAATCTAATTTTTTTTCAAAGCGGTTATTTTGTTACTAGCGTCTGTTTACCTTGTAATGACAAATTTAGTTCGTACAGTTTTTGAAACATATCTGCCATAAAAGATATTCTGAAAAACCAAGTTCTATCACACAAACGGTTTTTCAAATTAATAGAAATATCTGTAAAAAAGTGTGTAACTCTACTATAAGTTCTAATAGCAATATTAATCTTTTAGTTAGATTTTATTAACCAACTTTAAAAAAGGAGGAGGTTATCAATTCGTCGCGATATTTTTTTTTTTTTACTCTTCAACCTTACAGTACTCCTTTAGAATTTTTTTTATTATGACTAGTATTTTCGCGGAGCCCTAGGGCTCCGCGGAGCACACTTTGAGAACCGCTGATTTAGGTAAACTCTGCTTAACGAAGAACTGTTCTTAATTATTACGTTAAAAGCTAATTAATGAAGCAAAAAAGGCTCGTAGTTGGGTACTAAACTCTAAAGGTATCTGAACTTTGAGACATAGCCTCACTGTCAGTAAAATTATGGATCTAAGAGTAAAAGAGATCAATAGATATTTAAAATAATTAGCGGTACTGCAGTCCTATTGGCACCGTGCGCGACAGCGGCGCCAATTAACTTATGAACTAACGGACCATTTAAAAATGTTGGTTTTAATAAAAGTAAATGGATTTGTAAAACAAGTGAAAAAATTATTCAATTATCATTATATATTTTTATTGCTTCAGCTTAAAAAAGTAAGTATAATCAATAAAAATCAATATTAAAACATAGGTAGGCAACAATATTTACGAGAAAATATACGAAATGTTGCCTAAGCCCAATAAGTTGTCATTGAAGAATAGGTTATTGTCAAAATAAAAACAACTCATTAAATAATAACGTGTGAAATTAAAATGTATTACCAAAAGATAAATAATTGGTATATTTGCGATTGCAATTTTGATTTCGAAAGAAAACATAAAATTAATAATTAAAATTATTAGTTTCCTACCAATAAGACACAAAATTGCATTCCAGCTACATAATCAAAGGCAGAAATCATGTCCTGATTATTACAAAAGTAAAGATACTTTTTTCTTCTAATTGTAATTACAGCTATCCATTTATTTTTTATTTAATTTCCATTTTGCTACTGAAAATTTATCTAATTTACACTGTTTTTTTGGTACCATTTTTACAATTTACAACACAGCAACTCCGGTTGCTCATTGTATTATTTTTACCTACTTTTTGAAAAATAGTATATTACGTAACAAGCGTTGTAAGTAACCCATTACGCACGAAGTGAAAAAGTTTACGCACAAAGCCGCGCAGCGGCGAGTGCGTAAATTTTACGAGTGCGTAATGGGCTTACAACTCGTGTAACGTACTATTCTTTTTCTACGCCCACTTATTTTCTTCTATTAAATAAAGGACATATGCTAATCCATAAATTTTCGATAGGTAATTTCGTACATTTTTGGATTTTAGCGAAAGCAAATTATGTGTGGCAGCTTGAGCTTTTTCTAAAATCTCTGGTGGAGTGCTCATAATCTCATCACTTTTACTACTAACAGATATATTCATAGGTAAAGTTAAGAAAATGTTCAAATACAATATTTAGTATAATGTATAATTTAGGGGCATAATTTTTTTAATCCAAAATGTATCTCGCTATTGCTAAAAGTTTTTATGTTTTTAAATTGACTAAATTTATGTAAATAAACCAAATAAAGTCTTACGTAGATAAAAATTTGGTTGCAATTTAATTAAACTAAGAAATTTAAGTTTTTTTATCAAAAAGCACGTGATTTTTAACGTTTACTGACATGGGCGTAGAAAAAAAGTAAAATATATACGTGTATTTGATACGATAAAATTACAAAATATCGCCATAAAGTGCTCGAATTATCCACAGCTTGCGCATGTATCGCTATTGCTTCCCCCGCCATGACTTCGCACTGAGCGAATAATAACACTATAAAAAAATCGAAAATAATTAAAAATGTGGGAATGAATGCAGCGTAAATATATAAATCTGATATTTGGCTGTCGTTTGGGTATTAGTATTTTTTTTGGATATACGAGTATTTAATTTCTAATTTGCGTGATATGGACGATTATTTTACTCGCCTGTCAATTTTGACGCTTTAACCAATCCCATCACAATTATTTACGTTATTGTTAGAACCAATCAGAACCAAATAAATCGACTCATATCGTCTACCATGCATGGTGCATGATATTGTGACGATATTTTAAATTATTTATAGTTTATTTATGTAAAACACACTATTTACAATTTCTTTATGACGTATTAATTAATTTATATAATACTTAGGAACTAACTTACAATTTTTATTTATTTATTACAATTTAACTTTTCTGTCCAACACTTTATTCGAAACTATTCGTCCGCCAATAAGTCGCGCTATTTATATCAAGTGCAACTCTGCTACGAGAAGTCTCCAGAACACGATGGAATGTCCCAGGATTCCATCTCTATGACTTAACGTCACGTACCGCTTGTTCTGGTATATTCGAGACGAGATCCGACTGTCTCCAAACATAAGCGGTGCTTCGATCATGAGTCGGTGGCAGGTTGAAGGTTGCTTACTAGACAGGGTCGGCTCCGCGTCACAATATCCACCTATGTCGACAGTAACTCGCTTACTTGATTATAGGTGTAATAGTTAATAACGGCTACTGTCAAGTATATGAAACGTTTCAAAATAAACCAAAAATGAAAGTTATTTTAAAAAGTTATTTTATTGTGTATTTATTAATTTAAGTTACATCTAGGGATTTAGAAATAATAACTTTAAATATAACCTTAATTAGTGCCTATTTCTATTGCTACTAAATTTTTCGTGTATTTTACAATTTGTCTCGACATAATAATTGTTGTTAATATTCAAAGAAAAGAGCCCTCGAGCTAAAGCTCTCGGACTCTATTCAGATTATTGATAACTAAATTATGTCTCGACAAAACACTCATAATTTAGATACAATCAAAATAGTCGACTATTTATCAAGGTCTCGTTATATTAACTCTGTCAGACGATTAGATGTTAAAAAAACGCCATATGTTATTTCTTTTAACATTTTGAAACTTAATTCCATTTTATTGTATATTATTAAAATTCTCTTAGTTTTTAGTTTTAATTTAGTAACTCACTCGAAAAGGCAGTGGCAGTAATAATTTTCTTACTTCCAATTTTATTTATATTAAAAAATCGTTTCAGTTGGTTTAGCCATTTTATTCATTTATTGTCTACATTTAATTGTTAACTGTCTTGTTTGTATTTTTATTTTTTTTTTGTAAACCTTTAATATAATGTTTTAATTATATTTGACGAATAAAAATAATTATTTTACTTAGGTTCTTGATCATAATACTTGCATTTATATTTACTTAAAACATGTCTTCATCTTTTTGTTATATATTCATTCAATATTGTACTCTTTGGTTTTCCCTACTGGAAAGAGAATATTGTAATTTGAGCCATTTCCGGCAAATCCGGTCATGCTCCATTCTTTTAAGTCCCTCTACCTTGTTTAGGCCTTTTTACGACCCCATTTTTTCTTAAAACCAGAAATATTTGATGAAGGGGATAAGCCCCCTTTACCCAGGTATAGGGACGTAATGTACTAGAACGCTACAATGGCAAATGCAAAGTCAAAAAATTTGGTGGATGTTTCGGGACGCCTCCGCCAATAATATAAATATGCGTTTGCAGTTATGGACAGTCAGTGGAAGTCGAGTCATAGCTATAAGAACATCGATAAATGTGTTAAATAAATTAGTTAAATATAAATAATAAATAGTGAAATATAAATAGTGCTTGAGTATAAATAAATTAATTAGTACGTAGTGTAAATAAATTATAAATCAAACTATTTTTTAAATAAACAATCGTTACAGTATGGTGACTTTTCCAAAAATATTTGTTTACTTTTTTAACGCTAGATTTATTTCTTTTTACAATTTTTAATGAAATAATAGTTTTTTTACTTACACGAAATGAGAATTCAGGAGTTCATAAAAGCTGTTCTGCATCTTACCTGCAACAATAAAAATAATCGATTTAAAATCTTAAATAAACCATATTTAACAAATTTTATTTTGGCGGAGTACCATTTTGGCGAGTACTGTATCAGGGATTCGATTCAACTATATTTTTAAAAATTAGTAATATGTTTACCGTTATATAATATTTCTTAGAGTCTAAAAATGTGGTTAAAAAAAATCGAGATTTATCTGGATTTATTCAAAGTTGGCAGAACACCCACTACATTTTAAAAAATAATACCTTCTTATTTTAAGAGTTTAAAACTGGCCTAAAAATATGGTATGTTGTTTCTAGAAAAAACTAGGTACTCTACTGGCTTCGTTCTAAACTAGCAGAGCACCTTGATTTTTGGAAAAAACGAAGAACATAAAATGTTTGATTAGGTTATAAAAATAGCCTTAACATATGGCACAAATTTTAATTCAAAATTTTCTAGGTGCTTTAATGAGGGGCTTCAACTATACCATTTTACACGATTGACAAGATGTAAGAAAAATCAGCCAAAATAAAATTAATAAAACACTATCGTAATGAATATGAACAATTCCGAGTTGAATTGATTTAATTATTTATTTATCTGTTGACCTGAACTTAAGTACATCAATGTGACACGCAATTTAATTTGCATTCGTTAAGTCCACCTTTTCTTTGTTCTATTTAGAAGACTCGCCTAGATATCAATAGCATTTGTATTTACAACAAAAATAGATGACAAAGAAGTGGAACACGTAAATCACGAAATGGGAGAAAATGTCTACTTGATGAGTAAATTTGTACATACCAATTAGACGTCTAATATAGAATACAAAGAATTGTAACAAAATTATAGAGCACAAAATGGTTTGCTCAGAACTGGAGCATAAATCCGTTTTTTATTCTCGCTTGTTATTGTTTGCGTAATAATGATTTTATAATTACAGGCCTGTGAACAACTTTGATTTGCTACGGCATTTTGAAGCAGTTAGACATGCTTTCTATTCTGCCTTAGGACATTTTTTTTATATTGTTTTGTTATTGAATATTTTCTTCTACATTATTTTAACATGCTTTTCCGACGCTGTCTAGTAGTAGGTATACCTTTTAAACTAGACTTGTACCACCCAAATTCTTTTATTAATAAACTGCCTGTCCATCAGAATATTTAATTACAGTTTTAATTTATCATTATGAATTTGTAGGCAACTTAAATTTAAATAAGCCATAATAACAGTATCTCGCAATAATTAACTTTTGTAAACTAAAAATTAATAGAGAGTTGAAGTGATGCTATCAACGTTAACGTTCACGTTTATGTATATTTGAGGGGTAAAGTACTCCCGAAATACTGTACGTTTTCACTAGAAATCACTGAAGTCACTACAAATTTTCTGGAAATTTCCGAAATCATCAACAAAATTCATGGTCGAAATCATCGCCAAAATCACTTGGAAATCTTTAGCCTTTAATAACGGAACTCGCTAACAGAACACGTTGTTATGGCACATTATATTAACGCTTTAAAAATAGATATGACGCGCGATTTATAATTACCTACTTATTTTATTTTTTTGTTTTATTTTTGTAAATTGTTTTTAATACAAGGTGGCGCAAAATAAAGTCCCCTATTTGTTTTTTATATAAAAGTAAGATTAATTAAAAACAGTCATATTATAAATGAAAAATATTTATTTAAACTCTAAAAATTTGTTTTGTTACACACTAAAAACAATATGAATCAAATGGCCACCTCCAGCATTAATGCAACATTTCAGGTGGTATTCTGTCAATTTCTTCCCGGATGTTGTCTTTTAATGCTTCTAGTGTTCGAGGATTATTTGCAAATACCCTATCTTTGAGATAACCCCATAACCAAAAGTCTTGAACCGGTAAATCGGGAGACCTTGGCGGATATGCAATATCGGCGTTTTTCGAGATAAGGCGTCCAGGAAAAATTCTGATACTCGACGAATTATTTTGATAAAAAAATTTTACGATTTCGGCACGTTCTCGAGACGTATATCGATTCATAATGAATTTCCCAAGTATCTACTTTGCAACTGACAGAAAAACTCGAACAGATGTCAACTACAAACGAAACCATGACAACATTCCATAGGGTACTTGATTTTGCGCCACCTTGTATTTACTGGATTTGTACTTCTACTATTATTAGTTACTTGTTCATGTAAATGTAAAGAGCAAAATGGGGTTTTAATCCTCTGCTCCAATCTTTAATAATAATGTTTATGAAGTTGGACATACTTTAAAATATATTTCATACATAAGAATATAAAGAAACAGAAATAGATATGATTACGTGTTATAAGGTTTTCGTTGATTCTCTTTGTAATTCTATTAGCGTACACGAGCAGCACGTTAAAAAGTCGTCGTTCTACTTACTAATTCACCTCCATTTATCTTGAACCTCGTTATGCCACTGTACGATGTGTATATTAGTTTAATGGCCAGTAATTTTATTAAAAAGTGCTTCCTTTTAGGACGTAGGTGTTAGGGTAATAATGGCTGGAATTCCGAGTCGTATATAATCTTTTGTTATTTTATAATAACAGCTTTATTTGGATGATTCATGACAATTTTAGAGATTATATAAACAAAGGTAGTTGGAACTATACAGGATGTTCCTTAATGCTAGTTTGCTTTATAAACTATGGTCCAAATGTTCAATTTTGTTTGCAGTCTTCAATAATTACATTAATTTCCTCGGAAAATACAACGATTTTTATTTTTTTTTTACTCAAAAACGGCGCAACGTAGGAAAACAACTCAAGAGAGTCTTTAGGTTTTAAAGTGAACGTGAAAGTAAAAAAAATATTTTGTAAAAAACCATTGGCGTACCATTTTTTTCTTCAATAATTTTGAAGTTAGTGCCCGTACGCACGCCACTGTTAAAGCTAAAAATTAATTTTGTAATGAAAACTGTCTCTGAATATTAAGTCCAATTTCAACGCTTTGTCAATGACAAGTGGTTTTTTTATCACAAAAAATACAACTCTGAAAAATATTTTCAGAAATTGTAATGGAAAGTCTATAGTTTATTTTAATTTTAATGCATATTTTAATAAGTGATATATAACAAATATTTGAAAGTTATGGACTTTCCACCATTTTTGGAGGTGTCCGAGAATGAATGTTAAAAAGACAGGTCAATAGATCCGTCAAACAGCAGTGTGCCTGCTTGAAACCACGCAATTTTTAGCATCATTTTGTGCATCGCACGTAGATTACGTCACGACAGTTAACTTCGCTTGGTCCAACGATTAGTTATTGTGCTTGATCAAGATCACTCTGACTGGGAGTCTTTAATTCAACGTTGCCACATTTGGTGTATTTCTGCTTTTTGGTAGATTTCTGCTTTTTTGGCAGATTTTCAGCTATTTTTAGTACACAATTTTCTTTTGGTAGATTTCAGTAGATTTCTATAAATAAAAAAAATTCAATAACTAAGAAAAAACTTCCTATTTAAATAATTTTGTTGCCAAAATAGATTGCTAAAAACGTTAGGGCCGGGCAATCATCAAAATAAATAATCAGTTATTTTCGACCAGTAGATTACTTAAAAATAATCGATTCTTTATGATTTATTGATTATTTTCGATTCATTTCTATTTTTTCGATTCTTTTCGATTATTTTCGATTATTTTCGATTCTTTACGATTCTTTTCGATTCTTTTCGATTCTTTTCGATTCTTTTCGATTCTTTTCGATTCTTTTCGATTCTTTTCGATTCTTTTCGATTCTTTTCGATTCTTTTCGATTCTTTTCGATTCTTTTCGATTCTTTTCGATTATTTTCGATTATTTTCGATTATTTTCGATTTTTTTCGATTTTTTTCGATTTTTTTCTATTCTTTTCTATTCTTTTCGATTCGATTCTTTTCGATTCAATTTGATTTTTTTGATTTTTTTTTCGTTTCTGTTCGATTCTTTTCGATTCTTTTCAATTCTTTTCGATTATTTTCGATTCTTTTCTATTTTTTCGAGTAATCGATTATTTTCGATTAATCGGTTTTTCCAATAATCGATTACTTTTATGAGTCGATTATTTATTTATCACGACAACAAGTTAGTTAATAGTTGTAGTGTTTGTAATCGATTAATCAAAATCGAATATAATATCTCTAAAAAATCGAAAATATCCGTTTAATCTAAAATAACCGATTTTTGTATTTTGTTTCGGGTTTGCAGTGCGTATTTGAATTTACTTAATACGATTGCTTTTACTTTTAGTGTGGTGTAGTGTAAATAAAGTTTTAAACAATTCTACCGGGTGAAATTTGAAAAACCCCATTATTTTTATCTTGGCTTTGCAATGCCTAGGAGGGTATAGTGGCTTTTGTATAGCCACGTAATTTAATCAAAAACTGCTTCACTAAAAGAGCAAATGTTTGTGCGTAGTATAAAACGCATATTTCATGATTCACTGGCAGCTCTTAGGTAGGTCCTCTATAAAAACTAACCAAAACAACAGGGAACATTTTTGCTTTTTTAGATTGACAAGTTCTTTGAAAATGTCGCGAGTTTCAGATGAAATAAAAACGGTAGTTTCTGCGCTTGTACCATTTCTATTAATGGATCATCTAAGTGATGGTATCAAGCAACCTTTTCATGACCTTTCATGATTCGGAATTTAATTGTATTAAAACGGACGATGCCAAAGAAGTTTTGAGGGATATTTGAGGGATAATATAAGGGATAATATAATATGAGGGATAATATAAAGTTTTACAAATCTCAAAATTATTGTAAAAAAATTGAACCCCCATTTTAAATTACCACAAGCCGCCACTGTTTCTAGCATTTGGTGCCAATCGATATTATTTGCAGTTGCCGTTTGTTAGTTTGTTAAATAATATATCACAATTCACAATGTGCTCAAGATGGACAGAAGACACCGCGGTGAAATTTGTACATCTATGTAGGGATCAAGAATATTTATGGACTTCTAATTTACAGAAATAAACAAGCACGTGAGGCGGCCATAAAAATAATTATAAAAACAATGAATGTAGAAGATTTAGGTCCAACATATTTAAAAATAGAAATCCTGAGATTCATTTTTTAAACAACAAATTTACCAAGAATAAAATTTAGGGTTATTTTAAGCAAGTTATTTGCACAAGTAACTGGTACCATGTAAATGCTATCTTCAAATCTTCAAAACACTGCTTTTTAGTACTGGATTTTAGTAACTTGTACAAGTAACTAGCACCGTGAAACGCCGTCTTTATTCTAACAATAAGCCTGGAAAAGAAAAGAGAAATGCTGGAAGAGGAAATTTACTTTTCTCTCTTCTCCTTCTTCTTCTTCTTCTTCTGTAATAGTTTTTAGTCAAAATAATAGATTTAACCTAGTTTAATATGATCATTTTTTACATAAACACTTTAAAATGTTACGTGATTTCTTGGTGCCAAGTTAATATTTCACTCTGTACATACAATAAGTATGAATAATTATTAATAAAGACAATTCAAAAAGGGTTACCAATTTATTTTAAACTATTAAAACAATATTACTTTTAAAATCTAAGATTAAAAAAACCAGTTGGCTTTTAACTTTATACTATCGGATGTTTTTTTAAAGGTAAGTATAGAACTTTAAAATTAAATAAAACACATCAAAATAATGGTAATGGCTATGATATTGGCTTTATTGGAAATATATTTCTACGCCATTAGTATTTAAATATACGAGTAATTTCGGGCATATATGGACGTTGCGGCTGGCTTAAATAAACCGTAATCTGGGAAGTTCAATTTTGGACCACTATTTCGAGCAGCTGGGGCCCTATATCGGCAATAACGCGGCTAATGGTTTGATCTGTCGGCGTAAACTAACGTCCTCAAACATCCTACACAAAAAATAATCCAAAGATGTTAGATCACACGATCTTTGTGGTCAATTCACAGGTCTATTACGCGAAATTACGCGGCTCAACGAATGTTTCTTTTAATAAATTTATTGTGGTGCCCGCTGTGTGGCATGTTGTGCCATCTTGTTGAAATCACAGCTAGTCCACATTAATGCTATTCAACTGGGGAACGAAAATGATTGATTTATAGCGATCTCCATTAACTGTTATGATCTGGCTGTATTATTTTTGAAGAAAAATGGATCAATGACTCTGTCAGCCTATAAAGCACACCAAAAAATGACTGTAGATGTAACGGCGTCTTGGATTTACTTCACACAAAAAGCAGCATTTTTGCGTGTTGATGTTCGAACGGCATTGATTCTATTTTTTTGATAATTAAAGTAACGTCTTTTCTATCGTCCAAGTATATAGTTCGTTATTTGAATCCCCTTGGAAGGATGAACTACCATTGATTTTATTAGGTTTAAGAAGTGCAGTAAAGGAATATTTGAATTGTTCTTCCGCTGAACTAGTCTATGGACAATCCTTAAGATTACCAGGAGATTTTTTTGTAAACAGTAGTGAAAGTTTTGATACTGATTCATTCTTAATTAAATTACAAGAACATTTCGATAATATAAAACCCACTAAAATATATAGACACGGTACAAAGAATTTTCATTTCACCAGATTTGATGGAAAATGATTTCGTTTTTGTTAAAGTTCAAGGTACTAAACCTTCATTAACTCCTCCTTTTGAAGGACCGTACAAAGTCATTAGTAGAAATGATAAAGTTTTTAAGATTTTAATTAATGGCAAAGAATCATTAATTAACATAGATAGGTTGAAGCCAGCCTTTTTATTAACAGAACAAGATGTTCAAAATGTTTTTTTTCAAAACCGAAGAAAAAAGTTTCTTTTGTTTTAAACCCAATAAGTTATAACTAAACCATTATTTTTATATGGGTGGTTTCTTTTTCTTTTTTTGAGCGGGGAGGTTATGTGGCGACATCATAGCACCACATAGTCTTACCTTTAGTTTTGACTTTTATGTCAATTTATTTTAAGATTTCTTAGTCAGTTTTTATTTGAGGTTGGTCAAGTGTCAATGTCAGATGGTACCATTATAATAACATCACATATATTATGATCTTGGTCGATAGCTGCGTACACTAGCACCTTACTTATCCGATGGATGGTAACCAAGGAAAATGAAACAAAATTATTGATGATTACTGATTCGAAAATAAGACAAGACAAGACGTACCTTTGATACATTTTTATATAACGATTTTTCATATTTTAAAATAAAATTATCTTCATTATTTATTCAGATCCTGATTTACTGCGTATCGACATTGCTACCTACATAAGTAACCCTCTATTAATTTTGTTTTTAAGTTACTATCATTCATTTATGTTAATTTAAGATATTTGTGTTATCTTTTAATAAAATATTAATATATTTATTCTATTTTTAGTGAGATGTCTGAAATAAGGCTAAGTTTAATAGAACTTATGAAGTATATTGATGCAGGTAAAAATTCCAGTACTGTTATTAAAGAAGAGGCTATTTTAAATGCAGGCCACATAGTTTTTATGTGGAAAGAATGAATTTAGTGATGAACACATATCTGTTTATGCAGTTGTTCTCCAAACTAGTGCATTGAATTCAGATCCCCATAGTGTTGTAGGCCAGTTCTCATTTACAAGATATTAGAAATGGTGAATGGCAATGTTTGTTTTAACCTGGGAACAGTGGACGGTGCAAACATATTTCAGGAGTCTTAATAAAGTGTTCTAGGTGTATACTGTTTCAAATAATAAAAGAACTATCAAGCTAATTCGATTGAATACCTTATGATTTTGTTCTACACCCACATGTATATCATTTATTCTACGCACTGATTAAAGAACGAAAAAGTAGACCATTGAACGAATATATTTATCCATTCTATGAAGAATACTGTACAGATATGAAATCCACCCATCACAGTTCATATTTGGTCACCAGGATACCATTATTTTTTTAAATTTTAAATGACTGACAATCCTGTCAAACTAATTTTCAGTATATTTTTTAGTTATTGAGCTTAAATATAATTACAAATGATTATTGTGAAGAATCGATAAATAATGGCACTACACAAGATATTCTTTTATATTTTCAAATAAATCTAAAATCAGTTTATGATTGTTAAAAAAAAACATGTGTGCTTGGTACGGAAGCAGAATATTTATGGCTTCACTTTTATGTTTGCCTAAACTATTTGATAATCTTATTATTTCAATGTTCCATAATTTTATTTAATAAGATGTTTTAAAACAGATACAGAATAATTGTCCTTTTAAAATCATCTATTAACACAAGTGGTTACTATTTTTATTTGTTTGTTAGTTACTTAGTCATAATTTTAATTTGTAGTTTGTACTAGTTTTTAGTCTTAATACTTTTATATTATTTAATTAATGTTAAACAATTGTTTTTCACTGATATTCCACGTATATTCCACATAATATATTTTATTATATATGATAAAAATTTAAAGCATTAGCTTATTATTAAATAAGATATTTCAAACAAAATACTTGTTAAATTTTAAAATATTGACATTACCTGTTAAACAATAAACAAAACTTGACAGATCACAGACGGTCAAGTTTCAAATGCCACAACTTTTAGTTCACAGTAGTGGGCGTATCGCTTATCTTCAGATCCCAAATAAATAATTTTATTAATCCTACTACTATGGATACAGAAGCATTATTTGTATAATTAAAAAAAGCTGATAACATTTAGTGGAACTCTTATTTGGGACACTCTATAGATTAAGAGCGGCGTTTAAACCTGTTGCCACATACAGTTTTCGAGTACCTAATAAATTTTGCCGTTTACGTTCTTAAAAACCAGAAGAAGATCTCAGTAATCGATAAAATTCAACTTTACGGCAAACAAATATTAAATGGTACATATTGGTTGTATATACATACTTTCGTGCCATTAGATCAAACTGAAGAACTTTCACCTGTTTTATTTATTCGTACCTGCCAACAGTTGATGATGTTAAAGAGAACAAAAAAAAATAGCTATCTCGTCACGGCCTACCAGTATATAAATAGAGTTCAATGTTTTGAAATCATAAAGCATGATTCCTTTTTTATTTGGAACACATCGCACTTCGTGCAAAGCATGACAGGAACCGTACAAAACAATGGATGAAATTAAAAGTATTACGGGCAGATTTTCTGTGTGACCCCACGAAAACGAATACCTGCCTACACGACATGTGAAAGTTTGGTTACCTTTTTTGAATTTCATTCCACAAGCAAAATAATCTGTAGATGAATTTATTTCGAGCCAATTTTTTTGTTATAAAATAATACAGTTTTTTAATGAAGTCATGGAAGTCTGGATGTACCATTGAAATTATACAGCCGGTTGCAAGAACGTTTGTTAAATTTTGATGATCTGTCAAATGTCAGAGTTTGAGATTGTTCATACACCGAAAAATGTGACTAGAACGTTTAACAATAAAGTTGAAGTAGTAGATTTGTGGAAACATTTTATATCAAAATTTATTATAATTTATTGGTTAAAAATATTCATAATTGAAGCAATTATTAAATTGTCAAATAAAAAACTACAAGAAGAAGGAAAACTACAATATTTTTCTATTGTTTGTAGAAGTCCAAATTTATTTAAATTATCGTAATTATTGAGGTACCTGAAGTCTGCATTGTCAAATGCAAATATTTATAAGACGAAGTTGGCATTCGTCTGTCCACGTTTGTCCGATAAAAAAAAATTCATTTTCAAAAATTTGAGCCAAATTTGATAGCAGTACCGCCATAAAAACTTTTTATTAATTTTAAAGTTATGTTCAATTGTCCACGAGTTTGTCCAAAAGAGCATACATTGCTTATGAACAATGCCGCCGAACCGTGGGGCGCACCTGGGGGTTCTCCCCCAAAGTCATCGCATGGACTTACACGGCTATCATAAGACCTATGCTAACATACGATACAGTTGGCTGGGTACCGAAAACCCAAAAATTAACAGCAAACAAATACTTGACTATGACTAGACAGAATCTGCGCCTAGTCACAGACATTCTGACTGGTCATTGCCAAGTACGGAAGCATCTCCATATCATGGGGCTGTCAGAGTCCGCACTCTGCAGAGGGTGCGAACAAGAAGATGAGACCATTGAACATATCCTTTACGATTTAGAAGACTTGTATTCGGCGAGTATCGGCTAATACCGGCCGATATAAGAGAAACACCTCTTGGCGACGTTGTCAACTACATTGAATCTGTAGGCTGGCTGACGAGCTAGGAGGTACCCATCATGTTAGAAGGATGCACAATGGGCCTATTGAAGCATTCACACGTTACAGATACATATTGTCCAAATTATTCAAAACTTTCGTTTGTGCAACCCTCAAAACCAATATGTTTAAAAATAAAAAAAATAATGCGCATGGTCGTTAGGGACAACTTAAATACATTTCATTAAATAGGGCAATCGTTTGTTCACTCATTATTTTCGTTTGTCCCAGCCTATTTTAGTTCGGTTGCCCAAAAGAAATTAGTTATTAACAAAATAAAGCACCCAAAATATAAACAATTATTAATGTAAGTACAGTATAGTCCAAAATAAACAGTATCTACGTAGTAGCGCATAATTACCAATGACTAGCAAATCTCACCTTTCTAAACATATATGACCAAAGAAGCAGTCTTCAAAAATACACTACAAACCGTCAATGAATAAGAGGTCTTTCTATCTTTCAAACAGGAGATCTACGTACATGATACGTATCTAAAATAAAGGAATTATAAGTTCAGTACTGTTTATTTTGGGCCATATTGTATTTCTAATTGCAATTTATTAATACTAACTGCTGCAATCGTTTATCCACACATTATTTTCGATTGTCCGGGCCTTATTTTCGTTTGTCAGGACCGTATTTTCGTTTGTGCGGGCCTTATTTTCATTTGTTCAAATCTTATTTTATTTAATCACCTAACGAAAATGATTTACTAACAAATGAAGAACTCAAAATATGAACAATTATTAATGTAAGTAGTTCTAATTGCAATTTATTAAAACTAATTGCTGCAATCGTTTATCCACACATTATTTTCGTTTGTCCAAGTATTATTTTTATTTGTCTACCTTACAGAAATTGAAACAACATGAAATAAAAGAATAGGATTGGCAATTATTTTGAATTTTCAGTAAATGATACCATTTTATTATTCGCAATACTTTTACTGAATATAATAATTAGGACGCAAAACAAATGAGGTAAAAATAAACTAGACTGATAACACGCCTTCCGCTTTAAAGGCGATAACAATAATTCCAATGACACAAGACTATAAAAAATATAGTAAATAAATTTCACTATTTTATTAAACATTTATCAAATAACCTATGTTGGCATTTGATAATGTAATTAATTATCTATCAAGAATTTGGGAAAGAGACGCCTTGGCATTTTAGTGAAGTGCGTTTTATTGTATTGTGTATTATTTAGCACAATAGATTGTTATTTACTCATAGTACACACCTTTTCATAAATAAATTGGTAACAATTTATGAATTTCGAGAAAAATACTTACAAAATTACAAAGTTGAATATATGGCTACATATTTTTTTTCAATAGTTTTTTGTTGAAGCTGAAGCGATATAAATTAATCTTATAACTACCTCAATTTTATTTGTATTGTACGTGCACTTTCATAGGGACACAGAGACACTATTATTGGAGATCTTGTAAAGAAATGGAGATAAAACCTTACTATTTGATATTTTTATGATCGAAAAAAATATGCAATTTTTAATTTATTTCAATTATGCCCTCCATAAGCCAGCCTCTCTCATATTTGGTTAATGAATCCTTTTTATCTGGTACTTTTGCAAGTGCATTAAAAAAATCTAAATCCATTCCAGTACTTAAAAATAAAGGATCTTCTCAAAAAATTTTGAATTATAGAAATATCTGTATTCAGAGCCAAATAGCTAAGATTTTTGAAATGGCTTTTAGTATTAGATTTGCAAATTTTTTAGATAGTAATAAACTCTTGATTTCTTCATAACATGGTTTTAGGAGGGAAAGGTCAACAAGTACAGCTACAGCTGAGTTAACTAAATTTATATACAATACACTTATTAATAAAACACAGTTTAGCTTTGTTTTTCGATTTAAGTCGTGCTTTTGATACCATTGATATACTATTGATCATAAATTGTTATTAGATAAACTTTATCGTATAGGCATAAGAGGATCTGCTTATGAATGGCTTGCAACATACTTGAGAAAAAGGCAACAAATAGTAACAATTAATAATGTAAAGTCAGATATTGAAACTGTAAATATTGGGATGCCTCAGGGCTCAATAATGGGGCGAATTTTATTCAAAGTATTTTTTAATGATATATCATCAGTCTGTATATCATATCATGTTAGTGAACTTGTCGATAAAGCTAATAATTGTGCTCAGGAATTTTCCCAATATTGCACTACACATGGATTAATAAATGTAAAAAATCACACATACTACCTTTTTTGCCTAAAGATGCCTCAGTTAATTTGAGCTATCTTATTAAAACAAATCATGAATCCCTGGAACAAATAAACTAAACAACATTTCTTGTCAATAAATTGACTTGAGAATGTCATATCTTATATTATACAGGGTGGGCCATTAGTGCGTGGGTGGAAGATTGCGGGTTTATTAAGGTACGTTTTTAAAATTCATTTTTGGGGCATGGTGTAGGACCTCTAAAGCTACAACCTAAAAATATTTTCGATGAAATTCCAATTGCTCTACGGGGTGATTTATATCAAAGTTATGTTTTTTTACTAGGAACCCCCTGTATATTATTGCATATTTGGATTCCTCGGTCAATTTTAGTGTGACTTCATGTATCACACGTGGTATCTAAAATGAGTCGTTAAGCACCAATTCATTTTTTTTTTCAAAAAGTAGATATCTAGTAAAAATTGAATATCGCAGTTATTATAAAACTTAAAAGGCCATGACTCTACAGTGTTACTAAGCATGAAATGTACTAACATTTGCCAGACGATCAAAGTCAAACTCTTTTCGTGCTTAAAGTAATCGCTACGTCAATTTAAAAATTTCAATCAAAGGTAACTTGATTAGTTTAAATGGGACTACCAATTTTTTTTCATTTCATTACATGCAGAATTCGATTACCTTTCTAATAATATAAAAATATGTTGATATTTATCTTTTACAGATTTCTTTTTATTTAAAAAAATCTAATAATTCACAGTATTTTTTAATTTTTAAAACCTTTTAATTAGTAGGCTGTGAAAATAAAGTAAATCTGTCACTTTTTGTGACATTAGAAATTAGTTATTAAAACTCTTTCTAGTTTTGCTCAAGTCGTTCTAAATTTAAGTAATAATAATGGCTGGCACATATTTCCCAAAATGAATGAATTGATATGATTTTCATTCTCGGAGAAAGCTCTAGAAATCCGTTTTTAGCAAGTCGTGTTTATAAAGAAAGAAATCCTGAACGAGAACGTCATCCAACATAAGAATCATTTGGAAATCTCTTGGACAGGTTTATAGCAACAGGAAATGTTTCTTATATCCAAAAATAAGAAAGAACTAAATTTGTTGTAAATGAAGAAAATGAAACTAATATTTTAACTGAATGCAGTGGTAGAAAACCCTCATACTAGTACTCGCCAACTTGAAAGAGATTTTCAAATAAGCCGAACCTCTATCAGAAGAATAATAAATAAAAATAAATTCCATCCTTATCATATTCAACTTTACCAAGAGCTCAAAGAAACAGATTATCAACACCGGATAAATTTTTGCAATTGGGCAGAAGAAAAATTAATTGAAAATGAATAATTAAAAAAAAAAAAAACACGGGATGCACCCCGGGAGTGCCGGCAGAAGTGAAAACTTGAATATTAACGTTGTGCATTTTGGATTTTTTGGAATAGTTAGGGAATAATTTTGAACGAATGCCTATTATTATTATTATTATTATTATTATTCCAATTTATTTCAATTTATTCCAATTTAATTTATTCCAATTTATTCCAATTTATTCCAATTTATTTCAATTTATTCCAATTTATTCCAATGTATTCCAATGTATTCCAATTTATTCCAATTTATTCCAATTTATTCCAATTTATTCCAATTTATTCCAATTTATTCCAATTTATTCCAATTTATTCCAATTTATTCCAATTTATTCCAATTTATTCCAATTTATTCCAATTTATTCCAATTTATTCCAATTTATTCCAATTTATTCCAATTTATTCCAATTTATTCCAATTTATTCCAATTTATTCCAATTTATTCCAATTTATTCCAATTTATTCCAATTTATTCCAATTTATTCCAATTTATTCCAATTTATTCCAATTTATTCCAATTTATTCCAGTTTATTTAAATTTATTCCAATTTAAAAAATATCGACAATCGAAAGAAAACAATCGATTGTTCGATTAATCGATTTCGATGTTACAACACTACTCTCCAACCGTCTTACGAATTTTCGATCAGCATACGTGTCCTGACGCGAGATTCACAGTTTTTACCCATCCACAAAAGTGCTCAACGCCACTAAAGAAGTTTTCACTTCAAAAAATTATTTACAGATGAGTTCACCTTTCACCGAAATGGTTATATTAATCGGCACAATTTTCATTATTATTCAGATGAAAACCCTCACTATTTCAGAGTCAATAGTCAGGAGAAATGGTCGGTTAATGTTTTTTAATTGAAATTGCTATTTGTAATTTTTAACGGTCTACTAATTTCAAAGAGATTAGAAAAATTGAAAAATTCTGTGAATTAATAGAATTTTTTAAATAAAAAGAAATCTGTAAAAGATAAATATCAACATATTTTTATATAATTAGAAAGGTAATCAAATTCTGCATGTAAAGAAATGAAAAAAATTTGGTAGTCCCATTTAAAATAATCAAGTTACCTTGGATTGAAATTTTGCAAATTGGCGTACCGATTACTTTAAACACGGGTTTGACTTTGATCGTCTTAGTAACACTGTAGAGTCACGGCCTTCTAAGTTTTAAAATAACTGCGATATTCAATTTTTACTATATAGGTATCTAATTTTTGAAAAAATAATGAATTGCTGCTTAACGATTCATTTTAGATACCATGTGTGATACATAAGAACACACTAAAATTGACCGAAGAATCCAAATATGCAATAATATATAGGGAGTTCCTATTAAAAAAACATAACTTTGATATAAATCACCCTGTAGAACAATTGGAATTTTATCGAAAATATTTTTAGGTTGTAGCCTTAGAGATCCTACACCATGCCCCAAAAATGAATTTTAAAAATGTACCTTAATAAACCCGCAATCTTCCACCCACGCATGTCATCAAACTCCGCCTAAACGGCTGCACTGATTCTTCTGAAATTTCGTCTATGCAATTAAGATGACTCGAGAATGGTTTAGATTCACAATTTGTTTCAATATAAAATGTTTTTATAATTAAATTAATAAACTTTAAAAAATAATATGAATGTTTGACATTGCTCTGACGTTTCATATATTATTTCACAGCCTTCTGATATCATGTACATATTACAAATGTCACTCACTGCGCAATTTCAATTTAAAAGTCGCGAAATCATAGTTGCTTTGGATTTAAAAAGCGTCATTTTTAATAATTTAGTTTGGTGAATTAAAATAGTTTTTTAAAGGAGGAAGGAAATAGGAGTATCATAAAAATACATAATAAATTAAAATAAATAAATTAAAAATAATAAAATTTAATAAAAAATAATAAATTATTAATAAAAATTAACAAAAATTAATGAAAATTAATTAAAAATAAAAATTAATGAAAATTAATAAAGCTTAATAAAAATGATTGAAAACAATAAAAAACAATTAAAATTAAAAAAATAATAGAAATGAATAAAAATTAATGAATATTAACAACAATTAATAAAAGTTATTAAAAATTAATAAAAAACAATGAAAATTAATAAAAATTATTAAAAATTAATAAAAAATAATAAAAATTAAATTAATAAAAATTAATAAACATTAAATAAAATTAATAAAAATTTAAAGGGGGATCGGGTCAGCTAGTAAACTATATAACTAGTACATTAAGTAGTATTTTTTTCCTTATTAGGCAAATTAGAGGCACAGTTAGTTTTGAAGTTCTCAGATTAGCATACTTTGGCTTAGCCGAGTCCATTCTATCCTATAGTATAATTTTCAGGGGATGTTCCCCATATATTGACAGAGTTTTCTGTGCACAAAAGAAAATTATGAGATTCTTGGCTGGAGTTTCACCAGAAATTAGCTGCAGAAGGTTATTTGTTGATTTCTCTATCTTAACAGTCCCATCTTTACATATTTTCTGCTTGATATACGTTGAAAAAAGATATAACCATTATATGTATAATAGCCGGTGATAAGACATTGTCATAATACTCGCAGTAAAGTGGAGCTTCTTCAACCATTTTCGAGATTGTTTGTTGGCCAAAATTCCCATGAAAATGGAGACATCGCCTGTTTCAACAAATTTACCAGAATATAAATGGTAACTTTTCAAACATACCTAATGATGATTTATTTTTATATTTTTTTTTTTGTAGGCTTACTATATTTGTATTATTTGACAAGTCCGATAAATGTCTATTGTTATGTGGAGATTTTATGGATGAATGAAGATTATTATTATTATTATTGTTACTGAATAGTTTATAGTTCTGGTTGCTCTATTGCTGAAATCCGACCCGACGGACTGTTCTTGTTGTCTCTTCGAATTTTTGGCATTTTCCCATAGAAAAACTAAAACAGAAGGTTTGAATAATAGGCGGGAATTGTTTCCTTGTTTGCTGTTTATCATATCGCGCTTCACGTGCTGCGATCACTAAATATAAAGCCGTTTTTACACCCATATAATAAAAAAAATTAATAAATGTTAAAGAAATCAATAACTTTACTAATGCAATCTCTTAAATATCACTTTATTACAATATATGATCAAATACGGGGATAATTATTATAAATATATAAAGTTAAAGCTAAATTTGAATATTAAGAAGTGGTGTAAATCTGGCTTTGATAATAAATTAGGTTATGTTGCATGCACTAAAAAATTACATATGTTTTTAGAAAATGTAGGAGAGTAAAATTTAATTAATTATTATAGATTTAAGTAATGTATAGCTGTAAAAATATACTGAGGTTCTAAGGATGTCATTAACTTATAATGCCTTCATCAAATTTACTTGCAAAAATAAATGTAATTAGTGATGTTTTGATTAAACTATCTTTTTTAGAATTTTTTAATGATAAAATTGAATGTGTCGAGGAACCTTTAATAGAGAAACCACGTGTAAGAAACGGGAAGTGTGCACAGGCAATTTACGAGCAGGTATTGTAGAACCTCATCATAGGTTTACACATTTAAAAGAATATGATAAAAAGGCATTTGATATATCCTCAAAAAGAAATTGTTCAATTTTTTGGGTACTATTTATAAATATATTTATCAAATACTACCCAAATATGGACATATAGAATGCATTGTTAAAAAATTAATTTTATATTTTACGAACATGTTAATTTTCCATGGTTCTCTTACCAAGAGCATAAATCAGATGTCTGTTTTTCGAAATTGTTGAAAATTTGTGTACCTTTTATTATAAAAAACTAAAGATATTTCTAAGCATTTAAAAAACAATATAAACCTATGTTAATTATTAATTTTAAGATACACTGCACCTTTATTATTTTGTTTTGTTTTAGATATCCCTGGGTATGGAGACTTTTGCAATGGGCATTGCAACTAAGCTGGACTGAAATAGATGGATAAATGGGTAAAAGGATAAAAGAGTGGTACAGTGCCAGAGTTGCCTAACCAATAAAATTTCAAAATAACTGGTCTTCGTATATGTTTAGGCAACTCAATAGAGCTTGAGAACATTAATGGATAAAGGAGTCAGAAAAAAAATGCTTGACTAAGTGGGTTGCATGAACATTCATTAAAATTTAGTTGCCTGATAAACTTTGACAGAAATTTAGAATAAATAATTTAAAGTTTTTGTAAATCGGACATAAAATAATCTTTTAATTTTACATATATTATTATATTAAAATTGAATTGATCAGGGAAAATTGATTGGCTTAGTAAGTAAAATTAAGATCAAAATGTAGGTATAACATTTTTATATTAAATTAATTGTAAATATGTATTAATTATTTTGTTTTCTGTGAAAAATTACCTATATTTTGTGTAATAATAAGTCAATACTAGGGATTTTTAAAACAATAATTGTATTTATAGATATGACTGTTTTGTTTCTTTTTAATTTTTTTGAAATTATAATTTTTTTAAATTTGTACCCAGTTTTTGTTAATAGTAAAATAATTGTCACATTGTTATCTTACATTTTACTCTACAATAATTTTGTGTGTGGTTATAGTGAATATGAAATATAAAACAAGTGACATATTCCGTTTTTCACCATTTACTTACAATAAAAATTCATTTTACTTATTGATTGTTTCAATTATTGTAAGTAAAAGCTGTAAAATAGAAAAATGTTACTTGAAATTGGTTCAATTTCATAAATTTTGAATCCCGTCATTTTTTAAATCGCTTTACTTAGTAGTTTTCTACTTTACCGACCGTACCGAATTATAGTTCATCATAACGCGCTCAGCGCGCTACTGTCGAGGTCAAACAAACTTGTTACCAACTATTTACAGGGAAAATGGCTACCCTACATTTTTCCTTTAAATGGATCTACATACTGACGCTTCGATCACCTATCTACGTTGCCTGCAACGCCCGCTAGAGTGCGCTGTGCATAACTAGGGGCAACCCTCGTAATAAGTTTTTAATAGGATAATTATTTTATATTAGGACATTTTTAGTTTTATTTTTGCAGTTTGTCGGTATTCAGGGTTTGATAGTTGTATGTCTCTGCCAGGTAGACCTATTTATTAGTTTTTGTTTAGATGAGTGATAATTTAAATACCAGGTTGGTTTAGTGTAAATATCTGTTTTTAACGTGTTGTTTAGGACATTTAATGTAGTTTTTTTCTATTTCAATAGTAAACTAATGCGATATGTATTAAATGTTAGTAATTATGTTAATAACATTTTTTGGGCGAGTAGAACACAATTGTCAACATATCTGTAATAACAAGGTGGTTTGAACTTTTTCTAATTGTATTTTTCAATATCTTCCATGAATAATAGCTATGATACTCTAACGTTTATGTATTTTAATCAGTTTAATTACTTTAATTTATATTCACCAAATGCACCAATTTATTTTATAACTAATTTATTTGTACTCAAAACTACACTAATTTATATTAAACACTAATATTCTAATTAATTTTGACAATTAATTTTTACACATTGATCTCTCGCTATACACTGACTAACTAAATAATCTATTAATATAAAAATGTGGAGGTTCCCGAAGCTTACACAACTTTTTTCGACTATTATAATATGGATCCTTCGCCAAAAAATGAAATTTTGCATCATTCTTCAAATATTCTATGTTAATGACTGGTGATCGGCGTTGTCCATAGTCGTCCCATTAGATGGGGTTTCAGGAGTTGACTTATTTCATATATTCTTGGTAATCAAGAAGTGAAGACCGTAAGGGGCCTAAATGGTAAAGAAAGACGCACAATACTATGGGCGCACCTATCTCTTGTATCATCCCAAGAAACTCACAACCAGTATTAATAATAATAGGCATCCCTGTCCGCACAAGCTCATCAGAGCTTCAGCGTTCACTCGTAAAGAGGTGAATTATAGGGAGAGAAGTATAGGGATTTTTATCAAATTGTTTTTCTTTTATTCTTAGCAATAAAAGAGAAGGATAGCAGCATATCCTATAAAAAGGGAGAAAAGACAAACATGTTTCTATTAATAAACAAATTGAACCATTAAAATAATTGAAATTAAAGTAACAATTTGATTTTTAATCATTTCAAAATATGTATAATAAAATATATTTTAACTAAACTTATTTATTTTAATTCTAAAAAAAAAAAAACACTGCTCGCATAAACCATTACCAAATTAGATTAGGTGTTACGCATAGGTGGATAATTATTATGTAGGTACCTATAGCTGTTTTTTTTTAAGCAGGTTATTTTTATTTTAAATTATTTATCTAACGAACTTCCTACCTATTACTCCAAACAATGCCGTCGTAAATTAACTGCGAAAAACTATATTATTCGAACCGATTTAAACAAAAATAGATTAGAAAGAGATGAAAAAAAAAACGAACAGCAATCAGTGTCGGGTCAAACGCGCAGGATAAAATATAAATGGACTTTATTTTGTGATGGTTTTAAATTAAAAGGAATAATAAATATCCGAGTAACGTCGATACCTGCATAAGAATAATTGGAGAAATGTTCGGTGAAATTGGAGTAACTCTAATGTATCCAAATTTTAAAAGAAATTCTTCCCGGCCAACAGGTCTCGAAAGATCCAGCAGTGTAAAAAAATAATATTACAAAGAATTGAGAACTTCCTCCTTTTTTGAAGTCGGTTAAAAATAGCCCATTATCAGTAAAATTTTAAACTGTAAGAGCACTTACTGCTGTATTTTGCGAGAACCATTGGACTGGAGGAAATAATTAATTTAAATAACCTCAAATTTGATTAAAATTAAAATATAAGAAATAAAAATTTTGTGACTATAATTTACTCTGTACTTTGGTCTTAGATTTATAAAAATGTACTCAATTCATTACATATACAGCGTAATCTACATCCTAAAATAGAAGTAAAAGTTCATATAAAAATAGGTCGAGATACAGGGTTTTACAAGTGAAGTCCTGATGGCACATTTTTGTAAATATTTCTAAAATTTCTTTTGTCACCGGTTTTCCAAAAAAATAACTGAATTATCGATTATTTTCAAATAATCCTTTTTTTCATATTTCCTTTAAAATTGATTATTCGATTATTTTTGAAAAATCGAAAATAATCGATTATTAAAAAGCTGATTAACCGATAAATCGATAATTCTAAAAAAATAACCGAAATATCGATTATATAAAACAACCGATTATATTCGATTAATCGAATATTTTCATATAATCTATTTTTTGTATTTTCTTTAAAACAAATTATTCGAAAACCTTTGAAAAATATTCGGTCATTCGAAAATAATCGATTAATCAAAAAAGCCAATTAAACGATAAATCGATTTTTCTAAAAAAAAAAAAAAAATCGATTATTTTCAATCAATCGATTATTTTGAACAAATCTAATTTCTTTTTGTATTTCCCTTAAAATCGATTTTTACATTATCTTAAAAAACTAAAATAATTTATTGAAAATAACTGATCAATCGATTTTCATAAAAAAAAATAACAGAATAATCGATAAATCGATAACTCCCGTTAGTCACATTGTTAATTGTGCGTTTTACTTTGTTATAAGACTTAAGATTCAAATGTCACTTCCGATTTGACCGCAAATAAAATGAACCTTAAAATTTTAAGTAGGTCATCCTGTATTTTATCTAATATTCTTATAAAACTACCTTATAACAAAATTTCGCTAGCAACTATGCTTCTTTACTTCTTATTTATCTATCAAAAAGGGCTAAAAACCACCTTTAATAAATATTCTTATAAAACTACTTTTTAAAAACAAAATTTCGTTAGCAACAATGCCTATTTATTTCTTATTTAAATGAAATGTTCAAAATTTTGACCTTTTGTAAATTTATGTAAGTACTATGAAATCTGTTTTCAGAAAAATATTTGATGCTTAATATTTATTGAAACCCCTTAATGCAGATCTGAAGTATTCAGCCCAAAGGATCATGGCGGCTTTATGTCAAAACGTTAATAAATATTTACCGCTGAAAACTAATATATTTCTTATTTTTCATAACATTGGCACTTATATTTGTATATACAATTTTTTCACGATACATCGTGGCCTTTTCAACTTAAAAGTGAATAACTAAAACACTTTAAATTGCTAATAACACCAACAAATAAATCAAAAAACGGTGGTTCATGATGATTCATTCACGCGGAGATGAGCGTAGAATAGAAATTTCGGAGCAATTCGGGTGGCGTCGTGGACACAATGATTTTTATTTGGTGGGTTACTTAAGGTTGGAATAGATAACATGCGCTATGTGCAATGTTACATCTACGGTCTCTTTAATCTAAGCGTTTAGTCCATTAAATAGAGCGTACCAAATTTCACCTATTTATCTTTAAAAATTTAGAAAATGTTTACAAAAATGTATCATGAGGACTTCACTTTTAACACCCTGTATCTCGGAAATAAAACGTTTTACTCCTATTTTGAGATATAGATTACGCTGTTAAAACATGACCGTCTAATTTCGGGACACCCTGTAGGTACCGAAACAGCATCGCTTAGGGCTGTATTGCAATCGGCAGTGTTGCAGTTTAAATGGACATTTTTCCTGGTGCGAATTTTGGATGGATACAATATTTTTCAGGAATTTTGTTAATTCACTTTTCACCCTTGTTAGCTCCTATAAACAAGTGTAACTGACACCATTTCGAGGTAATCTTATTAGATATAACTAAGTCATTTAGTGATGGCCTTATTATTCATATACTTGTTATACATAGGTTAGGTTGAAAATAAGTAGAAGGCGATGATTCTACTGCGATCCAGATGCATCTATTATTTATTGTGGCTCATGTCTAACATACAGGAGAAAAATAAAAAAAAATAAATATTGATTTTTCACTATTTTATCAGTTTATACCTTTGCACGCCGCTGACTCATACCTATTGGTATTTAATTTTCAAATGTTATTCTCGTTTCGAACCAGCTAACAAACGTGTATTACGTGGCCAACACACCAAACTATCACGGGTAAAATAAATATTTAAAAAACATTACTCACCACTTGAAAAGATAAACTTTATAAATAGTATATTAGACCTGATCAAACCGCATGTTATATGTAAATTACTATTTTATTAGTTTTCAGTATTGTAGCAGCCCAACACCTAAGTATGTACGTAGAATAATGAATACCTTTTCATTAAAGTAGGTACACATAAAAATAATTTACGGAACCAATCCAAAGATTTTCATAACTTTTAAACCATTATTTTTTGTCGACACAAACATGAAACATGACATGTTTTTCTAATATTCTTGTCTGGTATAATAATGCAAAAAAGTGGCATAACATCTTCCATCAGGATTTAAAAGTTATGGCAATTTTTGGGTGTACCCTACATTATTTTGATGTTTTCAGTGCTAACAAGGATCAAATCTTCTAGCCTGCTTTCGTTGTATTAAAGTGAATAATAAAAAGCATTCATATACGAGAAGAAACGAAATAGTGTGTTATCAGTTTGAGTCACCGATAACGATCATACAGGACCTACCGGCAACCTGTATATAGAAGTCATTAAATAAACAACTTTTTCAAATAAGTTTTTTAAAAAAACTCAAAAATAAGATAAAGAATTAAAAAATATATATAAAATGATTAACTTCAAATTAATCAAAATGACTAAAGTGTGTTCACTTGTCATATCACGTTCTTAATTGTTATGTAAAATTTAATGTCGTCGGCGTAAATTAAAGAATCAACATCAACTATATCCACGATGTCATTCACGAAAATGTTAAACACCAACGGGTATAGATTTGATCCCTGAGGAACACCGGAGGTGGCAGAATACTGATCAGATTTAAATCCATTTAATTGAACGTTTTGTGTAATGTTGGTGAGATATGATATAAGAAGCCGAATAAGATTGTTTAAAGTCCAAAAGAGGCTAGTTTTTTTACCAAAATACCGTGGACAAAGCTGATCAAATGCCTTTGTCATATCCGTATAAATAACATCTGAGTTCGGTTGTCAATGTTTTCTGAAATATACTGCAAATTATGGAGAGAATTGTAACTGTTGAGCGAGCTTTTACAAAGCCATGTTGTCGATCCGATATTATGTTTTATTTCCTTTTTTATGTATGGAACAAACCTTAGACTCTTTCCACACTGACGGTATGGTTTTAGTCCGGATGCAGGTATTTATGAGTACAGTTTAAGGATGAGCCACTGCTACAGCACAATTTTTTAAAAGGAAAGCAAGAATATGGTCAGGCCCAGTGGTCCGCTTGGCCTTTACTGATTTTAAATTAAAATGTAGTTCAAACAAAGGTAACGGGATTATCATAGCAGCAAAAGAAATAACCAGAAACAATATCACTGGAAGGAACATGCTCATCTATACCGATGACAGACAAGCACTACTCACCCTGAACAGACCACGAATTTACTCATGGTTAGTACTAGAACGTCACGAAGCTTTGGCCGAAGTATCCATCAAGAATGTGGTCACCTTAAGATGGATCAAAGGTCACGTCACATCGAAAGGTAACCGTCTTGCTGATTCAGTAGTAAAGGAAGCAGCCAACCAAATACTTTTTGGACCTGGCCCTTCTATTGGCCTCACAAAATCGGTAGTAACAGACCTAATCAAAGAACATTCCCTTGTGAAATTCAAGGAAAAATGGGATGCAACAAGAAACTGCAGAGTTGCCAGGGAGCTCTTAAGTTATCCTGACAACACTGCAGCAAACAAATACTTGACTATAACTAGACAGGGCTGGAACTCTGTGTCATGTAGAATTCTACTTATCGCTTTCTACAATATATTCTTTTGTGGCACTCTGTGTAACATAGCGGAAAACCAACGAGTATATACTTACTACAGGATAACTAGATTCATAAGAAACCACATTGCGATATTTCCCGTGCGGTTGATAACGTATTTATCACAAAAGAAAGTAATCAATTCCATTGTAGAAAGCGATAAGTAGAATTCTACATGACACAGAGTTCCAGCCCAGAATCTGCGCCTAGTCACAGGCATTCTGACTGGTCATTGCCGAGTACGAAAGCATCTCCATATCATGGGGCTGTCAGAATCCGCACTCTTCCGAGGGTGTGAACAAGAAGATGAGACCATCGAGCATATCCTTTACGATTGCTCGACGCTCTCATTTATAAGAAGATTTGTGTTCGGCGAGTATCGGCTAACACAGGCCGATATAAGAGAAGCACCTCTTGGCGACGTTGTCAACTACATTAAATCTGTAGGCTGGCTCACGAGCTAGGAGGTGCCTATCATCTCAGAAGGATGCACAATGGGCCGGCCTAATGAGGCCTAAGTGCCGTGTGTAACGTTTAAATTTGGCCTTATAGCGGTTTTTCATAAAACTAGGAATAAGCTAGTTTTTATCAGTGTTCAGTAATTATTTAATGGGTCCTTCTATACCCGCATTTAAACCACTGTGCTTTTGGATCGATATGCGAACCTCTGATTTTGTCCTCACCGTCGAAAGCGATTCAGGGGTCCCTCTGCAACACTCTGGGTGAGCATGTGGTTGCCCTGTATTCAAGATGTCGGTCTAGCGTTTCCGCTCTGACATTAATTGTGGGTATTACAATTGATCGTCATATGAGATGGGATCTACAATGTAAGGAAATAGTAAAAAAAATAAGAGGTCATTTGCCAAAATTTAGGTATTTAAAGGAAATTCTTGAAGTTGAGGAATTAAAAGTCTTGTATTTCTCACTGGTTGAGTCACTGCTTTCTTATGGTATTTTAGGGTGGGGTGGAGTAAATGACTGTTTCTTAAATAGTGTTCATATTGTACAAAAATGGCTTTTAAGAATCATATTCCAAAAAAATATTTTATTTTCCTCAGATCAATTATATCTAGATGCCCAAGTAAAAGATGTACGACAAATTTTCGTTCAAAAAATATTGTTTTTTATATTTCAAAATAAAATAAAATTTGTACATCATGAACACTCTTATAATACTAGGAGATATGAAGGGATCGTTTTCCCACGAAGTGAAAAAACTATCGGGAAAAGCAATACTAACTATTTAGCCCCAAGAATTTACGTGCTGTTATCTAATGATATAAAAAACTCAAAAAGTTTTAATTTATATAAAAATCGAATTAAAAAATGGATTATGGAAACAGAGAGACGATTTTTTACCGATATAGTAAATCAAACTCTACAGTGACAAAAGTAGCCATTTCAAGAATATGTGTCTGCAAGATTATGTGTCTGATGTTTTAATTTTAATTTTAACTTACCTCTATTTTGTCCTTATACCCCGAATGTGTCTTAAACTGGATTTGACAATATTTTTTTTTTTTTTCACTGGGTTTGACAAAAACCCTGTTTGTGTCGCCCAAAAAAGGCAAAACAAACTGTATTAAGGTCACAATACAAGTAGTTCTAAAAACTACTTCTGTGGCTTAACTTTGTTTATTCACCCTCTACTTAGTATGTATTATTTTAATGAGGTAGTTACTAAGTCTTTTTAATAATATGTTACTTGTATTTATCCTAACTTTTATGTATCTATCCTTATATTTATATTTACTATTGAATTTATGTACTGTACTGAATTGAATTGAATAAACATTATTATTATTATTATTATTATTATTATTATTATTATTATAGTTTGGGGTAGATAGGACCTCTATTTGAGTTTAGTTAGGCTATTTATTGGGTTTTAGAGGTTTGTTTGGTTATTTTAGCCCTTTCTGTCAAGAATTTATTTCGTAATAGAGGGCGCTGATGGGACATCTATTTGTCGCTAAGGTATGTTGGTATTACTGGTTTGGGAGATGTCAAATGACGTTGTTCCGTCTTGCTCTTGCTGGAAATTTCGAGATTGATATTCGACACGAGGTTTTGATTTGGAAGGTACTGTTTCGAAATTTATTGGAAGTCGTTTCAATCCATTTGGGATATTGCGAAGCAACCTTTTTGTTTTAAGTTACAACAGTGTGGATTTGGTAGTATTTTTTTTGGTGAACACATGTTGTAGGAGCTCTTAGGAGGATATATTTAACCACGTGTTGAATCTCATCGGTAAGTTTTCTTTTACGCAGTACTTAAAGTTATGACGTATTATTTCTTTTTTTGTAAGGCCTTCGTCTTTTATTTCAGTGCCCACATATATATGTAGTCTTTCTGAATAAGCCGTTCACGAATTTGCCGTTCAATTTGATCTGGTGCATCGTTTTGTTCCTCCTTTTGCGGATTAAGAAAAAAAGGGGTAAATATAGCTTTGATTTTAGTTAGAATGCTTACTTAGACCTAACCCTAGGTTATGTTCTTTTCGTTGTATATATTTTCAGTATATGGGATTGACTATTAGGGGTAGTATCTTGAAGTCTAAGGGTGTAATTTGCTTATTAAATGTAATTGTTGGGTAGAACTCGCTTCACGAGCCGTCTATCTTTTTGCTTTGTAAATCTGAAGATTACCTACATAAATTAATAAGCCGAACTTAATTTAACTAGTAAACGTTGAGTAGTTTTATCTATTTCTAGAACTCGCTTCACGAGAAGGCTATGTAGGTACCTTATTATTTAATTTTAACTTCTTTATATAACCAGGGATAAATAGTTATCGCTGTGTTTTATCTTAAACGTTTTCTTTAGGGTTCTTGTGACGGGCACACACTTCTTGTGACGGGCCAACACTTCTCGTGACGGGTCAGTATTCTTGTGACGGGCTGATACTTCTTGTGAAGGGCCAACACTTCTTGTGAAGGGCTGACTAGCACCATCTTGTGACCAGCTAGTACTCCTTGTGATCAGCTAGTAATCGTCTAACGGGCTACCAACCTTTACGACAGGCAGGTTGATTTGTATGCCGAAGTAGGACATCAACCGTCTACTAGAGCAGCTGGGAAGAAGTCACGTTGTACCGCAAGTTTTGCTATCTTATTTTTTTTTATATTACGTATTACTATTTAATCTATTTTATTGGGGGGTGTTATTAGTACGTGTTTTAATCTAAACCTAATGTAAACGAGGTTTAGGGGTGTATGGTTTACAGTACATTTTTATTAAACCCGAAACACGTCACCAAGAGCTCTTTGTGGGGTATATTCTTAAGGGTAGTTAATATTTTTAATAAGTAATGGAGTTTTACATGTTTTTACCCCTAGCGTCCGTCAATGGTACACTTTTATTTGTTTATTTGCTAAATACAGTACACACCTCATGTGTTACATTTTTACGATTACCCCTAGTCCCATTTAATGATTTTTAAGTTTAATATAGCGTTTTAGTTGTAAATATTACTCCCAGTGATACTGGATTACTGTTAATAGTTGGGGAATCTGATAGTAATGTACTAAGTGATTTAGTTGTTATTAATTTGGTAAATATTAGTATATTTCATAGTGTGAACGAAGTTGACCCCCATGTCAACACGAGTTATATTTATATTATTAAACTTGGGTATATATTGAACTTAACTTATTATTTATCCCCACTTGCTAACTGTCAGCATCTATTTTTATGGTAAAGTAACTGATATAATATAAGAGGAGCATACTCGATTTGTAGCCGCTTGATGGCCTTGTAGAGATGCTATAGTTTCCCATTTTGAATTTGGTAGTGAACTGTCACATGGATTGTTAGATGTGAGGTTAAACTCCTGGCGCCCACTCACAAACATCACTTTTTCTACGACTCACCCCCTTCTTCACTGTAAGTCGGCATCCAACTTTGGATTGACATAAATCCCACCTCAGGTGCTTAGGCACAGAAAGTAGGTAGCACGTGGGGGTAACCCACCCTTCACACGTTACAGATAGATACAGAAAGTATCTAATACTTGGTTTTCTAAAAAGCTAGTAATGTTTAAGCGATGCATGTGGCTTTCGTTTATCGGGACATTTGTGGCTGAACACTGCACATAAGATTTACTAAAAAATGTAGCAAAGCCATTTAATCTGATGGATTAAGAAAAAAGTTACCTTCATAGATCATGGTATTACCAACTTTATTGGATCATTTTTTATTATTGATGTAAGCCCAGAATTTATTGAAATTAATCGATATTTCTGATTCAGCTTTGTCAAGATATTGTTTATAGGCTCCGTCGACATCAACTTTAACTTGACTTCTTATGCGTCTAAACTCCTCAAAAGCATGAATATCATTCTCTCTCTTATACTTATACTATATAAATATTCCATGTCTATAAATGCTACAGGTACTGATAAACAGTATCAGACTGATGTATAGGTGATTGGGGCTAACTGTATTTCTTGTCGAAATTTAATTATTAATGTAAATATGGAACACAAAAAGTGTCCAAATAACATACAGTCTGCTCTACTAAAAAGTTGACCAGAATGACATAGTACAGTTTACCTCTGAGGTACTGATTCCTATTAAAAAAATGTAAAAACTTTGACTTTATAATCCTTTTATTGTACCTATTTTTTTAGTCTATTATGTTGTTTTAACCTTGGTCATATTATTATTATACTCTTCACACAGTAGTCTGTGTAGAGTATTATAGGTTTACTTTGTTCGTCTGTCAGATGTCACTTTTTTTGTCTGCACGATAGCTCAACTTGAAATTTTTAGCTCTATAAGGAGAATCCCTTTGATTTTGAAAAAATCTGATTAAAAAATAATCCCAAAATATGAAGAAAAGTCAGCTGACTATAACTAAAAATGTTTATAGATCGTTTTCAACGTATTAAAAACAAAACAAATATTACAGTAATAAAAATATTCATTAATAGTTGTAGTGCGAAAATTGAACACCCATTTTAAATTAATACAAGCCGCCACTGGTTTTTGGATTCCAGTGATGTACTTAAGTATCAGCGTCTGTCAGTAACTTAGAAAAAATAAAAGGTCATGATATGCATCCAAAAATTTCAAAATATTTTGAGAAATTCGTTGCCACAATCAATTTTTGGTATAGAAAACGAAATGAAATCAAATTTGACAGCAGCTGGAAAAAATTTAGTTACTATTGAACGATATTAGGAAACGTACAATTAGTAACTATTTCTATCATGGCTAGCCTCCCTCGTATCTACTTTTAATAATTCTACTACTGCATAAAATAATTATTGAGGCTATTTCAAAGCTTATTAATAACAGTAACCGATTCTATCGAAATAATTGCTCAATCGAGAATTACGAAACGAATATATTTTTAAATACATGCACTTTTAAATACATAAACTAAAAATACGAACTTTCTAGTATTATTTTATTGATATTAATATACATGAGTGATTGTTCATCGTTGTCTGTGAAACAATGGATAAAACGAATTCCTGAGTGTTGCGTGATGATATTCGTTAGCTGCTGTTGATGACCTTCCCAATAAAACTCCAGAAGTGATGGTTATTGAAGAGTTTATTGGTTATATTTGTTTTTAGATAGGCATTCAGTTTGTTTCGAAATATCTGACCTCCTAAGATAAAACTTGTAAACTAAGCGTAACTAGATGAATGTTGTGTGTACAAGATGGATTAAAAATTTCAGAGGAACAAAATCTATTCAGGTAGCATAATAATATTAATTTCAATCACAGTATCGTTGAAAATTTAATGTTTACAATTTGTAACGATAAAGTAAAATATAAAACAACGTGAATACTCTATTACTTCAGAAAATAAATTTTAATATTTCAGTCAGGGTACTCTGTAACGACTCCTTTCTATTTTAATAGCAGTTAAAATATTTTCGTATTCATTAACTAAATTTTAAAATTCTTTATATAGATTATTAGAAATAATCATTTTTAAAGTTAATTTTTTCCTCCGTGTTTCATACATTATTTTTTATTTGAATGTGCACATAGATATTAAAAAAAATATAGAAAATTAAATCCGAAATGATATTTTTTCTTATAACTGAGATGGCTGTGATCGATAAGAATGACTATAGTCTAGAGAAGAAAGGAGTGCAGTAATTTAATTAGCAGAACGTAGTACATGGTAAAGTGGTCGATATTTTATTTATACCTCATACTTCAATACTTATTTGTAGTTAAAATGAAAATTTAAATACATCTGATCGGCCTAATAAAAGTTTTCGTTTAGATTTAATCATGTTTCCATGGTTTTTACTGTAATAAACCTTTTCTTTTAACAGATAAGACCGTATTTTGATTGATTCCTAATTTTGTATTATAGAAATGGCGAGTGCGTTAGAAAATATCGCAAGCACAAGTACGCGTAAACGATACAAAGCATTATCTTTGGAAGAAAAATATATGGCACTTAATGTATTTAATATTCTTTGAAAAGACTTTGTTTCACTTTCTGTGAATGAAATAGCCAGTAAATGTGAGACATATACTGGAGTATCTTATCGGACAATGTACAACATTATTAAAGAAGATACAGTTATTGGAGAAGTCTCACATCCGAAAAAGCCCACAGAAAGAAACAAGACCTTTATTGAAACTTGGGTAAAGAACGTAATAAGGCAAATGGTATATTCTTTATATTTCGAAATAAAATTCCTACACTTAAAAAAATTACACTAAGAAATAGAAAATAGCCCTACTATTCCAAATATATCATATTTTCATCTGTAAAAAATATTACATGAATTAAATTTTCGTTACAAAATACGTGACAGAAACAGCTTTTTAACAGAGACATAATAATTTAAGGAAAATAGCGAACGCAAGGAATCAGCATAAACAGGTATTTTATTTAGATGAACAGGGGTAATGCTGGAAACATTTGGCAAGATATCTCCATCAAAACTAAAAATCCAACAGAAAAAGGAAATCGTTTAATAATAACCCACATTGGAAGTACCGTTGGATTTTTGCCAGATGGTTTATTAATGTTCGAGTCAAAGAAAACAAAAGACTATCATAAAGAAATTGTTGGCCCTATGTTTGAAAATTGGTTTCAGAATATTATAAAAAAAATTTCAGCCAAATCCGTTAGTGTTTTGGATCATGCATCTTAACACAGTCTACTAAAGGAATTACTACCTACAATACGAAGTAGGCTGGAATTTGCAACAATTATTATATGGGATCCTGGAGTATTAATTAAACTTAAAGAAACTTTTTGAGACTGTCCAAAATAAATTTATTGCCTGTCTGCACTATAAAAAATTCGGTCATTCTCCTGACCAAACCTCTTACGAAATAATAAGAAAGGATTTTAAGTTAGTCAAATTAGAAAAACGAAGAATTAACCATAAATTATTGTTTTTGTATAAACTGCTAAATATTAAAATATATTGTGAATTCTTACTATCGGAAATTAAATTTTATATCCCAGGTCATGTCGTTCGACCTAAGAACAAACTTTTCTTTATACCAAAACACATGCTGCTATTGGATAATATCTGCTGCATATACAGGGTGAGTCATAAGTAATGGGTAAATTGTAATTGTAGAAGGCAAAAATAAAAATATTTTACTTAACAACAATGGGTCTGAGATCGCTCCTTTCTGATCTACAGGTTGTTAAAGTTGAAAAAAAAAATATTTTTGTTAATAAAGAAGCCATTTTTTGAGATACAGGTTTGAAAATTGGGGTAGTTTTATTTTTTATAAGGTCAAACAAGATTATGTTATTAGATTTGAGTTATCTCGTAGATGTCGCCACATACGCCATATTGAAGAGAAGAAAACAGCTTTAAATTTTTTGTCTCTCATTAATTAACAATTTACGTATTACATTTAGAAAGGCTTATCATTTCTGTATAAAAAAGTTATACTTCTTTGATCTTTAAAATATTAATCTTTTTCGAGATATTTGAAAGTTTGTAATTCACCACCTGATCGCTGGGCCATGGTAACCAAAAAATGTATATTCCCCTAATTGAAATCAATTCATAAAAAACGTTTAAATAATAATATCGTATCACTTTTCACACAAGTGATGTACAATATTTTTCCTAGGACCACAAAATAATTTCATTAAAAAATGTAAAACCAGGTTATTATTATAATAATTAAAATGTATTTAAAAAAATAACAATAATCGTATTTATTCAATTTTCATATTTTCTAAACAAAAAAAAAACTGAAAAACAAAAAAAAAAATAAAAAAAAAATAGAAAAAAACAAAAAAAATGCTGTCCCCGCAAGGATTTGAACGCGGTCGCTAGCCAGGTCTCAAATGGCAAAGTTGATAAAGTTTGATACTCTACCACCTGAGCTAATAGGCCTTGCGTCAATTGAATGATCTAATCGGTTATGTGTTTAACCAGAATAAAAAGCAAACATAACTTAGTTATTTTAAAATTATTTTAATAATAATATCTAGGATCTAATTTACAACAATTTCAATAATTTAACAATCATATCGATTTTAGTATTAATATGGACATTACATAGATCAAAATAGAAATGATGCGTTTGACATTTTGCGGAAAGTAGCATATTCGCACACGGGTGGAAAGTAAATTCTTATTCATACGCGTGTGATATAGAGCACTTTCCAATAGGACTATATAATGTGATGTGTCACTTTCCTAAGTGGTCGTAGGAAAAAAGTCCTCCTAAATCCTTGAAGGCAGAATTACTCGCAAAAACAAGGCAACATAAAAACAAATTCAAAAAATATATTATTGACGAGATGGCCCGAGAAAAAGGAATTGAAATTCTAAGAGTGCCTCCTTACCACGCAGAGTTAAATCCCATTGTACGGATCTGGTTACAATTAAAAGGTTATGTTTCTCGAAACAATACATTTAAATTACCTGATGTGCGAAATTAGTTTTTGAAGGCAGTTTCAGAACAATGAAAAAAATGCATTGATCATGTTAAAAAGGTGGAAAATTAATTTTGGAAAGTGGATATAGCAATGGAAAACTTAATAGACCCTATAATAATAAACTTTAGAAAAAAACAATACCAGTAGTTATAGTGAAGACAGTGACTTTTAAAGATAGTTCTTGAACGTTTAATTTTTTTAGTTCTTGAACGTTTAATTTTTTTTTTTAGATGTTAAGTGTTACTTTTAATGCCTAAAGATTGTAACGGTTGGAACCGTTTTCGTTATTTTGACGCAAACATCTCTACTCTAATGTCATTTGTCGTTTATGCCTTGCGTCAAAAGTTCGAATTCATTTCGATTTGTATCTGTCAACGAATAAGTTGATTTAAATTTTTAATTATCTTGGACATCCGATCTACTAATTGTCTTTTAATATTCTTATTGGCCGTCTGATTTTATAAGGTAAGCTTTAATACCGATATTTTGTTGAAAATATATATTTTGTACAAGAATTTCTTAAATGAAATATAAAATTTTAAACATAACCTCAATACATGAATAACACATGATAACACGTTTTATATAATTTTATATATTATTTTGTTTGGAAGAGATATTATGCTTTACTATATTTAAATATGTTAAATAAGATTTTTCCTTTTCATATTAATTTTAGTCTCTGTGAAATTATTCTCTTAATAATTTTGAATCGTTCATTTAATAGTAAAAGGCATTTTATCTGGTTCCTGTGCAAATTTCCTATTTCCTTTCTTAATATTTTTACCTTTTCCTTGTAGCCTGGCTATATCTAGACGGTTTAATTCAAGATATATCTAAAATTGTTTATAGGGATTTCTATCAAGAAGTTTATTTCAAGTTATATCAAGAGGTTTAGTTCGAGTTACATCTAAAGAAGTTTCTGGAGATTTAAGTTTATGAAGATTTATACCTAAGAGTTTGGTGCTATCCGAAGAGTATCATTCGAGTCCCTTTGAAGAAGGCCTATGTAAATCTCGCCTTGTATACTACCTCCTGTTATAACAGATAAGTCTATTTTTTTGAATAAATCATCTAAATTTGAATAAGTAAATCTCTGTGAATTAGAATTTGTTACTGCCTTATCTAAAGCTTGGTTTAAATATAATATCTTAATGGTTAGTGATTTTCTATATTTTTATCACTAATCTATAATCAAGTATAATAAGTTTTAAATATAGTGGTGCCCAACTTCTTTTTTAAGGTAATACGAGTTATTTAATAACCTGACCCACTCCCAAAATCATTTGAGCTTAAAACACTATAAAAATAGATAAAATAACAAGTATCACATTACAAGATTAAAAAAAGTTTAATCCCATTAACAAAATATAATCCTCCTTGTTTATTTATTGGTTAAATTTGAATCGTTCAATGTTAAGGTGCAACAATTTTGTCAGAAGCATAAGGTTTATTTTAGTTTTTGGTAAATATAACTTTTTTCATTCAAAATTTAATCTACGAAGTGCGTATATACAATTTTATATGCCTTATTTATATTATAGAAACTTATTTTGCAAAGTGGAATATGACGTTATATCCACACTTTCACTGCACTCCTCTTTTATTCAGACTATGGGTAGGTACATTCTTGATAACAATTGAATAATTGCTGTCATGTCAGTGTGCTTATATTATTTTAGGTTATTAATATTAAATAACTAATTTAAAAATAATTTATGACTATCACTAATTTATAAAATAAAATAAAGAAAAAAACAAGAAAAAGATTTAATTTAATTTGTCCCCATCGTAGATGTGAATCCAGGCCTTATATCAATCGAGGAGCAAAACTTTTGCTTTAATACTCGTAATTAAATTGACTTCATCACATAGTTTTATTAAAATTAACGAATTATTTATAATTATAGACGAAATAAAAATAGAAATGGTATTATATATCAATTCAACACAAGAGTAATTCATCTTAATGTATATTTAATCTCAATAACTAAAAAATATACTGACAATTAGTTTGACAGAATTGTCACTTATTTAAAATTTTAAAAATGATAGTGGCTGGGTGACCAAAATATGAACTGTGATTGGTGGATTTCATTTTTTTTGCAGTGTTGTCACTACCTAGAATATTCGTTCAGTTGAACGCAATAGCATACTTTTTCGTTTTGTAGTCTGTGCTAATATCCAGTTGTTCATAGTATATTTTCAAATTCTCTTTTCGATTATGTGTTCTGTCCGAAATACGATATTTTATAACACATTCGAAAAAAACAGTATTTTTTATTTTCAGTTTACTTGTTATTACTTCTGGCTATAATTTTTTTTCTATTTCTAAAACAGTAATCCATCTTCACGCACATCAACAATTAAATGCAATCATTTAATAAGATTAAAACTGAATAAACTATAATTAAATTGATTTGATATAAGCTCATTGACATGTCAGAAATTATTCAATTGTTATCAAGAATATACCTACCTTCTTATAGATCACAGCCATCTCAGTTATAAAAAAAATTGGAAATATTATTCCATATTTAATCTTACTAATAGACCGTCAGATAGTGACTGATTTAGGTGCCCCATTTTCGCATACAAGCCTCGAAGAGGGTTGAAAAGTAGATCGATGTAAAGTGGAATAAAAGGAAATTTACGAGTGGCCCCTGGGGATAATATATGGAAAATTCGATTTTCCTTAACAGAAATAAAAGGTGTTTTTGCTCATATTTCCACGCAAGCCGTGACCACTGAATGATTAATTTATAGAAATTGGCTTTGGAAAACTAAAGGCTTGACTGTTGCTAAATGGATGAAATAAGGGCATAATCTTGTAAAGAAAAATCGATATTTTAACCGATTTTTCTTCATAAGCCCGTCGAAAGTATGAAAACATACATACATCGTCACTAGCCCGAAATTACCGCAATTTTTTCTTTATTTTTGAGTTATTTTTTCATGCAAGCCTTTGTAACCATAGAATTTTATTAATGTGTTAGACGTAATAAGAAAATTGGCATGAGTATTGGATGTGGACGGAACAAAGGCTTGCGTCGAAAAGTTGAAGGAAAATTGTATGGAAAATGCTACCATTTTCTCACGCTAGCCGTTTGTCATATGTCATAGAAAAAGTGATTATAATACATGGTCATCATATTAATTATATATAATTTATTTAACAAAAAACTGACAAAAAAATATCTAGAAGTTTGCACAATTTTCCCACACAAGCCGTTTGGCATATGCTTAGAAAAAGTGATTCTAAGACGACTATACCGGGTGTTCAATTTAAAGTGTTACAGTTAAATACCGCCGAAAATATGCATTTTATAAAAAAAGTTTCAGACAAAAGTTTTATAGTTTTTTGGGGGAAACATTTTGGTTAAATTCATTTTTTTTATAGCTGGCCATAATATGGCCATATCGAGGTAAACTTTTTTTTCAAATTGGAACCCAATTTTTTTGTTACATATTCTTAAAGCTTATAAAAAATAAGTAACTTTTAAACAAAATATTTTTTTATTGGACTTTTACTTATTGAGTAACACCTCCTTGAAAATTTTGCTGCGCGAAAAAAAGTTGGCCATATTATGGTTAGCTATAAAAAAACTATTTAAGCCAAAAATTTTTCCCTAAAAAAACCATAAAACTTTCGTCTGAAACGTTTTTTTACAAAAGGCGGTATTTAAATGTAACACTTTAATTTGAAAACCCGGTAAAACAAAAGGCTTGAGTGTCGGACATGGTCATCATATTAATTATACATAATTTATTTAACAAAAAGTTGACAAAAAAATCTAGAAATGTCCACCATTTTCCCACACAAACCGTTTGGCATAGTGATTTTAAGACCCTATAATGAAAGGCATAAGTGTCGAAAATGGAACATATTATTTATTTAAAAAAAATCTGTCAGAAAATGTACAAATGTTTATGCAGGGTTATTATTTTAAATGAATCATTTAGCATACATTTCCTTCTCGTATAAGTATAATAACGTTTTATATTATGAAAATAATGCGCAGGATATGGGTCTTCATATTATGGTTTTCATATAAAAAAATATACAATCTATTTAAAAAATATTGGTAATGAATTTAGTTAATTCTATTAATAAGTTTACAAATTAAATTATATACAAAGTGATTTTACGATATACATCAATTTGTAGAAGTTTCTGCATTCCATATTTTTCTTAAATTTTGATAAACATTCACTGTCAAATAATATAATATTCTACTGGGTGGATTGTTTGCAAATAAAACAGCTCATCGTGTCTGTTTTTCCTGAATTTTCAACCATGCTACACCCAAATAACTGTAAATTAACTATAAGTATTTATTTAAATTAATGGAATATTAGAATTCGTCATGTAAAAACAAAATTAAACTAAAAACCTAAATATCACCCTGAATTATCTAAATATCAATAACAACCTGTGACTTCAATTTTGACCAAAGAAAGTTTAAATTATAAAAATAAGAATAATTAATAATGCACTATAATTATTTAATCCGATAATTTGTATGTTTAAGCCAGTGAAATAATTTATCATAATATTATATACCTATCAACTTATCAAAAATTATAGGTACATCAACATTTTCTAATCGAGTTCAAAAAAATTAATAAATAAAAATTATTAAATATTAATAAAAATTATTAAAAATTAATAAAAATTAATAAAAATTAATAAAAATTAATAAAAATTAATAAAAATTAATAAAAATTAATAAAAATTAATAAAAATTAATAAAAATTAATAAAAATTAATAAAAATTAATAAAAATTAATAAAAATTAATAAAAATTAATAAAAATTAATAAAAATTAATAAAAATTAATAAAAATTAATAAAAATTAATAAAAAAATTGCATTATATTGCATGAAAAAAATTCTCTCGAGTAACGAACTGTTATTCACTTTTATTCATTTATTGAGATTTGGGAAATTCCAGCGAAGCGGGATCGGGTCAGCTAGTTTTCTATATTTTTTAATATCCATAAACCATGAACACATTCGAAGAAAAAATAATGCATGAAACACGGACAAATGTGTTGCCCGAAAAAATCAACTTTCCAATAAAAGGTTTTTTTGACATTTAGTTTCAATGTTAAAAATGGAATTATATCAGAAGCGTGTTAAGTGATTCACTTTTAACACTAGTGTCAAAAGTAAACTGTCGCCATAGAAAAACTGTCACTTATACATTTCAAATTGAAACTTTTGAGAAATTCAAATTATAGATGTTTCCTTTTTATGTAATTTTAACATCATTTATATAAAAAAATGTTAAAGTCTTTTTATTTTGTTCGAAAGGTTTTTCATATCGCCACGGTCGTTTCAAAATCTTCCCTCTCATCAAATACAATTGAACTTTTAACACATGTACCATAAATAATTAATAACTTTTTTTTATTGAAATATGTCATTAACGTCGTTTTTCAGACAAAAAAATATAAACGAAAAGGAGAATTTTTAAATATAATTCAAATGAACTGGTTTTTTTATATACTTCAAATTAACTACTGAAAAATACTTATACTTCCTTATAACATAAATTACTATAATGTGCGTACGGACTACTGGTTTTGGTAAAAAAAAAACATTTAAGCAACTAAAAGTTACATTTTTAGAGGTTTGCAAATTTTAAAGAAGTTTTTACAGAGGGTAATTTCAATGCGGGTATCTCTGAAGGGCTGATCAGTGACAACTTGGCCACCAGTTCTGATTTTCGCCGTTCCTTTTTTTGGCTATCATCTTATAATTTTTTTAATTTTTCGATGTCCCTGTGTCTCGATGGGAATATGTGGTGAGACATTTTTTACTGCAAACATTTTAATAAATGTTCGTTGATTGCACAGTAACTATTTTTGGCTGAAGTGTGCAATTTTACTTATAATTCCTCTGTATAATCATTTTTTGACAAGTAAGTTGTGACTTTTGTACTTTTTATTTAGTTTGCTTAAGTTAATCGTCTTTTTAGAAGTGCCGATAATGGCATATTAGTGCCGAAAGCGCTCTACTAATTTTATTAAACTAGACAGGAATATCTCAGATATTCTTACAAATTTTGCACACTTTAAATAAGTATTTCATTCCTCCTCAATATTTTACAGAATAGACCCCTATTAAAGCCCCTATATTATTGATTTCCATTCTCATTTTACGGGTGTTTCTTCGCTGTTGGGTTTCTCTTTTCTCTATAAGATGAAATTTGGATGTATTTATTATTTATTTTTAAATTTTTTCAGACGAATTCTTAACTTTAGGAATTATTTAATAGAAAACTGCAATTTTGAAACAAAGTTTTATTTCTGGCACCATGAGAAACTGGTGTGCAGCGAGCTTTACAAATTAATAAAAAAAAATATATAATTTGAAAATTATTAGTAAAATAATTGATAAAGGAACATAATTTGCCAACTACTTAAATACTTACATAAAAAGCCGTTTCGACTAGCCAAAAACGTCTTGTTTTACTTAATGCGCACAAGAGTAGAGTAGTTCACAAAAGCTGTTCTGCCTCTTACCTGCAACAAATAAAATTATGTTAGGTTTTAGTTTTCTTTTTAATATTTTACTCTTCACACTGTAGTCTGTGAAGAGTATTAAGCAATATGTCAAAAACCGAGTAATTACCTAGTCAATAACCTAGTCAAAAACGATATCAATTTTAAAATTTAAGGAAAAATTAAGCTCTATAATGGGACGAAGCTTCTTGATTTTGAAAAAATCTGCATAATAATGGGGGGGGGTTAAGGTGGGTTGAAATATTAAAAAAATCATAAATTAAAAACGAAAAGCGATATCAACATGAAATTTTTGGTAAAAATCAAGCTCTACAAGGGAGTGAAGCCTACTCTGACTTAAAAAAAAAGTGAACAAATGAGGGTTAAGAAGGGTTGAAATGAAAAAAATAGAAATCAAATACCAAAAGTAATATCAACATGAAATTTTTAGTAAAAATCAAGCTCTTTAAGGGAATGAAGATGATTGATTCTGAAAAAAAACTTCACAAAAAGAGGAGTCAATTGGGGTTGAAATATTTAAAAAAATATTAACTCAAAAACGAAAAATAATATCAACTTAAAATACCAAAAGTAATATCAACATGAAATTTTTAACAAAAGTCAAGCTTTATATATGAAGACAAAGCCTATCGTTTAAAAAAAAAATTGTGAACAAAATGGGGGTTAAGAAGGGCTGAAATAAAAAAAAAACAGAAATCAAACACCAAAAGCGATCAACATGAAATCTTTAGTAAAAATCAATCTCTATAAGAGAATGAAGTCTATTGATTCTGAAAAAAATCTGAAATAAGAATGGGGGGATAAGGGGGAATGAAATATTTAAAAAATCCTAACCCAGAAATAAAAAATTGAAATATTCAGGAAAAATCAAGCCTATCGATTCTAAAAAATCTGAATAAAAATGAGGGGTTTAGGAGGGGGTCTGTATAGTATAATAGTATGATAGAGAATGCATTATATATCTTCATTCTAGTTGAGATATTCACTTAATTGATGAGATACAGATTATTTCTAGAATTGACACGTTATAATAACATAATTAAAGAAGTGTATGAGATATTATAATAACACCTATTTTTTTTACAAAAAAATTATTTACATAAAAGCAATCAAAATGCATTGTAAATTCAGTGTGTCCTTTTTTTTGAATATTTAAAAATGGTAAGCACAAAATGATCAATATGTTAATTATAATCTGCTACTGTACATATCTTTTTTTACGGATATAATACAAAACTACACTTTTGAACTATTGTTGAATAATGAGATATATTTCCTTTTTTTAATAATTCTGATAAAACAGAGTAGTCAGCTAGTTAATTTAAAAAAAAAAAAAAATTGCCATAAAATGTAAAATATTGAACAATTATCTAGAAGAAAGATGTCATTTAATTTTATAAATTGTTAAAACTTAAACATGGAGTGGTATCGTGTTGAACTCATAGTAAAAGTATAGTGTTCAATTCGCAAGGAATGCCTATTTCGTTAAAATATGAGAACATTTTCTGCAAATATCCTCAACACACACATTTACCTGACGGAATTTAAGTTCTAAAGTTTATTACCCTTCACAGATTAACACATTATTTTTCATATGCTTCTGTATCTGTAACGTGTGGAGGGTGGGTTACCCCCACGGCACTTAGGCCTCTTAGGCCCCTTGTGCATCCTCCTAAGATGATAAGCCTACAGATTTAATGTAGTTGACAACGTCGCCAAGAGGTGCATCTCTTATATCGGCCGGTGTTAGCCGATACTCGCCGAACACAAATCTTCTAATAAATGAAAGCATCGAGCAATCGTAAAGGATATGCTCGATGGTCTCATCTTCTTGTTCGCACCCTCTGCAGAGTGCGGATTCTGACGCCCCATGATATGCAGATGCTTCCGTACTTGGCAATGACCAGTCAGAATGCCTGTGACTAGGCGCAGATTCTGTCTAGTCATAGGCAGTATTTGTTTGCTGCAGTGTTGTCAGGATAACTTAAGAGCTCCCTGGCAACTCTGCAGTTTCTTGTTTCATCCCATCTTTCCTTGAATTTCACAAGGGAATGTTCTTTAATTAGGTCTGTCACTACTGATTTTGTCAGGCCAATAGAAGGGCCAGGTCCAAAAAGTATTTGGTTGGCTGCTTTCTTGGCTAGTGAATCAGCAAGACGGTTACCTTCGGCCAAAGCTTTTAGTACTAACCCTGAATAAATTTCATAGGCTTGCAAATTGGGATTATGATTGTAAAGTTTATGATATTAATATTTTTACTTTTTGAAATTCTGAATATTTTAAGTAGGATATTTATTTGTTAAGCTTGTATGCGAAATAAATATCTTTATTATTATCTTATATTTATATTATTTTAATTCCTGTTGGTAATACCGTGATGTGGATTTCCAACAAAAATTTTTCATATTGTATGAAATCATTTTTTTCTCAATGTTACATGTTTTTTTACCACAAAACGTATTTTTTTTCTGAATATTTGTTTGTTTAAAAAAGAATATAAAAAGTATTTCTTTTTAGGTGTATTAACTTTAAGGGGAAAGTTTTCTGCACCAAAAGGAGACACCAAATTGAATTCATCACTAAGTACTGTTATTATCCTATGTAATTGGGATTTATTCTATATAACAGTATAAACTAAATAAATACCATTTTAATTAGAAAAACAAGGCCTTGCATACTGAATTTATTACTTTATGGCTCCTTTATGACATAGTACAGCCAGATGTTTGTTAATTTTACTACTTGACAAATACAATATTTTTTAAATAAAATTATCGTAAATCATTTTGTCTAATTACCGTTTTATAAATAAAATATGAATATTTCTTTTTATTTTATTATTTAAAATTATTTTTTTTTGCCAATCTCCAGGGAAAAAATTTGAAGACATTATTTTTCTTCTAGATTTGACAGAAATCACAAATATGGAAATTTCCGACCTTTATGTAAATCTGTAATTTTTAATCCTTTTAAAATTTTGTATTATCAAATACACACAGGGTGTTTCAAAAAATATGTGCCATCGCTTGAGGGGTGATTCAATGCGCAAAAATAAGATGAGTAGTTCCTAACAACATGGGTGCGCAGATGATTTATTTCAAAGATGCAGTGTAATTTTTATTTTTTCGATTTTTTCAAAATATTGCCGAAACGGCTTTAACGACTAATAAAAAAAACACTTTTTAATAGTTTTTAGATTTCGGCTTAGTTTAGAAAAAAAAAATAAAAAATTAACTATTTGTCTTATTTTTGAGTAAGGAATCACCCCACGATGTCTTATGAAACACCCTGTATAATACAGAAAATACTGGTTTTAGACGTACATCATTTTCTTATACCTTAAAATTAAAAAACTTGCATTATATTTGTTTTCATTTTGGAGATTCAAAAAGAGTTTTTATTATTTCGTAGGGGTAATTTTTAAAAAAATAATTTATTTGAACACTTCCAAAAAATTTACATAACTTTATTTTTGGATCAGTTTTTCAGAACCGATTTCTCACTAAATATTAGGCATTCTAAATAAAATGGTTGCCCGTAGGTAATGACAGGCCACTTACAGGAACATGATAGGTTACGATAGTGTATCACTGTGGGCCTGGTAAATTGACAGGGTCAATGACATTATATAGCTATATAGATTGATCATCCATGTTTTAAAAAATTAACATAAATTTATCCTTGAAGTAAAACTATAGGTAATTTTTTTTTAATATGCTCAAAGGATGAAAATTGGTTTTAAAACACATTTTTGCTAAACCGATTCAAATTAATGAGCACTTGCCAGATAAAATGGTCGCTTGCAAACGACCTGCTTTGAGCAATCTATATAACTATATATAGTATTTTTAATAAAAATCCCGATGCACGTCAGCAATGACGTCGGTCATTCGTCATAGTACTATCAACTAATTAAAATGTCCCTAACTAAGCTAATAATCCGAAAATGTCACGAATATTTACGAGCATTCATGAACGTAATCATATTATTAAAAAACCGAAAAATGTAATGGTGATTATTTTAATAATTTTAGAATTATTTTAATTAATTAGCTTATACACGTCCTATTCTTGATAATATCAAATTTATATTAATATTATTACATGATTAGTATCCCAGAAACAATACTTTATATTAAATAATTTTGACATTCTGTACGCCAATGAAACTCGTATTTATATAGATGAAATGTCATTACGGCAGTTGGTATACCTTGTTACTGTGTTGCCGTTAACTTTTTAAAATAATTCACTATTTAGGTTTTAGGTTATGTTTACAAGTTGATTTTAAAAATAAACATAATGAATTAATGCTAATTATTTTTCTTTTATTTCTACATACAAAATGCCAAAAAACTAAATAGTCGTTGTAATGAGCATGCAGCTTCGTTATATAGTATTTTGAATGCGAGTCTGATATAATGTACCTTCAACTGCTGTAAAAGTGTTGTCTGAGAAGTAAGTTAAAAATTATAGAAATGTATATAAATATGAAATTGATTTATCTGTTTTAGCGTGTTGCAGCAACCCTAAATATTTCTACTGTCAGTAGTATTTCGCAAGCAGTCAAGAACAATGAACGAATAAAATTCTCACTTAAAAAGCGTTCATATATAGAAAGGATCACTAACACAATAACTCTGGATACAAGTGGAATCCGAAATGTATGCATAAAGACAAATCTATTTATCCAATCAATCATATATTCCTAATAAAAGTGTAATTTGTATACCTATCTACAGTAATATAAATACATACTTATTTGCAGTGTGAACTGAATTGAGAAAAAAATGAATAAAAGAAATTAGAGAAATGCAAAAGAAGCAGCTTTATACCAGTTCGTTTTCATTTATGATGGGCTTGCATTTCCTGACTTAAAGTAAAAAAACTTGTTGGGTATGTTTATTTCTCTTATCATGTGCCAAAATTGAGATATTCTAAACTGTAGATAATATTGAAGCGACATATATTGAAGATTTAATAATAGGTATGCTACAATTTGATTAAAGTGATCAATAAAATTCTACACGTTTTTAACATTCAAGATGTACAGTGAATAAGTGTAGTCCAGGTTAGGGTCAGACTCCAAAACCAATAGCGGGTCCTCCTGATTAGTTACCTAGTGAATTTAACAATTATGAAATTTAGAAATTCACCTAAATTGTAATTATAATCCATTATTTAAAGCCCTCTGGGAATCCCACCATTTTAATTAAAATATTAAATCCATTAATAATCATAAACCCCTAACTTATTAACATCTTTAAATTGTAATTAATTCAAGTATAGATCACATGGATCGGTTAACTCCAGAACCAATGTCAAACACACCCTCCTTACGCCTATGTCATGTGTCAGTCTGTCTATGTGTCATTTGTCTACTGTCTAATAGGTACGATGTACCGTTAAAATTTAAAACTTTTTAACTGATAATTTATTTGTAAAATACGAAAAACAAGGGTGTGTTTTGCTAATTTTCAAACCCCCTTTTTCAAAAATGTATTCAATGAATTTTTTATTTAATTTTAACTCTGGATAGATATCTATTGACGTAAGGTAATTATTTCACCCTTACTTCTCGTATTAATTTTAAACTTTGTAGGACGGCCTGAAGATGACAATGTTTTGTCGAAAGCGCTAGCCAAATTGTATTAAACATTTATATATACACACTTGAGTACTCAATTCCTCAATACAACCCAATCATTTAACCACTGAGTGTGACCTTCTTTCCCAGTCTAAACATTTGTATTTAAATGTTTTAACAATTTCAATCTTAAATTCTCTACAGATATCTACTGATATTGTGACTTCTCCACATCCCTTTGTAGATTTTATTTTTTTTTAATTTCATGGGGTGTTGTGGTTTACAACTTAAATGTAGTTCTGTTAAATAAATTTCTTTGTGAAATAAAAATAGTTTGAGATATTTCTGTGCTAATTCTGGACCAATTTTATTTAGTTCATCTGCAATATACTACCGTACAGTTTTATTTTCCATGACTATTTGCAATATGTTTACATAATTTTTGTTCAGATGTTAATTATGCATAAAGGAAATCAATATTTTCCATTAGTTATGTATATTTAAAACTAATTTTTTCTAGTATTGTTACGCAGGCCTTCTCTGTTAAAAGGGTTCGAAATTGCCGAATTCCCCTAACAGAGAAGTCGCTGAAATACCTCAAGGGTGTGGTATAAATAAAAAAAAGATTCGATTGACAGAGTGTGAAGTTAGCTTTATTTTTTTTTTGTTGAAATGTTAAGCTTAATCCAAGTTGTCAAAGTTGGAAGAAATAAGAAATGAAAATTATAAAATGTTTTATATTATATCTAAATATTACTGTATGCGGGGAAAAAATATGTTAAAGGTAAAATATTTCCTATAAAAAACAGACGAATGGTACTCCGGTTTACGCCAAGTACTTGTCGCTTACAAAATCCGGCAAATCAGGTATGCAAATGTTTCTCTATATCTATAATGAAATGAACCCCCTTAAAACTACTTATAATCAATAACTACACTTATGTAAAGTATTTACAATGGCTACCGTCATAGGGAATTCCCCCAGACCGGTTGATGTTAGGTCGGAGCACTAAATGGGGCTCAATTCGCAAAACAAATAAACAGAGACCGTCTTACTTGAAAATCCGGGGTTTTGGTCTTAAAATAACCACACTGGGTGTCCAGATATCCTGCGACAGGTTATGATGGTAGATTGGCAGCAAACGGTAGCCTAACAAGAACTACCTTGTCTGTGGGCAATTTCTTTGCGAGCGGCAAAACGGCAACAGCTGATGGCCTGCTTATTTAATGCTTCAAAAACCGGGAAACTTGCACGCCGATGGTCTTACTGTTTGAAGGTCTTCGAGAATACAACGAAGCCAAGAAGGAACGAACGAACAAGGAAGGAAGGAACGCACGAATGAAAGAAGCGAACCAAGGAGGTCTGAAAAACATTGACGATTGTAACGATTATTTATACAGAAGGCTGTTGGGAATATAGGTAAGTGAAATAATAATTCATTTTGAAAAACTCACCCTTGATGGTATGTGACCTCTTAGTTATTAATTTATTAAATTCACACTTTCAGCCCGATACTATATCCACCACTAGGTGTATGAATCACAAAGATTACTAAACAATATATCGAGCTGAAGGAATCTGTGGTTTTTGATCAAGAATAAATCCTAAAAAATTCTAGCTGAAATCTTGGCACATGCCACAATCAGAATCCAAGCAAAAACTGGCCCAGGAAGGAAGTTTTACAAAATGGCAACAAAAGTCAATGTCTTATAAAGGCCCTGACTACCAAAGGTTCATAGGATAATTTCTGGTAAGACAGTGGTCACTATTTACAATTTTAGAAGAATTTGACAATTGAAGGGGGTCAAATTAGACATGAAAACAATAACAAACCAAATTTAAAGTTGTTTAATATTTAAAAGATCTGTAGTCATTACTCGAAGTAGCAAAATATATTTACTTAGACTATAACTTATTATTTATTGAATGCACTAAATACTATTGATAATAACCCAGGTGAGATTATATTTTAATGCAAATTACTGTTTGATAACAATGGATATTTTATGAATTTATACTCTGGATTTATATACCCGTACAATCTTAAATCTAAAGATAACTAAAGAGATTAGCATAGGTTATAGTAGAATAGGTAAGTAATAGGGTAGTTTAGTAATTAGAGTAGCTTAGGGTATATAAGAATCAAATAGAAGTAGAATAGTGTGTACATAGTTAAGCGTAGAATAGTTTAGAAGTAGAATAATGTAAATAGTTAAGCGTAGAATAATTTAGAATAGTGTAGTTTAGTCTAGTTTAGAGTAGCTTAGAATAAGATAGGTTAGTAAATAGAATCAGTTAGAATAGTGTAAAATTAGGGTATTTTAGACTAAAATAGATTTAGGTAGAATAAAACCCGTAACAGTATCATAACAAAAAGAAAACATAACCTTTCAATTTGAAAACTTTCGAAATTCCTCAACTTTTCTGACAATTCGACAACACTGTAACGTCATAAATGATCTCTGACGTGCATCGGGATTTGTATTAAAAATACTATATGCATCATTGACCCTGTCAATGACAACAGGCCCCTATTGTTGCCATATCTAAACTGTCAGTTCCCACTGGTAGCATTTTGACAGGTCGTTGGAATGCCTAATTATAGGTTTTCATATTTAGATCAATTACTGTGTTTTTATTTGTTTGATATTGGTTTGGGGGTTGGCCAATATCAAACCCCCGCCTACGAGTTGCCAGGCTCGACTACGTGTCGCCTGGCAAGCTTCTCGTAGTCACCCGAAAAACAACTTTTCGTCCTTGTAACATAAACTATTATAATTGAACAATTTTCTTAAAAATTTGGATTTTGTACTTTTTGTCAAATTTCTCGAATACGGACCACTTTAGGAAAATTATGTGATATAAGACAAAAATTAAAGAAGAATAATATTACAAGCAATTTTTATTTGAAAAATATTCTTCTCCAAGCGTAAATAACATATATTCCATAAAGTAGAAAAACAACCTTTAATAAAGTACCCCCAGATGTTCCGACTATGACCAAAATTTACTCAGATCATTGCAGGAACATTTTGTATGGAACAAAAATTATAGAGAATAATACTCCAAGCAACTTTTATTTGAAGAATACACAGGGTGTAACATAGTAAACATATTGTGTGAGATGGATCAATATTAACATAATATTGGAGGATAAGAAAGTTATCATTAACTGAACAATAATATGTTAATTGTAACAATGGTAGTCTGTGCCAAAAGAGTGGATATGATGGCCATATCGCACGAAGACGAAATTAGAGGACGACGCTGTAGAAGAAGAAACACAACATTTTAGAAATTAATTTAATTAAGTTATTAGGATAAAATAAGTACTTATTTTAAAAATATTTACCACAAATATTTATAAATTTGACTAATTTATAAAATAAACTTTAAAAAAATTGGCTTCAGCATATATTTTTTTCAATTTTTCAACAACTTAATTTTTACTTATTTCTTTCTTTCTTTGTAAATATAAACGATTATTAATTAAACTTCATAAAAATTACAGTGTTTTGATTGGTTGACATGAGTGTGTTGATGAACGAAAATTAGTTTTAGATTTTATAGTTCGCCTTGTTATTGCATCTTTAATAAATTAAAAATCAATGTATTTATGGTTACGAATTACAATATATCATAAACGTCACTCTCAAATAAATCAAAAGTAAAAACGAATATATCCGCTGTAAATAATATATTTAGTGAATATAATTCATAAGAAACCAAGTGAAAGAAAATATTCCATGAATAATCTTAACGAATACAACTCGTTTAATTGAGTTATCTTTATATTTTTCGGAAAAAATAATGTTACTTTAGGAACTCTGTAGCAGTCGTATTTGAACCTACAGGATTAGATTATGCTGTGCCGCTATGTTTAAAAGGAGAAAGTAAAGCTTGGGCTTTATAATTTACATGTGCAATTTGTAAGGCGGTACAATTTGAACTCATAACACTTAATGTCAACAGATTCATTCATTCATTCTGGTACTGAGATTAATTGCCACGAAAGGACGAATTTCAAAAATCTATTCAGATTTTGTAAATTAAATTGGGTCGATATTTTGCAATATTCAGCAGTCAAATAAATTGAGAGAATATTCAACGTTCCCACAGCTACCCGGGGACTTATTTTCAAACTTGAAAATCTTGAGAGAATTCACTTTCTCTCGAGTTTGAAAATAGCCCCCCTGGTGGGAAGCGTATAGATTATTTAGTTCTCAAAATCGAAGGAATTTGTATTTAGATAAGCTTTACATAGATATAACAATCAGAACGACAAATTAAAATCGAGAGAGATAGCGCTACACTCCAATTTGAGAGAATTCCATAGACGGCCCTTAGTATTTGAATAGTTTATGGTAATTTTAATACTGTTACACTTTACGTGTTAACAAGTATTAGTTGATTAAGCCTATGTGATTTTATTTGTTCAGTGCTATCTTTATTTTTATTAAAAATATAAAAAAATGACATTAAACTAAATGGAATGTGATAAATTTTAAAAAAATATCGATGCCTTAACATTTCAAACCGTATGGGTCAGGCAGGGTAGAAAGCGTAAAAATTATACTGATCTACCGTTTCCATATATTAATGTGGTTTCACTGACGTATGGCAAAAATCATATTTTTAACAAGAGCGATGTTATGCTTTAAGTTGAACAAAATATCAGAAAATATATCGGGCTAAAATGAATCTCAAAATAAAATTATTTAATACACTTCCAACTTTTTTATGGAGAGTTTATTAAATTTTTTATGGTTTCTTTAATTAGGGGATATCCATGTTACATACCTACATGAGTTTAAGGTATATCATTATTCTCACTATAATTTTAAAGTTCCTTGGTGATGCAAAAGAATGAGCTTATAACACTTTTTCTGATAGATATTTCCTCAGAATTTCAGTTTGCGCTTTAGCTATATTAAAAATATGTCTGATGTAGATATCATATTTTTTTGATCAATCCAATGTCGTCGACAGTAATTATTCTCTTGCTCGAGAAGGTTAAAAAAAGGTGTCGAGATTTTTGCAGAAAAAAATGAGTATTGAATAACTCACGGCTACAACATCCCCAAAATTCAATTCCATATTATCTTAAATGGGACTCAGCTGAAGCGCAATATACCCTTTTAGCTGATCTAAAACTTATTTCTTTTGCCCCAGTTCTAACTTCAAAACAACCAGAAGAAAGTTTTTTGTTTAGAAATTCTAAATGATTCTTACATTTCTAATTATTGTCTACATTAATGCCCAGAAGTTATATTATTTTTATTAGTAATAACGTCGGCCTGTTTCTAACTACAAGATTTAAACATCGGTGCTGGTGGGCGCCCCCAAATCCCAGAAATTTTTGCCGAATTCTCTGGTGTTCCAAGCAGAGGAATGGAAATTTAGCGAGCCCAACTTCCATGGACTCGGAACAGACGGCTTTATATTTCCTTTGAAAGATCACACACCCCACGCTATACCTTGTACTCATTGATATAGCGCCTGCCAGCTGTGGTATGCAACTACGCGAGCAATTTGTTTGGGTTTTTATAGATACGCCGACTTTTATAGTACTTGTAATCTTAAGTTAAGTCATTTATATAAAGAAAGCATAAAATGGAACTCAACACAGAATCCTGCGGTACTCCCTACATTTTATCTAAAATTTGAGTCCTTCGACTGCGATTCCGTAAACTCAAAAGTTTTTGCAACAACATGATTGACACAATCAAACGCATTAGTCAAATCACAAATATCTCCGCTACAGATTCATTAAAATTAATTTTAGATAAATAAATATAATAAAAATAGGTGGGCGTAGGAGGCGATCCATTCCTAATAATTTCTCCAAAAACTCCGTAATGCGCATGCGTTGTAGTGCTGCTAAACATCGTAGAGCTTTCATTTTTTATTAGGTCGGCAGGATCTTTTAGCGTTTCACCGGTGGGGAGTTCAGTGGTCCCACTGTACTTTCTCAATTTTGCGTAAGCAAGTACTGCAAAATTGCCAAATTTAGTAAATTTATCATTATTTTATAGTTGACTAACTCAGTTATGCTAAAAATCTTTGTAACATTTTTTTATATTACTTTGTATTACACTTACACAATGTATTATAATCCACCACGTATGCAAGTAAGTTAAAAACACAGACGTAATTTTAACATCAAATATTTTAAGAGTAGGGAAATATTAGAATAATTTTTAGTATGTACCAAAGAAAAATTGCAACTCATCTATGAAAGTTGTAGATGCTATCCAATTATGAGTTTACATTACTATCTGTTCAATTTACAATTTATTTTTTGAGATTAACGATGTTATCACTAATAATGACGACATATTCCAAACAGTTGAATAAATTAATTTGAACTATCTTGACCCTTATTATTCGGTCTTCTTTGATCTCAATTATAATGTAATAAAAGTTTATTTACTATGGCAATATTATTTTTTGGAATTGATGTTACGGAAGAGTTATGTCATTAATAAAATGTTCATATATAAATCTCGTCTGGGTTTTCAGTTATAAATTTATATTATGTTATAAAAATAAATTCGATGGATAACTAAATTTATTTTATTTTTGAATATGTTTCCTTTCTGTCTATTTCTTCTGAAAACATGATTGTACCATTCAAAAGTTATGCGATTTGTTTATTACATTAACGCTCTCTGTAATACAATTACATAATCATGTTATTCTTGCAACTTTGACAAATCTGCTGTTTCTTTGACAACCGCCAATCCAAGCTCCAGTATACACGGTACACAGTAAATGTCATTATCGAAAGAGCTGCTTACTTCAGATTGTAATTACACTAACTCAACTGATTTTCGGGTTTTACCCTTTTAAGTCTTCTTTTCAGATTCGTGTAATAGAGGTGCTGGATGACCTCGACATTAATATGGTTCTAGAGTCGTTGTTAGTGACTTTCCAGGTCACGGTTTCTAAAGACATTAACTAGGTTCCTCAGTACTTTATTCTGGAAGAGCTGTATTATTTGAATTTTACACTTGTTAGCATATATCCGTAAATAGTTTGGGTATCTGTTTATACAGGAGTAATTTATTATAATTTGAATGTCTTCCGATCAGTGAGTACATTTCGAAAAGAATCCATTAATCTAAAATAACCGATTATTTATTTTGATGATCGCCCAACTCTAGTTATAACCTAACATTTTTAGCAGCAATTATTTTTAGCAGAACAATGATTTCAATAGGAAGTTTTATTTGAGTAATTGGTTTATTTTATGTCTACTAAAATCTATTAAAATTTATAAAAAAAAATTGTTAACAAAACCTAGCCAAAAAGCTGAAAATCTACCAAAAAAGTAGAAATCTACTAAACGTGGCAACGTTGGATCTAAATTCCCCCAGTCAAAGTGACCCGTCCAAGCGAAGGTAACGGTCGTGTCGTAATTTACGCGCGATGCACAAAATAGCGTGGCACATTGTTTGTTTCACGGATCTGTTGACCTCTTTTACACTACAGGCATTTGCGGTAACCTCTCGCGTACAATCAACATATTGCAAAACATCGTCAGACATCATCAAAAAAATTCCCCTCGGTAATAAGAATAAGAATTTCATAAGGGTTTCATAGCACATTTGAAACATCGCCAACATTTAGTTGCAAACAATTTGAATGAACGTCTGCATACGTCGCGTCGCTCCATTACGTTATTAGTGCAATCAATAGAAGCAATTTATTGATTGACCGATTATTTGGTGTGCTTTGTAGTGAAAATGATATTACAATCGCTTACTGCTGCATACAGAAGTACGTTGGCAGACGGTATTTGTATCGTTTTTTCAGTCTATTTGACTCAGTTCTTGATTTTCTGGAGGACAGAGACGAAATATTGCAAAGAAAACCTGATTCTATCAAAAAATAACATCGCATATTTGTCAGATGTTTAAAATATTTAATGAAGTTACTTTACAATTGCAAGGTGATGAGTTGAACTTTAATTAAATCAAAAAAGCGTAATAGCTGTTTTTGCAGGGAACTTCTTTTATTCAACCGAAATCTAGGAATAGGTAAATAAAAAACACTTTCCCTCACTACCAACCTTCTCTGCGGAACAGGAAGATTTACTTACTTCAAACACTTGGAGGTTCTTCATGTTGATTTTACGGAGCGTTTCCAAGATATTTTGAACATGAGTTGGGTTTTAGATCCTTTCGCAAATGCAGATACTCAAGAACCCGCAATTAACGAAGAACTCAAAGTAAAATTCAAACATGAATACCAAAAATTTTGGCTTCAAAAATCAGTATCAGTTGTCTATCCTGGATTGTGGGCAGTAGTACAGAAGTTTTTAATCGCATTTCCTTCGTCCTATCTGTCTGAGCGTGGATTCTGTGCAGTACCTAATTTACTTCCAAAGAAGGGGAACATACTTCAAATCAATGAACGAGGCAATTGATGTTAATGAAATTGGAACCGGACATTAACAATTTGTTAAAACTCCACCAGCCTCAACCATCTCATTAATTTTTATTTACTATTAATTTTGTGTTATGTATCTAATTTTTTATTTCTTTTTGATTTTGTGTTTATAGTAAATTTTTTGTCACAATTTTTTTAGGTTTCAGAGGGGCGTTGTAAAGGATTTTTTCTTCTAAGCGTCAAAGCAACACTTTCCATTCTTAATACACAAATAGCTATGGTAATAATATAAGGTTAAAAACGAATGTAAAAAAAATTATTTAAAAAAATTAATCGAAACGCTAATTACATTTTGGCTGTTATGAGAAAAATCAGAAATAATTAAAAATTAAAATAATTATAATGCATTCCAATATTTATAAGCTCCTAACACATAAACTGTATAGAAATTAAAGTAATTAACTGATTGGTGAGAAGAAATATTTACAAAAAACAAACCTAGGAAAAGAATATTTTATCAAAAGTAATATGTCCTCCAAATGTTATCGATAAAATTTTTATTTTCCACGAAACTCAAAATTTAATAGATAAAATTTAAATGGATGAGTGGTATTTGAAAAATTCTTTTTTGAATCATTTTGTTTGAAAAAAACATATTTTGAGTAGGTAATAATGTAAAAGCTTCACAGATGTTTATTAAAGATACTATAAATATATTTGGTTATTTATATGATTTCCTAATAATCTAAAAAAAGTTAAGTTTGGGCCACACACGGAACGTGCCGGGCATGCGCAAAACCGCGGATGCAAAAAGTAGAAAATTAGCTTTCTTTTCCGGGCTTTGCTTTGACATTTGCCAATTATTACCTTTTATTGTTATTTCGGTGTATTAAACTATAAAATAAAATAAGTTCTGCTTAATTTAGCTAACATAGAACTGTTTAGATATTCCAAAAATGATTAATTGACAAAAGTGTTTTAAGTGAGTTTTATGCGGGATTTGATGTGTGTTATAGCGATTTAACATAAACGAAGAAAAACAGGTTAGTTTTATATTATAAATATTGCAGTAAAATTAACAACAATTTTGAAATTTGATTATTAACATCGATTTGAAGTAGATTTTAGTTTAATAAAAATTGTTAGATGTTTATAGTTCTTGTCAAAAGGAAAACAGAATTTGATCAAAAAACAAAAACGAATATGGGGTTTAATGAGTATAAAACTGAATGATTACTTAGAATCGCGAGTTCTTATTGGCTAAAATTAAATTTTTTACTATTTTGACAGAAGAAAATAATACGAATATAAAAAAAAAATTTTCACCAAAGATTATTTTATATGCTTAATAATTATTTATTATTTTTATCATTTCGTAATGCTTAAATATAGTTTTTAAAGTTACCAATAAAAAATTCTTAACAGATTTAAAATTTTTGTAAACGAAAATATTCTTATTTTATAATTTGTTAAGAAAGTAAATGTGCAATTTGTTTTTAAATTTAAAATTAAGTAATTTTACTACTAATGAATCAATTAATCTTATGTCAAAATAAATTTTAATTAAGATGTATATTGTAACCTACCGCACCCAGGTTCCTTCATATTTTATTAATTTCTTTATTAAAGAAAATATTATATTCTTATTAACATCCAAATCCTTAATTTAACGAAAAATCTTCCAGATAATTAAATCTTATTTACGACACCTAATAAATAATATCTATAACCCTGCCCGTAAGAGATCCAATTTTCTTGTGTCTGGGGACTCATCCCGAAACCACCATACAATATAAATTTTGTCACGAAGTAATAATCATTGAAACAGTTAACGCACTTACTTTAAGTCTGTTTTGAATAGTAACATTGTTTTCGACACACAAATTTTTCAAGGCAAGTAATATATCGACCGCCCCTTTTCTATCCACCCAAATTCGTTCCCATCAGAATAACGAGCAGTTGACGTCACAAAAAGTCATTAAATCGGGTATAAAGACCTGATCACGAGGGATTCGAGATTCATTAAGCATTTCATTAAGAAATCAAACTCAGTTCAGTTGATTTCAAACCATAGTCATTAATTACTTTCAAATCTAGTATAATTTAAGTTTATTATTCAGTACCTTTCCTAAATCGACGTTCTTCCTAACCGACGTCTATCCTACAATACCCCCTATCCCATGAACGCTGTCACGTCCCGCACCACCTAAGTTTTTTTTACCTTATATTCATCCCGACGGTCAACGTCCCGACGCCCTACTACACCTAAGAGTTTTCTAACTTTATAAAATAAATAAGTTAAATATAATTTGAGTTTTATTTCATTCACAAATTGGTACCAAACTTTGCATCGAATCCTGGTTTATCTAAATTAACATTATCACAACGTGGGTATATAAAATATCAATTAATTAACTAGACGATCACTACTACTAGGGTGTCGGGACATTTGCCCAGTTTTTTTCAGGTACATTTTGATCCGGCAACGTTGCACTTGAGGTGGGATGGTACTAAACCACCCCAAAGCATCGGAGAGATGCGCACGCATAGTCATACGATAGATAGGATCCAGAGATATATAGGATCACGTCATCAGTAGTATTGACAAAGGAAATTTTAGAAGTAGGGGATAAGAAAACAATAATTTATTTAGATATTATGACAATAAAAAAAGTAACTGTAAATACAAGTGAATAAAAATAAATAAAATTACCTTTAAAAAAATAAAGAAATTAAACCGTATCTTCGAATAGACGAAGTGTGAATTCTTGCATTTCAAGTATATACGGAGTGTTTCAGAATAAAATACTTGTAGATCTTAACAAATTAATATGAAAAGTTAAGTACCTATAATTTTCTTTTAAACGTTCCAGTTTTTATTTTACAGGGTGATAAAAGTAAAGTTCATAAACACAAAATTTTCTAAATATCTATCCTTACGGTAAATATTTTAACTTACAAATATGATATGTTAGTTAATCGTCATTATTAGTTAACACATTTTATTTTTATAAATTATGAAAATCCATTGGCGTAGAATCAAGGGTTATAAAATCAATATTTATCCAACCCTTTTGGACACCCTATATTTCGTAAGAGTTAAAATTAGTAATATTAAATTACTGAGATTATTCGGTTTAAGTCCAACTCAAACATGAAATCCATGTATAATTTTATCAAGAGACGATTTCACAAAAAATATTAAAAATTCCATTAGTAAAAGGGACCAAGTTTTTATGGACTTAATGGTCCCATTAGTAAGATTTTTTGCATTTTTTAAATTTTTTAATGTAGATATTTAATGTTTGAGTGGAATTAAAACTAAAATATCCTGAAAATGGAATGTTTTACAGAGATCAACCAAGAGTCCATTTTTTGTAAGAAATTGCGTGAGGAATATTTAATAATTTCAGCTTTTATGAAATACTTAAGTACCTATAGGGTGTTCAAAAAGTTTGAATTAAAATTGTGTTCTCAGGCCTTATTTATTTAAAACATTTATTTACCTGTTAAATATTTAAAATATATACAACTACATAAAATAACAGAACACTTTTCCTATCATAAATGTGCCGGCCTTGCAGGTACCCGCTGGGCCAATGGCGATATCTTCACCTATAGTATGCATTGTTGCTTATTAATTATGAATTTGGCTAGATATAGCAGCCCTTACTTCTTACCAGGGAGGCATAATTAAGGGATTAAGGATGTCTTGAAGTCAGTAATTGTAATGGTTTGTAGATTTGTCTTGTGTTAGTTATCTTTATTGACCAATGGGTATCGTATTTTGTCGATTTAGAGTGTCAACTAATAATGACGATTAACTTATATATATTATACATATATTTTTAAGTTAAAGTCTTTACAGTAAGAAAAAATATTTAGCAAATTATGTATTTAATAAATTCACTTTATCACCCTGTAGAATGAAAACTTGAACGTTTACAGGAAAATTATATTTAGCTTATTCTAATAATTAGTTAAGATCTATAAATCTCCAGTTTACAGTACTTTCTGAAACACCCTATATATAAAAATAATAAAATTTTACAAAAAGTTTCAAGCATTTACTTACTTATTATTTGCAAATGGTAGGTAATACCGGTAATTTTTCAGACGCAAATAGAAATTTTAAATAAAAATTCTATTTTTTTAACACTGTATTTAAAAATAAAGATGAGATGTATTTACTTGCATTTTATGTAAATATGTAACCGTAATGGGATAAAAAATAAGTTAAATATTCGAGATATTTAAAAAAAATTTATTAAATATTTGTAAATAATGGCATTGTAGGTAAATATACAAATTAAAAAAAATGTATTTAAAAAAAAAATATAAAACAATATATTTAAATAAAACTAAATCATAAAAAAATATAATTTTTGTAAATAGCTTAAAGTTTTTAAACATTTATAAATATTTCCGTCTTCATTAAGTTTTAATAAACAGTTTTTGATTTTATTATATACCAATGTATACTTTTCTTCTTTTGTTCGATAATGGTAGCCCAAACTCCTTTCCAAGTATTTCGCTGTCTTGGAATTCAGCTTCAAATCGAAGAAACTTAATCAATTCATACACATTGGGGTTGTTTCTTATTCGGAGCTGTAATTTGTTATTCCATCCATCTACGGCATTATTTGTACAGTGTCTTAAATTATAGCAATTCCATACAGCTCTTGGCAATGAGTTATTTTCAAGCCATTGGTTTATGAAATAGTTGTTAAACTCTTCTATTTTGTTGTTAATTGGACAATCCTTCATTATTTCCAGCCATCCCTTCATCAATAAGATTTATAGGTAAATGAGCCAGCAAAGAACACATTTTTATGTGGTTTTGGATTTCCATATCATTCTTGTATAAAGCTTTGGATTCTTTTCCACAAACAGTGACTAAAGTGAAAGTGTCCTTTAATGACAGAATTCTTAAAATTTTGTTTTAAAGCTTCAATAAGTTTAGTTTCGAAATCTAACATAAAACGGCTTGGTTTCCATTCGGTAGATACTGTTTCTGTTTTTGAAAAACTATGGTACAAGTGTTGTACTTTTTGTTAGGCAATAATGTGAAAATAACAGGACCCATTGACGTTTCACTATCAGTCGGAAATCGATTGCAAACTAATTTTTGTGACATTTTCTTACCAGCAAATAATCTAACTAGGTACCCTTATTATTTGAAATCTTCAAAACTTGTTTATCAAAGAATTTTCATAGATATTGGTAGGTAATAGTTAATTAAGCTGGAATAACATTTCCGGTTTAAATTCGGGATTTATATTATTCGGTTCTATTTGTATCAGTTTTTCCACGAAATAGATTAAATTTTTTACACAATGTTCCTAATAGGAATTTAGGATAAATATGATTATAGAGGGTAAGTGATTTTTACGGGGATAGAGCTACTAGTAATTACCATTCATAGCTCCACCCCTATTCGCGATGTTGCCATACTTACCAGGAGCTCTCTTTCTATGTTGTTCTCTCTCGCGCAAAAACTGGGCAAGTGACCCGTAACCACTACTAGAGGGAAAAGGTTAAGTACAGTAAGTATGAATGACTTTGAATTTCACTAAGGGGAGGGAGGTAATTAAATACACGCATTTAATAATAAGAAGCGGCCGGGGGGTGGGCGTTTACAATATTAAACATATTATAATTATAATATTTATAACTACAAAGAGATTACGATACGATAATACCGAGTAACACAAAATCTAAACTATGAGTGTCGGTTCATGACTACTTCACTGACCAGTGGTGATTTTTAATATTTTATCAGAAGCAAGGAAATCATAAACTAATAAATTATTAGTGAACATTGCATAATAGCCTCATAAATTAAAACAATAACATTTGGCAAATAGTAATTAATAATTAAGATAATTTATTTATTTATTTTAAAATACCAAGCAGATATGAACTTGCTTTGAATATTTTTAGAATAATTATATTTTGACACAGACGAACAAATAAAAACGGTTCAATTTCTTTAATTATATATTAATGTTGATAAGATCAAAATAGTAGGTATTAAGAATTACTTTTGTTTAAAATAAGGAAAGGTTTGCGGTTATAAAAGATAAAAATAAATAATTTTAAAATAAAAAACAATGTATTTATTTGGACAAGCATTAGTAACATAAATAAGCAAATAAACACACTCCATCATTAATAATTTCAAGGATAATATTTTATTTAATTATTAATATTTTATAAAATTAGTAATATTTTATTTAATTAATAATAGTTAATTATAAAAGAACTTTCATTTACTATTTTATATTACAAAAATTAAAACTGTTTAATAGATTTTCAGTCAATATACCGCAAAAGATAAATTTATTTTACACAAAGTAAAATAAATTAGCTGTACGAGCCCTAAAAATATAAATTGGGACAAAATAATTTTATTAACTTATTAACAGTTAATTTGTTCTATTTTTTTTTTATTTTAATATGCAATCAGTTAATTAACAATAATTTACGTCAATCATCAACACAAAACCAGCTTACTTATTTATTCTATTATCAATAATTAACAAGAAAAATGTTTATTATGTATGGAAACTAAACATTGCGACAAAGTACTTCTTGTCTAAAATGCAGTAAGATTGCTCTTAGATTTTACGACTTCTTAAATTTGGTTGCGCCCTGAATTGATTAAGGATGTATGTTCACTTTTCAGGGGGCAAATCTATACCAAATCTGCTCTATTTTGACTTCCTAAATGTCCGTTTCAGTTTATGGCAGACTGTTTCAATGTCATTAAGGTCAGAACTTTTATAAAGTTTTGGACGAATCACATGTTATCCTATCCTACTGAAAAGTATAGTTTAACTTTACTTTAGTAGCAGACTTATTGCAGCTTAATCCTGAAGCTGCCATACAGCAGCCACAACTCATAATTCCTTTATGAAGTTTTAAGGTTCTTTTTAAAGGGTCTATTCTGTAACAATTCCTTTATATTTAACGGCCTTTAAAAATATTTTCTTCTTTACTTCTGTAATTTAAACGGATCTTTAAAATACATTAGAGGACTATCTTAAAGAAATCTGTTTAAATAATGACAGAAGTAAATTAACGAATACAAATATACTTTTAAAAGCCGCCAATATTTTTAAATGCCGTTAAATATAAAGGAATTGTTACAGAATAGACCCCTAAGTCTCTCAAGTCTAGCGACGAATCAAAATTTGCCGTCTGTGTTCATGATCATAGCAAACGAGAGATTCCCACTAAACATGAGGCTTACATAAGGATTACTTAAAGAGTACGGTAAAATGTCCTAAAGGAATGATGATTTGGGGCAGCATACTAGCTCCAGGATTATGGTATAATACTGAGAAATGTCAATAACAGTCTGTTACCAAGTATCGTGAAGTTAAATGTTGGCGAAAATTACATTTTTCAGCAGGATTGGCTAGCCTGGTATATAAGGAAGTAGTTTGACCTACCACAGTCCTGGGGTGGGATTCCGTTCTGTGTCGAGTAACTCGATCTCGATACGATTCATAATTCAATCGAATTATGTAAAGTCATTTTATAGTCTCTATTTGTTTTGACTTCGGAAATCTTCGACTCGGATTTGGTATCAAACGCCATAATTGCAATTCCGTTCAACGAAATTCGACATTAAACTCGATAAAATAACTCGATAGCTCTAGAGTAGTCGATTCGATATCAAATCATTAAAGTTGAAGTTTCTTGACATTAGGTATGAACCTTTCCTGTAGCAATGTGCCTTTTCTGAATAACCTCTCCTGCATTAAGGGCCTTATTTTCTCTCTTAGGTATATACGGAGTCATTACTATTTCATAGGGACAGTATCTCTATCTGTAACGTGTAAAGGGTGGGTTAACTCATGGCACGTAGGCCTCTCTAGGCCCATTGTGCATCCTCCCAATTAGATAGGTACCTACCAGGGACAGTATTGCTATTTCTTAAACGGTCTGTTGACAGAAGTTGCGCAGTTTTGTGCTTATTAATATGGTGGCAGAAAACATTTGATATCTACAAAGAAATTTAAAATATCTGACAAAAAACGAATGAATGAATTTAAAGTAATTACAACTTTCATTTTTTGGGCACAAACAACTCTGCATTCAGAGTCGCAAGGATCACTCATAATGGGTTAAAGTATAAAAATATTATTATTTATTATTATTAGGCTAAAGAAAGGATGAGTTACAAAAAAGAAACGATCCTTTTGAACTTCCAGAAAATCGTCGTGGAGAACTTTTTCAGCTGAATAAAGAGAACCTATCAATTTTTATTTTTTGTAGCATTTTGTATAATAAATAATCCATTTATTGATATTCTAAGGATATAAAAGACCTCTGTTGCACGATAGGTAATCCAGAAAAGGCATTACCAGAGACATAGGTATGCCCTGGAAACTAAATTCCTTTCTTCCCTAAAATTTTAAGCCACAGGCTTATTATTTAACCTCATTGACAGGTCATACCTAATGTCAGAATAATCCAACTTTAACGATTTGATATCGAATCGACTACTCGTTAAACGGAATTGCTTTTATGGAGTTTGATATCAAATTCGAGTCTAATCGTGAAACGGAATCCCACCCCAGATCTTAATGTCATTGAAATAATGTGGCCTAAAACGAAACAGGACATTAACAGAACAACCCACAACGTACATTACCAGAGCTTAAAGCCAAAATAGAATAAATTTGGAATGGATTTGCCCCTGAAAAGTGTATAATAATTGTTTTTTGTATTGCTGATTTAACCCAATCATGGTTAATTAACTATTTACCTAGTATTAAAAAATATAAATAATTAGAAAAATAAACTGTCAAATACCTGAAATATGGATTAATTTTATTTTGTCCCAATATATATAGTTGTTCGAGATAACAGCTGGTTGTAACAACGTTTATTAAAATTTAAAGGCCCGATAAACTTTGAAAGATCTGTCTAAATGGCATTAACTTCAAATGACTCGTTTAATAAAGTTATGGAATCATTAGCTATTGAGAACTCAAACTGTATTGCAATTTCAACCTTGACATTAGTTTATGTGTTTAGGACAGTAAAAAATGTTCGATCTCATTTAGACCGAACCCCAAATCTTTCAAATTCAGTTTACATCGTAAATACCAGTAAATGACCTGATTCAGTTAGCAAATTAAATATTTAGATCTCGTAGTATCAACATAAGTAAAGTAAGTTATTAAAGAAACCAAAGTCAATTTTATTGTACCTGTCCGTGTTGAATCATTTGAAAGCAAAGGTAAGTGACCCTAATTTCATTTCTGCTACCACTTTCTTGATGAATTTTATTTCATGAAAAGGTAAACAGTACTTAAAAATTACAAACAAATCTTTAGGCGTTTTCGGAAACTTACTCGGATCAGAAAGATTATGGATCCTATGGTTACTACATATGGTTACTACATATGGTTACTACATATGGTTACTACATATGGTTACTACAAGAAATTTAGAGACTGATGTTTATTTAACAATGCCCACTTCTGACCTATTAAAACATTCCATTACCTACAATGCCAAAAAATTGTATAATAACCTTCCAATGCAATTAAAATCTATAAATACATACGATAAGTTCCGAAGACTGGCTAAAGCTTTTCTTCTAGAAAGACCATATTACACAGTAGCAGAATTTTATAACGTACCTTAGACATTTGAGTTCCACATACAATGGCATTAATTAAATAATTAAATATTAAAGTTTAAATTTAAATTTAAAAATTAAATTAGAATAATTATGACGGATATTGCATATCCATTGCAATTGTTATTCCTATTTTGTCTGTTTGTTTCTGTTTGTTTTTTCTGCTGTTTAGTTATTTTTATAATATGTTTAGTATTTAAGTTACACGCTTTGTCTATAAAATTTTTGTAAATTTTTTTACGACAATAAAGCATATCTCTCTCTCTCTCTCTTTCTCTCTCTCTCTAAACCTATTTGTGCTGGGAAACTAGTAGATTACTGATCCAGCTTTGTGATCGATATTAATATTTTCTGATTCACTCTGCGAGTAGATTAGTAATAGATCCACATGCGCATCGCAGGATTTTATAAAGGAATAACGCAATTTTTGGTGTCTGGTGTCTGCCAGTACTAGCTTTGACGTTTTTTCTACATTCAATTAGTAACAACTTATAATCTTTATGCCCATATTGCAAGTTTATTAGTCAGACTACAAATATGTTTAATTAAAATGGTTCTTTAACAAATAAGGGTTTATAATATTGAGTTACGCGGGAAAAGTCAAAGATTGATAAACGTACATAAACATAAACAATAATCCAACTCGTTCGTAAACTGTCGGCACTAAGTTCAGTGATCCACGTGATCCATCGGGTAAACCCAGTAATCTGGATTTGTTATCTATAGTAGGATTCCGAAAACGCCTTTTGTATATATTTTTTTATACCAGAAAATGAGCACATTATCAGTGTTTAACTTGTTTATTTTGAATGCTAGACTTAAAAGGGTATCAAATACGTCCTATATGTGTGACACGGGTGTCAGACGTCAGATTTTTTAGTGCGTATCCTTTCAAATTATGCTACCGACGCCTGCTTTACTCTTCTGTAACCAATAAGGAAAGTATAGAAATTGTGATTTTTTGTCGATCCAAGTTTTCGACGGATCTTTATGTTTTGGGGTCCCCTGAATCCGTTATACATATACGCGCATATACATAAATATGAACCTTCAGTTAACTCGTGTAAAAACAAACTTGATTCCTTAGGCTAAGTAGGTATATATCTCTATAGAGACAATAAATTATAATCACAACAAATTAAATTAAATAATATAACTTAACGTAATTTATTGTCTTTACACTTTCATTTTTTTATAACAAAAAATTATTCAGTTTTAATTAAATTTTTGAATAATAATTAATAATAATAATGGTAATAATAACGATAATGAGTGGGGTGGGTGGCTCAGTGGTAGAGTCTATGCCTGTGGATCCAAGGATTCCAGGTTCGAATCCCACCGTTGGCCGGGATGTTTTTATTTAATTTAATTATTTAAAATTAATTCTGATGCCTTGGTAGGATTCCCCACTCGACCATTCACTGTTGGGTTCTAATTAACAGTGCTGTTCCTAAAGTGGCGCTGGGAAACAGTGACAAGCCTACATAGAACACGAGGCTAATGACCTTAGTAGTCGATGCCGATGACACCAAATTAAAAAAAAAAATGATGATAAAAAAAAGTTTTATGTCAAATGGAAAAGGTATGAATTTGGATTATCATTTAACATTTAAACTTTTAAGAGGTAGAGCAAAGTATTTAATTACCTACTGGTGCAGAGAAAATACCAACTAATTTTATCAAAAAATTGCGTTAATGAAATAGCCCCCCCCCCTCCATTGTGTATATTATTTAACAAATCCTTAACTGAGGTAGTAGTTCCCATTTTTAAATCTGGCAATAAATATCTAGTCGAAAATTACCGTCCAATATCTAAACTTTGTATTATTGCCAAATTGAATCAATTAGTTGTGATTACACTTGATTATAGATGTTAAAGACAATAATGAAAAGCAACATGATTTTATGAAGTAGATGCTATATATACTGACTTCAGCAAGGCCTTTGATAAGATTGATCATCCAATTCAATTGGATAAACTTGCTGCAGCCTATATACACGGCAATCTACTCCGATGGTTCAAATCCTATATAAGTAATAGGTCCAGGCAGTAGTCATAGAAAAAACATGTATTACCTTTACATAACATTTTTTCAGGTGTATCTCAGGGATCCCACTTGAAGCCTCTATTATTTAATATTTATATGAATGACATATCTAAATGCTTCAAGTTCTGTAAATATAAAAAGTATGCAGATTATATTTAAAAATATATTACACGATTAAAACTGCAACAGATTTTTAACTGATACAAAGTGATCTAAACAGACTTGTCGCTTATTGTAAACAAAACTTCCTTTTCCTTAACTTAAATAAATGCTACTCCATTAGTTTCTCTGAAAAACGATATATTTATTGAAAACAACTTAATAAAAAAGACCTTTATTTTGATTCAAAACTTATTTTTGACCAACATATTAATTATATCTCAAAAAAAGCGAACTAGGTTTTATTGTCATGATTTTAAAACATTACGCTCATTTAGGACTTTATTTATGGCTTATGTAAATAATAGTGTCTTAAGTTTTGGATTGATAATATAGAATCCCCAGTATCTTGTATATATTGATATTCAAAATAAATTCATATACAACTGCAACAAGAAATTGTTTTCTGAAAACAATATTGCATTAGTCAGGCGAAACTTAAATTCAATTTCCCTGGAAGACAGACGTCAGATAAATGACATTAAGTTTCTATATAAAATTATAATATTCTTATTGATTCCAACGAGATTACCAGCCTCACTAATTTTAATGTTCCAGCCTATAAGAGACTTTAAAACTTTTTATACTAATTTTAGTAACTAGTATCTAAACTCTCCCTTGCATAGGTGTTGTAAATTCTTCAATTCAGTTCGTAACCATCTCGAAATAGTCGAAATTGACATATTTCATGATACATTTTTTAGATTTTGTAATAAATTGAATAAATAGTATATAACATATAATGAAATTCTCATGTTTTTTCACATTTTTTGTAATTAGAATAATTAACTTTTTACTTATAGCTTAACTCTTTTTATCTATGTACAACAGTGAATACTGTACTTGGGTTCGTCTCGTTTGTATTCTTTAAATAAATAAATAATAAATAAATAAACAAATAATGATAATGATTATAATAATAATATGAAAATCTGTCATATGAATTAAAAAACATCTAGAAACTAGATGAAGTCTCCATAGTTCCACTAGTGATGTCAGCAGAGGGAATTATATCAAAAACTATCACTATAAGTATTAAATACATTTTTGTAATAGTCTATTATTATTAGGGAATTCAAAAATGTAGTAAAAAAGATATTGTTCTATTAAAAAAAATCGATGACGTCATATACACGAAATAAAAATTTACCTGTGAAAGTATTTTGTTAAAATACTGTTAGACAGAAAAATATCGATTTTATTCCAACCTACACGTCTTCACTGTACAAAAAATAACAAGTGTTTTTGAGTTTTGTCGTTTTTATGTTCATATATTATTAACCCCCTAAAATTCTTAAGATCTAATTTTATTTTTTTAATATTTTAGATAAAGTTAAAAATAAACTTAATTGAGGGTAAAAAAATACTATTCGAGATAATAAATCCATAACAATTTTGGTTTATTTTCCTAATAATTAGTAACTCTCAAAACATCTTTAGACTTTATTGGTTATTCCTAGAAATTATTAAGTTTGTCCTCAGATATTCGGGTAGTCTCTGGGTTCAGGTATTCTCTGGGGATTATCAGGTATTCTCTGGGTATTTCCAAGTATTTTTTGTTACATATTCTTGTGTACACAATTTTTTAAGCAGTTTGTAGACCAAAATATTTTTAAGAATTTAATTTCATGCCGTGACAAATTAAGTGACAACAGTGGCTTAACATTACCACATCTCTATTACTACGATTATTTCTTTATAAATTATATAATACATGTAGGATTTCACTTATAGTCCAATTAAATAACGAAAAAAAGCCCCTTCGAGCTTACATTAATTTGTAATTGGATGAAACAAAAAGGACCTTGTGTATTTTGATGTGATCTTTCCGAAAAAAAGAAAAAAAAAGGTGTAGCAGTTTTTCAATTTTTTTTAAATTAGGAAAAACCGGGTTTTCCGGAATTTTCCATTGTAAAAATGCTAATTATCTGGTCAAGTATCATTCCGATAGTGAAAATAAATGCACCATTCGAAAGAGGAGGCAAAAATAGTTCGGAAATTCATTGCACAGGTAGTTTTAATGGCGAATTTCTCGCCGCCAGAAGAGCTTTTACCAAAAAGTCGTTTTTTCGTTTTTTTGATCAGAACCATGGACATGAAATTTGCGATGAATTTGTGGCGAAATTATAAACGTTAGACATATGTGCCCATGAGAGAAGTTGCGTATGTTTTTGTTGGCTGTCAAATAAAATAAGTCCCGCGGCGAAATCTGCCATAATTTTTCGGGAATTCGCAGGAAAGCGGAAGGCGTAGTTTTTTTAAATTTTTTTCCCATATGATTTTTTAAGGGTTTTCCGAAAACATCTAACAAAAAAAATATATTTGTATATTTGAAAAATCTAACTTCGCCATCGAAAAAAGCACAAAAAAATACACAAAAAGGTATACTTTAAAAATGTTAGAAAATTAATCCTAAGCCTGAGTGTAACTTCCAACTTGGTGATAAGCTTGCTTTTTGTTCTCTATCTGGTTTTTAGTTATTTACAAGAAAACTTGAAATGGTATAAGATATATATGCATGACAAAAATACGTATTTTCTAGTTACGTTCAGAACTTTTTGAAAAAATTGCAAAACAATTTTTTCTTAATTTCTCGTACTTTTTTCTTAATTAACTCGAAAACTAATTATATGAATAGAAAACTGTTTCCATCAAATGATAGAAAAAAAAAGACACGAAAAACTGTGGCATATACATTTTTTCTAGCATCCACTGTTTTTTGAGCGCACGTGTGCAAAGATCGGTAATTCTCGCGAGAATTGAAGCTACTCGAATTTTCTGGCAATTGGGAGAGAAAGTAAGCTTGTTTCTCATTAAACTTACTGATTCTAATATATTTTCAGTCTGTAAAGTGCCCAAATTACGGAAAAAATCGACAGTGTGCTTGTTTTTTCTCAAAAAAAAAAGGGAAAATGTTGGATTTAAGAAAAAACCACTCGTTTTACGAGCAATTTTCTAAGCACAAAAAATGCGTAGTTTTCGGTTATATTTCGAATGTCATAGGTCGCATTGCAAATCTGCAATAGTTCACCCTCTGCAAGTGTCTGGTGACATAATAAACACAGGCCAGCCATTGCAACCTGGAAACAAAAAATTATAGCACTGTGAGAGAATTTTCTTAATTTAGGAACGTACTTAATCAATAAATTGCTGAAGAAGTTCGAAAAGCCACGTGTACACAGAGCTTGCTGAACACGGTTATTAAAAATCTATGCCGATGAACACTATCAAGCGATTCAATTTGTAAAAATATGACCGTTTGAAGTTTAAACTTGTCAGATAGCGAACGCCGAGACAATTACTATCCTTGATGCTACGTGCGGCTAATTTGGCGGTAATTCTATATTTTGAACAAAACTCAAGAAACGTCTTATAACAAGTCAGTAAAACACATTTTAATAAATTTTAAGCCTAATAAATTTAGATATGTAAGAAATTTAAAACTGGAAATCGCAAAAAAATCAAATTACAGTAATGTAGTGTATACACGAGTTTTGGATCCCGCGGAGCGCGTGTAATGGGACTTTTGTCGGGAGAATTCTACAACTTAGAAGAAACATACACACTTTAAACTTTGTATATACATTTAGAAGACATGAAATTTGGCTTTGCTTAATTTTCAGACCAAAAAACTAAAAATTGTCAATTTTAGACAACTTTTATCAAAAACCGTGTTTTTTGGTCGTCACTCAATGAACAGTGGTCAAAAAAATAGATAAAATATATTTGCAGAATCTTCCGTAATGTAATCGTATTCTAGACACAATAGAGTACTCAAAAAAAAAAAGTTTTGAGCCATTGGGTGCATTTTTGGCATTTTTGTGCCACTTCAAACTTTAGAAAAAAAATTTATTTTTTTCTGGAAATCACTAGACACATCCCTTAAATTCAAAACGCATTTTTGTTTTTTCAAATGTCTTAATTTTTACCAATGTTATGAAGAATTTAGTGTTTGAACATTTAACAAATTCAATTTTCCGACGTTCGTCGCCTCAAAATACTAAACAAATTTCAATCGTCCATACCGCGAGAACGGTGCATCGGATCAAAATTTCTCAAGAGACATAAAAATTAGCATTTTTCCTAAGCTTTCAAATGTCGTAAACTGCGTTTTAAAAATATTGATTTATTTCTGACATGCGCCTGCGCAAAATTGAAAAATTGACAAAATCCAAAATTTCGGCACTTTCGAAAAACTGCTACATTTTGTTTTGCCTTTTTTCGAAAAGATCACCTCAAAATACATAGAATCCATTTTGTTTCATCTAATTACAATTTAACGTAAGCTCGAAACCCGTAATTTAATTCGATTATTACCCTTAATTTATAAAGAAATGCAAATAAGATGAGTAGAAAGCAATTTTTGACGGTTGTCACGGTATGAAATAAAACTAAAACTTATCTTTGTCAACCTAATTCATTATTTTTGAATGGTTGCTTCTGAATAATATACACAAAAAAGTTGTTCAGGGCCAGTTTTTTCACTTCTGAGTAAAGTTGAAAGTAACTAGGTACTTGCTGATTAGGCTCTAGATTACATTTTGCTAATATGCTAAGTAAATCTACGTGTAACTTTATTCAGAGGTGATAAATGAGCCATTAATTTAAAATTTAACCTAAATTGATTTTGAATTTCTATACATGTTGATAGACCCAGATTTTTAGTTTCATTTGGAAATCCATGTATAATTCATTGTAATCACGATATTGTTCTTAGATAAATATCAATGTTTTTTTTAAACGTGGTACCTAGCGGGAATATTTAAATCGTATATTCTAACATTCTAAGCCTAAATTTTTTCATGGAACATTTCTAATTTAACCTATATATTGACAAAATGATTTATTTATGAAAAATAAAAAAGTACCTACCTGTTAATATACAGAGAATTCCTGTTTTTAAAAAAGTCACCAACAAAAAAACAATCACAAACTAAAAAAAAAAGAAGCTTAGCACCAATATTATATCCACTAAATTATTAACAACTTTCAATAAACCAGTAATTCCAAAAATGAGTAAACATATTTCAGTAACTTATCGAAAATTCGAAAACGTAAAAAAAGTTCAATCTGTGAAACCGCGATTTACGCGGGATAAAATTTCAACGAGACTGCCTTCAAATTACTCGACTCGTGACGATCGGCAATAGTGAGGGCCCCCACTATACGACATTGTTGCCGGTTTAATCTTCTTGTCGCTATAATGTAAATAAAATTGTTAATCGGCTTTGATAAAATACAATTTATTTAGTTAGCTGCTCTTTTTGTAAATATAAAGCGTTGTTTGGAGAAAATAATCCATTTTAAGAATATTTAATTAGTTAAACATGTTCTTTCATTAAATTTGATAACGTATGGCGTTTTCTGCCGGAGATTCTGGTAATATTTGCTAATTTAGTTCTGTTCGAAGTAGATACAATCGTGATACATCATCATCCATCCCTTACCTCTTAAACAACAAATACTAAGTGCTTAATCAATAAAAACATGCTGCAACGATCGGCAGCGCCTGGAATCAAACTGGGACACACAGGCATATTTTTCAAAAATCCTGACCAATAATAAACGTTTCAGGGAATAGAAAAACACTTAATAATAATTAAGATTAATTAAATTACCCAAAAAAGGGTGAACTAATTGTATGAGGAGAAAAATCTAGTTCACAGATACGGAAAATAAAGGTATAATAGTGACATATGTGTATCAAATAAATACTGCCGATCAGCGAATAGCGTCTTACTCCATTTAGAGTTTAAGAGCTAGGGTCATTTTAGCTAACGTGTTGAGCACAAGGCTGAAAATTTGTAGATTTATAATTTAATACCAGTTAAATAAGGAAATAATCGTTCTTGCAGGAATACCGCGGTTGCGACATCTACATTTACATTTTTGAAAGTGTCAAAAAAATTGTTAAAATTTACCTATTGACAAGGCTAAAACTTCAGACGAGTATACAGGATGGGCCAATTGAAAGTTCCACCCCCTCTTATCCTCCTTATTAATTGAGATATCGGAATGATTATTTTTTTGTTTGAAAATTTCTAAGAAGAACTTTATTATAAATGATTCAATTATTCTGTGATGTCATGGCCGATTTTTCCGGAAATAACAGTAAATCACTATTTATTTTTTATTTTTATAAGAAAATCCTTATTTTTTATTAAATATTCTAATTTATTGGAACATTTTTTGATAAGAATCTTTTATTAAAAATGTTCTGTTAGCTGTCAAAATGGCCGCTATAATAATATTATTTCTTAATGTGTTACTAATAACTTTAAGGAAGAATATTATGGAAATCCATTAAATTTAAAAACTTTTTGTAAGCGTTAAGGGTTTATTCTGTAACGTTTTAGTTAAGAGCAAACATGACGGGCGCTCCTCCGCCAAAAATCAATTTTACATTTGAGGCAGTTAAAAAAAATTCTAAAAAAAAATGGTTCAGGCCAATCGTTGTAAAAATGAACCAAGAATTTCGCTAAACCGCAAAAAACTTATATTTTTAAAGAAAAACAACAAAAATTTCAACTTTTTAACAAATTTAATTTTTTGGCTCTTTACCGGCATTCTATAACAAATATCTTAACTATTTTCTAAATAACTTTTTTTCAAAAAGATTACCAATTTTAAACAGGACCGATGATTAACATAGTTTTCATTCCGATACTAATTCTATTAAAACAATGATACCAGTGAATATGGCAACGCTGATAGTCTATGAAGCCCGTGGTTAAAAGGGTAGCTGCTGTTTAGTTAAATTTGTTAATTCCTGTATCGAAAAATAGGTAGTTGTTTTTGAAGAGGTGCGAAATTATTGTGATCGTCTTAGTTTGTTGTTGAGGTATTGTTAGGTTTTTGTTTAATTTAGTTTTTAGTTAATTTATGAAATGAAAAATTCTGGAAGGCAAAAATGCACAGCTGACAAATTTCTATTTTATTTGTTTGCTGCCAGAGTTAGTAAATCCTAGAAAAATACGACATGTGCCAATTAGGGAAAAGAGATTGTCAAGAATTTTGCACGCTTAAAAAAATGTGTAATATACAGGGTGTTTATAAATACATGCAACAAAATTCAGGAACTGATTGCTCGTATGAAATTAAGATGGGTCTTTCCTATAACAAAATTTCCTCAGCCCACCCCTTTTCGAGATATCACTAACCACGGGTATTTTTTCAATATTTCTGTTACATTATAGGGGGGTGAAATTAGCAACACTTCCTTTATTTCATATCAAAACTTTTTTTCGATATGAACTTTTATGAAATCCTTGTTTTATTTAATTTTTTTTTTATTCCTGAATTTTTTCCCAAAACCAATAGCTTCAGAGAAAAAAAATTAAAACCCTAATTTTTTTTTTTTTTTAATAAATTGAGTGGAAAACAGTGTAACGGGCTTGTAACTATCGTATCGTACACTCTGTCATTATTCGTTTCTTGCAATAATTTACACCAGTTTACACCAGAAGATAGCCCTTTAAGAAGCGTTTTAGCCACTAATTTTGGCGAATTTTAAGAAATCATTACCAAGACATTAGGAGCTTAAATTTGGGGATTATATTAAGAATAGTGCTGTCGAGGAATGCATTTATTTTCATTATGATATTTCAAAATTAAAGCCCTTTTAGTTTTTTTGAGAAACTGGAAGGAATTAAAACATTAAAATATATGCATATTATAGATATTATTGCCTAATTTATTTTGCCAAAATTTAAATATTTTGAGATATTCTTGTCCGAAAATTATAAGGGGTATGATCACCTTAAGATTGAAAGAAAATTAGCTTTAATTCATGAGATGCAAAGCATCATAATTGTCGCGTCACAAAAACCACCTGCTGCCAAGAGAAAATTTTGATTCAACAGTATTGTATATTTTGTGTTGTAAAAGAGAAAAATTAACATTTCGTGTTTTAATAGTTATTTTTTTAATTTAATAATCTATGTGAAAAAAAAATTTTTAATACAGACTTTAAAAAATTGTTATATTAATATACTTATTTAATTGTACTTATATTTGTTGTTCCTTTAATACAATAAATAAAATTTACCTATCTCCAATTCATCACTTTCCGTATCCATATACCTAGGGTCCGAGTACAATTAGAAAAACACCGCTACGTCATAACTATTATTTCGAATTTCCAATATACAGGGTGTCCCGAAATTAGACGGTCATATTTTAACAGCGTAATCTATATCCTACAAGTATTAGAAATTAAAAATTAAAAAAACCGAATTCAAAAACGTGCAGATGCCGTCACCACATCTTAACCAAATTTATATAGGATCACCCCTGAGGTACCCCCTTACTACCAAAAAAAGAATCATTGAAATCGGACACCGTGTTAAAGAATTATCGCTGAACATACATAAAAAAAAAATTAAAAAAAATATTGCGACGAATTGAGAACCTCCCTCCTCCTTTTATGAAGTCTGTTAAAAATAGGAGTAAAAGTTTATATAAACATAGGTCCGAAAACGTTTCGTTTTCGAGATACAGGGTGTTACAAGTGAAGTCCAGATGAAATATTTTCTAAAATTTCTTTAGTTACCGGTTAAAAAAAGTAAAAAAAAAATAAAATTTCTAATTCTACAGACCTACTAATTATTGTTTACACTTTCGAATAAGGTAACATGCTTTTCTCTTGAAAATGGCGCATCCTAGCGAGATGCAACAAATGTAGCTTTATTATACAGAAAATATTGGTTTTCCAAATTTTATAGTCAAAAAATCTGAAGTGTCCAACACATGACTTTCCTATCTAGTTATTATAGGCTTTTTCTGGTTATTTTGTACAACTTATTGCAGTACCTCTATAAATGTTTAGAGGATAAACTAAATATATACATTTTCCACATACATCTATCTACCTCGAAACATTTTTCTATAGTTATTCATTGAAAACGAAAATACTGAAAAATTTAAATTTAGCAATTTTCCTACAATTTTTCCATTACGGTCCATTTTAGAAAAATCATGTATAAACAAAAATTATAAAGATCGATATCGCAAACAACTTTTACTTTAACAATTTTCATAAAAATCAGAATTTTACACATTTTGTCAAATTTCTCGAATACGGACCATTTCAGGAAATTTTGACATAAAGCAAAAATTATAGATAATAATATTAGAAGTAACTTTTATTTGAACAATTTTTTTCTCCAAACATAAATAAAGATATATTCCATAAAATATAAAAACGGCCTACCAAAAAGTACCCCCCCCCCTCCAGATGTTCCGACTTTGTCCAAAATCTAATCATTTCACGTCAGGCCGAAATAAAACTTAAGTTTAAAATTTAATGTTTTTTTCTGTATCCGTTTTTGAGTTTTTTTCAAATTTCGAAATTTACACATTTTCTCAAATATCTCGAATACGGTCCATTTTAGAGAAATTATGTGTGGGATAAAAATTATAGAGAATTATATTACAAACAACTTTTATCTGAACAATTTTTATAAAAAAATATTTTTTTTTACATTTTATCAAATTTCTCGAATACGGACCATTTTAGGAAAATTTTGTATAGAACAAAAATTATAGATAATAATATTATAAGTAATTTTCTTCTCCAAACGTAAATAACGGATATATTTCATAAAATATAAAAATTACCACCAATAAAGTACCCCCCAAATGTTCCGACTCTGCCCAAAATCTAATCAGTTCACCGCAGGCTGGAATAAAGCTTAAGTTTAAAATTTGGTGTTTTTCTTTGTATCGGTTCATGAGTTATGGTGGATACAGACACACACACTGACACACAGACGCACACACAGACACACACACAGACACAGACAGACAGACACACACACACACACACACACACACACACACACACACACACACACACACACACACACACACACACACACACACACACACACACACACACACACACACACACACACACACACACACGCGCACACACGCGCACACACGCGCCCACACACACACACACACACACACACACACACACACACACACACACACACACACACACACACACACACACACACACACACACACACACACACACACACACACACACACACACACACACACACACACACACACACACACACACACACACACACACACACACACACACACACACACACACACACACACACACACACACACACACACACACACACACACACACACACACACACACACACACACACACACACACACACACACACACACACACACACACACACACACACACACACACACACACACACACACACACACACACACACACACACACACACACACACACACACACACACACACACACACACACACACACACACACACACACACACACCGCAGACATCATTCCGAAAATAGTCAAAACGGATTCAGGGGACCCCAAAACGTAAAAATCCGTCGAAAACTGGAGGTCGAAAAAAATCATGATTCCTATACTTTCCTTATCTGTATACAGATAGGAAAGTAAAAATGGTTTAACATAATTTTTACATTGTTACTAATAATGATGATATTCTTTGGTCGCTGTAAAGTAGTAAGGTTTAGTTCATTTCGTTGTAGAGTCATAAAGTGGCATATCAGTGATAATGGTTTACTCAATTGCTGAGAGGATGCAAATAATTTCACTTTTTTTGCGAACAATGAATGTACTAATAGAACTACCCAACTCGACAAGTCCATGGAAAGTATATTTTGGGAAACGGGGTCAGTAGCTAACAAATAACGTGAAATGGAAAATGCTGTAGTAAATGAAGCTACAAAGGTGGCGATTGACGACCAGGCAGTTGGCAATAACATCTGGTATTAAGAGAAGTAGCATTCAGAAGGTATTGAAAAAATACAAGTTTCATCCCTACAAAATACATCTGGTAAAAGAACTTAACGAAGACGATTTTGATAACCGATTACAATTTTGTGAAATTATGACTGAACGGGCAATAAATGATCAGCAATTTCTTATCAAGGTGTGTTTTTCAGACGAATGCACTTTTTTCTAAATGGTACAGCAAATCGTCACAACTGTCGTTATTGGTCCGATTCAAATCCCAGAAGATGCCATGAAATGCATATGCAACATCCGGAAAATTGAATTTTTGGGCTGGCATTTTTGGTAACCATATAATTGGGCCATTTTTCTACCTGGAACTTTAACTGCAGAAATGTATCTGGAATTATTAGAAAACGCCATTTATCCAGCATTACTAGAGTTTGTTGAGAATGACGATCAGTATATAGCAAACAACTTAATATTTCAGACAACCCATTTTGCACTGACTGTTCATCAGTATTTGGATCAAAAGTTTCCAGGTCAATGGATCGGACGAAGAGGAAGTATTTATTGAGTGGTCCCCACGGTCTCCGAATCTAAGCCCGTTAGATTTTTTATGGGGCCACTTAAGAACTAAAAGTTATGCCACCCAACCAACATCACTGGAAAATCTGTGAGAATGGATAATTGACGAATATCATCAAATTACCCCACAGATGCTTCAAAATGTCCGAGAGCGTTTTGAACTAAACCTCTATTATTGCATGGAGGCCCAGGGTCAGCATTTCCAGCATTAACTTAAGTAACTGGTAAGCTTTTACAGAAAATAAAAATCGTTAAAAGATCATAGCTAGGAAGACAGTAGGATTTAAAACTCGGGGGTTATAATCTAGGTAAAAATACTTCAAAAATAAGATATCATTCGACCTCTCGTTCCATATAAGATTTTACAGGTAAGTTTCAAACCCACTGGAGGGTTTCCGTTCAGGGGGTGAAACTAGCAAAAAGTGTTCCCCGTAAAATCAAAAATTGACGGGTCCAAGCGTTTTTCCGTAAATGACCTGAGGTGTCCAAAATTGGCTGTTTTGTTTTCAAATGGTCGCCCTGCATATATGTATACAATACTCCATTATATGTGTAATTAATAAATCATCAAAAATATCCTTTAAAATGCATGATAGTTAATAAATGTTTTACATTTTGTTTCTGTTTATTTCATTGGTACTCTGGCACCGCAGCACCACTGAATACCACCGAGCATATAGGGTTGCCAGATATCCCGATTTAGGTGGGAGCCTCCAGCCTATCCAGCAATTGGACATTTGACAATAAATTTTTTTTTCAAGAAAATTCTTATAAAATCAACGCTTTAAAATAGCTTTTTAAGTTCTTTTAAAAATCGGTGGTGCCTTTAAGTGAGGTGCGGAGGGTGGGAGCGATAGTTACCATTTCCTGCGCATAGAGGCCGGGCACCCAAAGCAATTTTTAAGATCCGGCGCCTATGATGTAGTGGAAATCGGAGGTGTAAAGAAACTTACCGCACGAAATGAAGAAAATACAAATAATATAAAGTATTATCCCACCGCTGATGAGTTATATGACGTTATTGACGCATCTCACATAGCAGTGGGACATGGTGGTCGTGACAGAATGTTGGCTGAAACTTCTAAAAAGTTTGCGAATATCACAAAAGAAATGATATGTCTTTTTTTATCCATGTGCGTGGTGTGTTAACAAAAAAAGACGAAAAAAAAAGAAAGGATTAGTCTCCAAACCGATTTTGCACTCCGAAATGAATAGCCGATGCCAAGTCGATCTTATTGACTTCCAGACACAGCCAGATGGAAAGTTTAAATTTATACTAGTGTATCAGGACCACCAAACAAAATTTGTTCTGCTTCGTTCATTGGAAAGTAAGAGAGCCGAAGAAGTAGCCTACCATTTAAATGACATGTTTTTAACTTTCGGGGCCCCATGCATTTTACAATCTGACAATGGCCGAGAATTTGTGAATCGTGTAATTTTAGAAGTTACAAGCTTATGGCCAGAGGTCAAAATCGTGCATGGAAAACCACGACATAGTCAAAGTCAGGGATCAGTCGAAAGAGCGAATCAAGATATTGAAAACATGCTGAGTGCTTGGATGAATGACAACCAGACAACCAGGGGCGGCTGCTGACCAAAATGTTGGGGGTTCACAGTAGCAGAATATAGATCCCGGTACAGATATAGGTAAAAACCTGTCAGTGTTTTAGAAAGGTATATTATAAACTTTGTAAAACACTGAAAGTTTTTTCATACATCTGTACTGATACCTATATTCTGTCACTGTGAACGACCCCACGAGCCGCCACTGCAGACAAATAAATGGTCATAAGGACTGAGATACATACAGTTTATGAAAAATCGGGCATTTCATTCTGGAATTAAACTATCGCCTTATAAGACAATGTTTGGTGCGGAACCTAGGGTTGGCCTCTCTACAACTTCATTGCCTTCGGAACTGCTGAAGGACATTGAAGACGAGGACGATATTCGAAAACTGTTTGATGGGAAAAACATAGATGGACATGAAAATGATAAGGGTGAAGACGAAGATAAGATTGGAGACAAAGATAGGAGTGGAGACGAAGATAGGAATAAAGACGAAGATAGGAGTGGATACGATGACATGGATGAAACCTCGCAAAATATTTTAGAAGCACGTTCAAAGGCTGCGCAAAGCCTCGAAAAACAAGCCAAAAAGATGAAAGCAACCTCTCACAAGTCGCATCCACCAGCGAAGGTTGGAGATAACATCATCATACCCACTCCTGATGTAGACAGGGCTAAAGGAGATCTTCGGAACGTTATTGGAGTTGAGCTTGAAGCATCTGATGATGGATTTTATAAGATTGGGACCAAGCATGGTATCTTACAAAAATTATATTGCAGGTAATCATTTACTTTGTTGCGATTTTTATTTTACTTTAATTTAATTTAATTTTTTTTTTTCAGAAATGAATTTGATATCTGCGCACAAAAGTTTTTATTGGAAGAAGAAGTAAACAAAAACATTGAACTTTCGTTAAGAACCATTCAGTTGGAACAGGCCAAGGTTTCTTTAAGTGTAGTTGCACAAAGAAGTGTACGTCGAACCGATGCCTTTGCAAGAAAAATAACGTTCTCTGCAACTCGAAATGCCATAATAGTTTGACATGTAATAACAAGTAAATAATACCCAAAAATTAATAAACATGTTTGTAATGATAGTATTTTCTTTAAATAGTAGTAAAAACGTTATTTCTGTGAAAAGACTGTATGTAGACTAGTTTTGCCTGATCACAATTAGTTGATTTTAGGACGAATCAGTTTAGACTAGGATAAACTAGTTCATCCTATGGCTCTTCGGATAAACTGATTTGGCCTAGGAAAAACTAGTTTATCCTAAAATCGGGTTTGTCCGGTAACATATATATTTCAATAAAACCCTGTATTACGAAATAATCTATCTGTATCTACGTATAACGGGTAGAACACTTAGTAGGCCAATTGTGCACCCTGACGCTGAGAGGTGCTTCTCTTATATCATCAAATAAAAAATGTAAATTAACCCCTTACCACGTTTTACAAACAATCGGCCCCCTTAAGGTCAAAAATTACTGTCAGATTTTATCAAATAAATAAAGCGGTATCAATATGATCCGTTCCGTTTTAAATAAGCACACACCTTTCTTGTTAAACACGAAAAGAGGCAGGTAATCTTGAAGTGCCCCGTTGCGATAAAAATATATTTAAACAATAATGCTTATGGGTTTATAAGAATTATATAGATAAATATTCATTATGTATGCATAATTTAAATCTGTTATTGTACTTGCAGTATTACTACGCCTTTCTACAACAGGAATAGTCATGAAGATTACCGACAGTGCCGTAGATATTTTATGGTCTATTAAACAAGCCTGAATACGTAGATTAATAATTATACTAGCATACCATTAAAGTAGTCTTTAAAATAAATATTAAAAGCCCCTATAATTCAATATAAGATTGGCCGTAAGATTTTGATGACTGAGTAGTATTTGATAGGAATAGGTCATGAATAATATTGATCAAAACGGTTACGTACTATTAAGGAAAATTACCAGATTTTACATTTTCACAGGATATTTTATTTTTCTGATATCCTGTTATAGGAGTTATCCTATCATAAATCTGTACAGTAGTAAATGGTTCTTAAAATAAAAAATATTTAAAAATGGTTGTCTATGTAAATCCTAGAAATCTGCGGACAGGGGTAGCTCTAGGTAGTCGAAGAGGAGACATAATTTTAATGTGGGGAAGTTTCCGTCTGGATTTTCTAATAGTTGACTATGGGAGCGGCGACAAGGTGTTTGTAGGATTTGTTGACCATGAGTGTTGGAGCCTTTCAGTGCGCGAAAGACGTATTGTTTCCTGAGAAGTTGGAAACGGGAGAGAATTAGAGTGAGTGTTTTTGGAAAGCGAAAAGGTAGATATTGGCATCGTCGGCACGTATCTTTGGTGTGGAGAATTGGAGTATTGTATTGCTGTGTACTAGGACAGCGCGACAAATGAAATAATTGTAACTGTGAATTAATGTTTCGGTATTGCACTGTCCAAAACGACCACATAAAGCGCAAGAGTCCGGCTCGCCTTGATTAGAGTGCGTTGAGTTGAACATCAGAAGACCAATTGATGGTGCGAGAGATTTCCACTCCCAATAATTCAATACTGTAAAGCGAGTCTGACTGCTAAAATACTTACGTTTATGTTTTTTGGGGGGGGGGGGGGGGGCTTTTGTGCATATGGATGTGTAAAGATGATGAAATGTGTTTGAATGTGATCCTCCATCTACTACAGTATGCGCCAGCCTGAATATTGATTCTGTAGATTTTGGTTTCGGATTTTGAGTTGGCTGGAATTTGAGATTGTCGAGAGCAGAGCAGTATCATCGGCATAAAGAAGACATTCAGACGATGGATGGTTTGAAGGTGAAAGGTCGTTGATGTAGATGAGCAGTGGCGGCTTGTAATAATTTAAAATGGGTGTTCAATTATTTCCAATAATTTTAGCATTTGTAAAACTTTGTACAAGAGTAAATATCCCTCAAAACTTCTTTGGCGTCGTCCGTTTTAATACAATTAAATTCCGAATTTTTTATAAGATTCCTGAGTCATGAAAAGGTTGCTTGATACCATCACTTAGATGATCCATTACTAGAAATGGTACAATTGCAGAAACTACCGTTTTTATTTCATCTGAAACTCGTGACATTTTCGAAAAACTTGTCAATCTAAAAAAAAGCAAACATTTTTGGTTAGTTTTTAGAGAGGACAAACCTAAGAGCTGCCAGTGAATCCTGAAATATACTCTTTTAGTGAAGCAATTCTTGATTAAATTACGTGGCTATACAAAAGTAAATATACCCACCCTAGGCATTGCAAAGTCAAGATGAAAATAATGGGGTTTGTTAAAATTTCGCCTGGTAGAACTGTTTAAAACTTTATTTACACTACACCACACTATAAGTAAAAGCAATCGTATTAAGTAAATTCAGCAAATCCCGAAGAAAATACAAAAATCGGTTATTTTAGATTAATCGGATATTTTCGATTTTTTAGAGATATATTCAATTTTGATTAACCGATTACAATATTATACTGTTTTAAAACACTACAACTATTAACTAACTTGCTGTAAATAAATCGATTATTGGAAAAAACGATTAATCGAAAATAGTCGATTTAAAAAAAATCGATTAATTGAAAAGAATCGAAATGAACCGAACATAATCAAAAATAATCGAAAATAATCGAAAATAATCGAAAATAATTGAAAAGAATTGAAAAGAATTGAAAAGAATCGAAAAGAATCGAAAATAATCGAAAATAATCGAAAATAATGGAAAGAATCAAAAGAATTGAAAAGAATCGAAAAGAATCATAAAGAATTGAATAGAATCGAAAATAATCGATAAATCATAAAGAATCGATTATTTTTAAGTAATCTACTAGTCGAAAATAACTGATTATTTTGGTGATCTCCCGGCCCTAACGTTTTTAGCAATCCATTTTTGCAACAAAATTATTTAAATAGGAAGTTTTATTTGAGTAATTGGATTTTTTTTTTTATTAATTTATAGAAATCTACTGAAATCTACCCAAAGACAATTGTCTATCTACTAAAACTAGTCAACATAGATGAAAATCTACCAAAAAAGCAGAAATCTACCAAATGTGACAACGTTGAATTAAAGACTCCCAGACCAAGCACAATAACTAATCGTTGGACCAAGCGAAGTTAACTGTCGTGACGTAATCTACGTGCGATGCACAAAATGATGCTAAAAATAGCATGGTTTTAAGCTATTTCATGGATCTATTAACCTGTCTTTTTAACATTCATTCTCAGACACCTCTCGCGTTTACTGGACATATTGAACCGACAGAGGCGATCGGCCTGAGCGCAGTGGGGTAACAAAAAAAGTAGAGATTAATACGTACAAAAATAATCTTAATCTTAATCGACATTGTTAACCTACATACTAGACAAACGGGAAAATTGAGAGATTTCTTATTCAGTAAAGCAGAAAGCTCTAGTCTACATAATACGGTTATAAAGGCGGATAAGAAATATTCGCCATTAAACCTCTCAAACACTGATATCACCATGATATTAACCAGCCACATAAGGACAAGAATGCATCTAATAAATGGCTTACTAATGGTACATTATTCCCCGAAACAGAAGGGGTTCTAATGGCTATTCAGGACCAGGTAATTAATACCAATAATTACAAAAAATATGTGATTAGGGACTCAAACACCAGTTCGGACAAATGCAGAAAATGTCAACAAGTACCAGAAACCATACAGCATATAACATCTGGCTGTAGTACATTGGCTATTATCACCGATAGGCAGGTGACGAACAATAGGCCTGATATCGTGGTGGTGAATAAAAAAGTCAAAAGTGTACTTGTGGTAGATGTCGCAGTCCCGAATAACAACAAACGTTCTGATAAACCATCAACCCGGGATGAGTCAAAATTCCAGTAACCACTGAGTAAATATATAATAATAATAATAATAATAATAATAATAATAATAATAATAATAATAATAATAATAATAATAATAATAATAATAATAATAATAATAATAATAATAATAATAATAATAATAATAATAATAATAATAATAATAATAATAATAATAATAATAATAATAATAATAATAATAATAATAATAATAATAATAATAATAATAATAATAATAATAATAATAATAATAATAATAATAATAATAATAATAATAATAATAATAATAATAATAATAATAATAATAATAATAATAATAATAATAATAATAATAATAATAATAATAATAATAATAATAATAATAATAATAATAATAATAATAATAATAATAATAATAATAATAATAATAATAATAATAATAATAATAATAATAATAATAATAATAATAATAATAATAATAATAATAATAATAATAATAATAATAATAATAATAATAATAATAATAATAATAATAATAATAATAATAATAATAATAATAATAATAATAATAATAATAATAATAATAATAATAATAATAATAATAATAATAATAATAATAATAATAATAATAATAATAATAATAATAATAATAATAATAATAATAATAATAATAATAATAATAATAATAATAATAATAATAATAATAATAATAATAATAATAATAATAATAATAATAATAATAATAATAATAATAATAATAATAATAATAATAATAATAATAATAATAATAATAATAATAATAATAATAATAATAATAATAATAATAATAATAATAATAATAATAATAATAATAATAATAATAATAATAATAATAATAATAATAATAATAATAATAATAATAATAATAATAATAATAATAATAATAATAATAATAATAATAATAATAATAATAATAATAATAATAATAATAATAATAATAATAATAATAATAGGGGTGGGTGGCTCAGTGGTAGAGTCTCTGCCTGCGGATCCAAGGGTCCCGGGTTCGAATCCCACAGTTGGCCAGGATTTTTTAATTTAATTTAATTATTTAAAATTAATTCTGATGCCTTGCTAGGATTCCCCACTCGACCATGCACTGTTGGGTTCTAATTAAAAGTGCTGTTCCTAAAGTGGCGCTGGGAAACAGTAACAAAGCCTACACAGAACATGAGGCGAAATAAGCATAGTAGTTGAAGCCGATGACACACAAAACAATAATAATATACGAAAAGTTTGTTTTGAAATTTTGTTGGTTAGGCAACTCTGGCACTGAGCCACTCAAATGTTACCAACATCTTAAAACAATTAGGCATTCCAACGACCTGTCAAACTGCTGACAAGTGGGAACTGACATTTAGATATGGCAACCCTGTGAGCCTGTTGTCATTGACAGTGTCAATGATACATATATAGTTATATAGATTGCTCAAAGCGGGTCGTTTACGAGCGGCCGTATTGCCTCGCAAGTGTTCATTAATCAAAATCCATTTTGAAAAAATGTGTTTACAAATCAATATATTGTCTTTAAATATAGTAAAAAAAATAATTACCTACATTTTTACTTCAAGGCATAAGCTTATGTATATTTTGAAAAATATGGATGATCAATCTATGTAACTATCTATTTCATTGGCCTTGTCAAATCAGCAGGCCTACAGGGTTGCCATAATTTTGTCATGTCATAACCTGTCAAAACCCACTGGTAGCCATTTTGTTTGGAATGCCTAATTGATGATTGTTTCCATATATGTATCTTTTATTCTTAAATACCAAATTATAACGGTACGTGAAAGAAAAGCACTATATTTAGGAACATCCTGTATTCAGTTCGTCTAATTAGTTCCAAAACTTCACTGATAATTTAAAAATTGCGAGACTATAAATAACTTAAGTATAACAAAATAGATGATTGCAACTGCCGATTAATTACGTCCACACTATGTATTTAAAATGTACCATTTTTCATCCAAGCTTTTAAGTTATGAACGGGATTATTATGCCAATTTTTATAAATTTTCAGGAAAACAGTTTCTCGGTAATGCCCGCCGAATGAATGGATTTTTGGCAAAACCACAAATTCCTAAATGTGCATTTCTCATCTAATAACGCGTTAAGTGATATTTATACTTACTGAAAACTGCTTCTTTAAAATCTACGAATCTAGTTTTGTAGATTAGGTAGGGATTAATGTACCTTTGTTTTTGTAATAAGAAATAAACGTCGAGGAATCAAAGAAAACTTATTTTTTATGTATCTATACAATATTTCGTAGTGTTCCTAAAAAAGTGAATAGGTAGTAACCCTACAGTTTTATAATGGTACCTAGAATTGTACCAATACTATTATTACAACAGGTATACGGTCCAATTTATTTATGCTTATTATACCGTAATTGTTTCATTGTTTAGTCAGTTTATTCTGCATTTTACCATAGTGAAATTAATCTCTACCGTATTTAATTGAAAATATTGAAAGTGAAATGACTTGTTGAATTGCATCTATTATTACAATTACTTTTATGCAGGTATAAAATTTCATGACACAATATCTGCCTTTTACAAAATTACCATGAAATATGGTTAAATGCCACAATTAGGACGTTGTTCGTAAAAAATAAATAATTACGAGAAAGTAAATTCTTAGGCAATTCAAATTGATTACAAAATTTTGTGTGGTAAGTAAATAGACATATTATGGATGATTATCCCTTTCAGGTATTTTATATCTGTTTAAATTAGGAAATAACGGAATTCAAGATTATATATTAAGGGAGATATAGTATCCAACAACTGCATTCAGTGTGTTAGAAAAATTAACGGGTCTAATTTTTTAATAAATTTCACATTTGAAAGCAGGTAAAGGCGCCTCAAGCATGACCTCATCTCAAACTTTTATAATTTTTGATATTCATAAGTCGCCATGTAAAAGATAAAGGATGTGTATTTCATTCTCCCCGTTATGAGCGGGCCGCTATAGACTTTCCAAGCTTCTTCAGCCGTACTGAAAAATTAGATATCTGGATTCTGAGGAGACGAGGTAAGAACTGGTGGTAAGACATCGTTGATCGACATCGCCATACCGCAAAAGGAATCACATAAATATCTATAATAATAAAAAAGTGGCAACCTTAGAGCGTGCGCGCACTAGGCGACCAGGTCGTCGTGACCACTAGAACTATTCATGTTGATTAGGTCGCGACGGCCAACGAAAACTTACTCGACGTGCCGACGGCCAGTAAAACGTTGCGACCAACAAGATACATTGTCTTAAATGATAGGTAGCGCATTGACAACTGACAAGTATAAGGAAGCTGCTTCTTGCTCGATATTTAGTTTGAAACTAGAAAATTAGTCGCTTCATATTGGACGCGATCACTGTCGCATATGTGTCGGTCGCGGCGACATGGTCGCCCTGCGCGCGTACGCTCTTAACATATTGTTTTAGTGGTCGCGACGACATGGCAGTCGCGACCTGGACGCCCAGTGGGCGCGCGCTCTAAAAAAAATTATCAGCTCTTATATTTGATTATTTTTACTCCACTTAATTCCTTTTACCCAAACGTTTCCATATGCCCCATAGGGGTGAGCAAAAGGAATTAAGTACACAATTCCACTAATTTAGGTTTCGTAGTCAAAATTTTTACAGAACAAATTAGCTAAATTGAATATAGAATGCTGGTCTTTTCTTCTATAAAAAATTTGTAGGAAAATAAAAAAGATGTAGTGACAATTAACGTAATAAATAAAGTGTCTCTTTTTGCTCGAGTCCCCTACTTTCCGGAACTTTTTAGGCATCAAAGGTCCTTCAACGCCTACTTCTTTTGAGAGCTGGGATAAGTTAATGTGCCCTGTTGATTGTATCACTAATTGTGCAATAAACACATTTGTAGATAATTTTATATGGAACATTTTTGTCCTTCACAAATTTCCTCTTGCCCTCTTAGTTATACCAGAAAAATCAGTTCATAAGATTTTTTAAACTTTTTAATAGAACTAATTTTGCCCCCCTCCCAAACTGTTAAAGATATTATAGAACAAATATCAACATATACAGAAACTTTATCATGGCTTGTAAATCGCGTAATTTTTTACACGAAGATTCACGCTAACAGTTACTAATAGAGAAATGTGTCAAACGTCCATGACCAAGACCGATTGAAAAACTTTTCTTTGGTGAAAGAGGATACATTGATACGGAAACACCCTGTATCTCAATTTATTTTCTCAATTCCACAAAAGTCTTAAAAGGGGTGGAAGACGGACAGGTCAACCTATGCCCACCGTCTCCAAGAGGCTCTAAGAGAGATGGAGGCCGAAACACCAAACAATAACAATGCTTTGGAGAAGTACTCGAACACTATCCAAAGCACAATAAACAATTCCTATAAGAAATCCTGTTTTCTGAGGCTGGTCCAACACGATCAGACGATTACCGCATGGTGGTGTCACGAGTTGGATCACCACAAAACTCAAAGAGGACTGGGATACTTACAAATATCACCTCAGAAAAAATTGTCAGACAAAAAAGAGATGCATGGAGATTCTACTGCGAAGTAACCGAAAATTTCCCGCGCAGCGAGGCTTCAAAAAGCTCTCTCAAAAGATCCAAACCGATGCATTGGTGCGCTAATCGAAGAGGATGGCACGAAAACCGTCAACCTCGAAGATAGCTTCAAACTGTGAACACACTTCCCTGACTCTGTCATCACAGACGTGGCCGACTTGGCAGAGGAAGAATACAACCCATCTGTTTATGATTGGCAAACTGCCAAAGACATTGTAGACGTTAAAAAAATTGGATGGGCAATATCCAGCTTTTCTCCATTTAAATTACCAGGGCCTGACGGTATCTATCCAGCCCTACTTTAGTGGTGTCTGGATGAACTCACACCGCACCTGGTGGGTATATTCAAATCCTCGTTGGCTCTGAGGTATAACCTCAAAAAATGAAGTGGTAAACGTAATTTTCATACCCAAACCTGGAAGAATGGATTACATTGTCCCAAAAACATACCTGACATCGTTTTCCATGAATACATTGGAAAGGCTATGCGAAAGGTACATAAAGGATGCGGTGATTACAACAACACCACTACACCCAAATCAACATGCATACATCCCTAGAGAGATCCCTGAAGAATAAGGAGTCCGCCTTGAGTGTTTTCATAAACACAGAAACCACCTTCCCAAAGATAATACACTGACTAACCAACAGGAATGTTCCACAGATGGTTAGTGAGTGGATACATAACATGTTCTCAAAGCGAGCAGTAAACATAAGTGTAGAAGATGTGAATATAAGAGGCTTGGTTGCGAGGGGATGTCCACAAGGAGGGGTGCTATCACCTCTACTGTGGAATATGATCCTCGGCACCCTCATGAGCCGCCTCAATAATGACAGTCTCTACACAATAGCATATGCAGATGACCTGGTCATTCTGCAAACAGGGAATTTTGAGAACATACTCTGCAAAAGAATGCAAGTAGCTCTAAAAATTATAGAAAAGTGGTGCAAGGACCATTCACTGTCTATCAATCCTAAGAAGACAGAAATGGTCCTTTTCACAAGGAAAAGGATGAAAATAGAATTAAAACCTCCAGAACTCCTAAACATAATACTAAACTTTGCAACAGAGGTGAAGTACCTATGTTTCACCTTTGACAGCAAGTGGAACTCGCATTTAGAAAACAGAGTCAAAAGAGCATAGATTGCTCATGTACAATGCCGTCGAACCATGGGGCACTCCTGAGGATTCTCCCCCAGCGTCATCGCATAGACTTACACGGCTATCATAAGACCTATGCTAACATACGGTGCAGTTGTCTGGGTACCGTATGTTACGCCATGCACGGTTGGAATAGAATCTTATGTAGGATTTGGTGAAGCGAGACATCGCTTTTGGCAGGAGGCGCTTGATACGCGCCCACTGCTTCAAGCGAACATGGACTCCATCTCACCGATATATATCTTCCGTAAGCCATACAAAGTTATAACAGACCAAATGGAACAGCCGGAAGTGGCAGGTACGATTCATATCTACATCGACCGGTTCTAAAACAAAACAAAGCTCAGGATGTGGAATATACTCCAGATTCTTAAACTTAAACATAAAATGGGCTGTGAGCAATAGAGCCAGTGTAGTTCAAACAGAACTAACAGGGATTCTCATAGCAGCAAAAGAAATAACCAGAAACAATATCATTGGAAGGAACATGCTCATCTATACAGATAGCAGACAAGCACTACTCATTCTGAACAGACCACGAATTTACTCAGGATTAGTACTAGAATGTCACGAAGCTTTGGCCGAAGTATCCATCAACCACAGAGCTGGGCTGCAAGAAAGAATGAAGCCAAGAATCCATCGCGCTTGCAACCGAAAGACGTGCTATTCAGTGGTATTCGGACGGTTCCAAAACCATAGAAGTGTAATGTTTGGAGTAGAGAACAACAGACAACAGCTAGTGTGGTAATATCAAGGCAACACTTTTCGAAGAAAGGTTTTATTTAATATAGTACAACTAGTAATAATTGATACAGGCACTTCGACCGCAAGCCTGTCACAACTGACAACTAATGATATATGACACGCTCTTTACAAAAAAAAAATAAAAATAATAAAACTGAAAGTTAACAACTTTTAGAATAAAAGGTTTTAAAAAAAAAATAAACTAAAATATAAATTTGAAATCTAAGTAAGGTGACCGCTTGATAACCGATACTCTGGATCATTGGTAACTTATGATGTTCGTAGTGGTCTAATCATCTGTCTATTTCTACGATATTCAGCTTCTCCTATCTCAACTATATAGTCGTTAGGGCCGGATTCCCTTACAATTTTTGCAGGAACCCAATCACGAGTACCTTTTTGAACCAAAACTTTTTGTTCTGGTATCAATTTTGACAGCTGCTGGGTAGAATGGTTATAGTAAGTCTCTTGTCTGCATTGTTTGTCTTCCAATGTTTGTTTTATACCTTCCATTGAGAAATTAGGTTTTAGAAGAGTTTTCGGGACAGGTAATGTAGTTCTTAATCTTCTGCCCATAAGAAGTTCACTTGGTGATGGTAATTGTTCCTTGGTAGTGACATTGTAATTTAATATTGCTAGGAATGGATCTTCGCCATCCTGGTATGCCTTTGTTAATAAACCTTTGACAGTTTGCACTGCCCTTTCTACCATCCCGTTAGATCTAGGGTAAAGAGGACTAGAAGTATTATGTTTTATATCATATTTTTTAGTGAATTCTAAAAATTCGTGAGAATTAAAGGGCGGGCCGTTATCAGAAAATATTTCTTGGGGTATTCCGTGGTTCGTAAAAACATTTTTTAATGATGATATGATTGTTTCTCCTCTTTTGTTGGTTAATTTATTTGCTATTATAAATTTGCTGTAATAATCAATAATAACTATAAAATTCAATGTGCCTAACGACTTGAAATCGATTCCAATTTTTTGCCACGGAAGTTCCGGAACTGAATGAGAATGGAGAGGCTCCCTTGGATTTGTCTTGGAATATTTTTGGCAAGTTATACACCTTAAAACAGTATTTTCTATGTCTGAAGATAATCCAGGCCAGTATATGCAATCTCTTGCCGTTCTTTTACAGGCAACGACTCCTTGATGACTTTTGTGTATCAAGTTTAAAAATTCTGCTTTCAAACTGTCAGGAATTATTAACCTCTTTTGATAAAAAATTAAATCATTGTGACAAAATATTTCGTGTCTAATTTGCCAGAAATGTTTCAAAAGTGGAGGTAGGTTGCCTTTATGTGATGGCCAACCATTTAATAGATAATATTTTACTTTTTGGAGGATAGGATCTGTAGAAATTGCTATTTTTAAACGATTTTCGTTCTCTTCTGAGGTTGAAAGAATTGAATAAATTTTTAGGTTTGTGTCGACATAGGATGTGTCGATGAAGGTATTAATAGGATCTCTACTGAGTGTATCAGAAAGTTGTTGATTTTTTCCAGGAACGTAAACTAATTCAAATTGGTATCTCAATAAACGAAAAGTAAGGCGTTGAATTCTAGGAGATAGGTCTTCAAAAGGTTTTTTAAGCAAGCCTAGTAATGGGCGATGGTCTGTTTGAATAGTGATATTATTACCAAAAGTAAGATAATGGAATCTCTCACATCCGAATACTAATGCTAATAGTTCCTTTTCAATGTGATTATAATTTTGCTGCATTTGCGTCAAAGAAACTGACGCAAACTCTATTGGATGTCCATCTTGTAGAATTACCGCCCCTAAACCGAAAGGACTGGCATCAACCGATAGAATAATGGGTTTTTTAGGGTTAAAGTAAGCTAGCACCGGTACTGTAGAAACTAATGATTTTAATTCTTCAAACGATTTTTCTTCATTTAGGTACCACAGCCACTCTGATTTATTACTAAGAAGTTTTCTTAAAGTACTAGTTTTTTCAGATAAATTTGGAATAAATTTTGATAGATATCCTATCATACCTAAAAATCGTTGTAAATCATTTTTATTTTTGGGACTTTTTAAATCAATGATTGCTTTCACCTTATTGGGATCAGGGCTTATACCATTTAGATTTATAATGTGACCTAGAAATTTTAACTCCCTTACGCAAATTTTTGATTTCTCTAAATTTAATGTAAGACCGGAATTTTTGATCTTTTTCAATGCATTTTCTAGGTTTGTATTATGTTCATCCAAGGTACTACCAAATACTAAAATGTCATCAAAATAAGCTACAACTCCTGATAGTCCAGATAGTATTTCAAGTATACACCTTTGGAAAATTTCGGGAGATGAGGAAAGTCCATAAGGAAGCCTCAAATATCGATATCTGCCAAATGGGGTTGTCACTGTACATAAAAGGGAACTGTTATGATCAATTGGTATTTGAAGGAATGCTGAAGATGCATCTAATAGTGAAAAATATTGAGAACCAGAGAGCTGGGAAAATATAACATCCTGTGTTGGAATTTGGAAAAATTCCCGTTTAATATATTTATTTAATTTCCTAGGGTCTAAACATAGACGAATATCACCATTTGCTTTGGGTGCTATCACCAAAGGGTGGACCCAATCTGTAGGTTCAGTAACTGGAACAATAATATTTTGGGCCACCATTTCATCTAACTTTTGTTTTACCTTATCACGTAATGAATATGGAATCTTCCGAGTAGCGGAAATACTGGGTATTGCATTATCTTGAAGTGAAATTTTACAAATTTTTGAAATTTTACCTATACCCTCAAAAATATGTTTATATGTTTGAAGTATGTAATTTACAGAGTCTATTTCTTTGTTAGAAGTCACTGATTCTACTGAAAAGTCTGCATTTATAATATTTAAGTCTTTAGCACTGGTCAGTCCTAAAATTGAACTCGGTATGTTTGAATCTAAAATGTAAAACATTAACATTTTCTGAATGTTTTTATATTTACAGTCAATTAATATTTTTCCACGCACACTAATTTTATGTCCCGAATAAGATGATAACGTGGAATTGGTTTTTGAAATGTTGTCAACACTAATTTTTAGTTTCAAAAAGTCTCTAAAATTAAGAATATTGACTTGACTACCAGAATCTATTTTTAGCTTTAAATTATGACCAGCTATTTGTATTAATTCACACCACTCAATAGCGTTTACACTATAGTCTATAATTGTCCAAATAATTTTGTTATCAGTTTCGTAATCTACGTTATTAATATTGATTTGATCAAGATCAAATTCATCTGAGGAATCGTTTGAAAGTTCACGAACAACGCGATTTTTACAAAACTTCCTAAAATGACCCATTTTGTTGCAACGACCACAAAAACGATTAGTTGCTGGACACTTACCTAGTTGGTGTTCAGTACCACAATTAAGGCAAAATTGCATCATACTTGACGTTTGAATTTGACCTCTACCAAACCTGTTCATTTTAAATCGTTCACTTTGGCAAATGGAGTCCTGAGACCGACCCTGTCGCCAGTTGTCATTTCCCTTTTTGGAAGTGTCACAATTACAAGCATATTTTGATGGTTTATTTTTAGGATACGCCGCTTCAACCGCTTCTACTGATGCTGATTCACCACCAATTTGTTTTTGTGTGAACAAACTATTTTCCATGGACTGACAAATCTGAATAGCTTCTTCAAGTTTCATTTCACTATTTTCTAGTAATCTCGACTGTATACGTTGATTTCGAATACCAATTATAATTCTGTCTCTGATTAAAATGTCTTTTTCAGCGAACTCACAGGTACGTGCGAGTTCCTTCAGAGCTGTTACAAACTCGTCAATGGTTTCACCCACTTCTTGGTTTCTTTTAAAAAATTTATAATGTTCATAAACTAAATTCTTGATTGGATTACAATGTTTTTCAAACTTACTTAAGATAACACTTAGTTTTGTCGATTCTTCTACGTCTGAATATTCAAAATTATTGTAAATAGTTAAACCTTCATCACCAAGAAGATTTAGGAGTATAGCGATCTTTACTTCATCTGGTTTTTTCTCTTTTCCGCTTGCTAACAAGTATAAGTTGAATTTTTGTTTCCAAAGCCTCCAACTTGCGGCTACATTTCCTTTAAAACTCATCGGTTGAGGAGCATTCCCTTCTGCCATTTTTTAAACTGGGATACTCAACTTTTTAATGCAATAAATCCACATATAGAACCGTTTCTATAACTCAGAAGTGAGTCTCAAAACCTCACTTTTCATTTTACCTTTCAACGCGATTTAAAACCGCTTGCCACCATGTAATGTTTGGAGTAGAGAACAACAGACAACAGCTAGTGTGGTAATATCAAGGCAACACTTTTCGAAGAAAGGTTTTATTTAATATAGTACAACTAGTAATAATTGATACAGGCACTTCGACCGCAAGCCTGTCACAACTGACAACTAATGATATATGACAAGAAGGAACTGTAATAGGAGTGTATGGGCCGAGAACCAATCACTCCGAAAGCGTGGGAAAATACTCAAGCATCTTCCAGGCGGAAATTCACGCCTTCGAGAAGTGTATCCAGTTTATGTATCATGTCCGATAGTCAAGCAGCCATCAAAGCGCTGAGCTCTTACGTAATCAGCTCAAAAATGGTCTAAAGATGCCTAGAACAATTGAATGAACTAGGCGAGAAAAATAGAGTTACTCTCACTTGGGTCCCGGGACATAACGGGGTACAGGGTAACGAGATTGCAGATAGTCTTGCAAGGAAAGGGGCTCAAACACCCTTTGTAGGACCTGAGCCATTCTGCGGTATCAGCAGTAACTTAATATTAGGAGAGATTAAAAAAGAATTGGGCAGTAGAAGAACCGATAATTGGAACAATCTCTTGGGGCTGAGACAGGCCAAGATACTTCTGGGCGAATATAACCAGAAAAGATCGGAAGCTTGCATCTGCCTGAGCAAGAACAGGCTACGTATTGTAACAGGGATCCTTACCGGGCATTGCCGACTAAAAGGACACCTAAGTAAACTGAGAGTAGTAGAGGATAGTGAGTGCAGATTCTGTGAGGAGGAGGATGAAACCTCCATTCACATCCTAACTGAATGTGTAGCACTCCAGAATCCAAGGGAACTATGGCTAGGAGGATATCAAATAGAAGAGGGAGATTTACCTAACTTGAAGCCACTTCAAATCTTACACTTCCTTGAGAAAATAGGAATGGAAGGGTCGTTATAGGCATTGAGACATTTCCTTAGTGCATTGGCGACAGAAGGGAGCACAATAGATCTTTTAGGTCGCAGTGTATTAACACCCCATTCTCAACATATTATAACATCAACAATGTGGGTACCCTAAGATGGATTATAGGTCACGCCATATCGAAAGGTAACCGTCTTGCTGATTCACTAGCCAAGAAAGCAGCCAACCAAATACTTTTTGGACCTGGCCCTTCTATTGGCCTGACAAAATTGGTAGTGACAGACCTAATTAAAGAACATTCCCTTGTGAAATTCAAGGAAAAATGGGATGAAACAAGAAACTGCAGAGTTGCCAGTGAGCTCTTAAGTTATTCTGAGAACACTTAAGTAAACAAATACTTGATTATGACTAGATAGAATCTGCGCCTAGTCACAGGCATTCTGACTGGTCATTGCCAAGTACGGAAGCATCTCCATATCATGGGGCTGTCAGAATCCGCACTTTGCAGAGGGTGCGAACAAGAAGAGATGGTATCATCAAGCATATCCTTTACGATTGCTCAACGCTCTCATTTATTAGAAGATTTGTGTTCGGCGAGTACCGGCCGATATAAGAGAAGCATCCCTTGGCGACGTTGTCAACTACATTAAATCTGTAGGCTGGCTTACGATCTAGGAGGGCCTATTATCTTAGGAGGATGCACAATGGGCCTAGTGAGGCCTAAGGGCCGTGGGGGTAACCCACCCTTCACACGTTACGTAAACAGAGACAGAGAGGGGTGGTTCGGTTCTTAAAATGTACAAAGGATAAATACAACAAATCTTGAATTTCTTCTCTCTTCTTACTCTTCTGCTTAATCATTGTCTCAGCTTGTTCCTGCTTGTCTCGGCCGCCTCTGCCTGAGGCCCTGTCTGTCTCAGCAGCTAGTCAACCCTAGCTCTTTTCACTGCTCCGTCTGTTTTCCAATGTTTGTAATAAAACTAATTTTATTTTTACCTTTTTATTTATTTTTCTTTATTCTAACTTTCTTTCTTCTAACAAATACCACATTACAATAACTTTTTCTAAACTCTTATCTTACAATCCCACCGATATTTTTTTGTAAATTCTTGACAAATCTCAAACCAAAAACCCTCAGACATTTTGCTTTTTTATTTTAAATTTTGATTTCCAGACACTTTATCATCCCAGCATCACACAATTTCCATATCAATATAGGTATTATGATGACTGGAATATTTAAACAGTACAAATGGTAGTTTGTGCAACAAGAGTGGATATGGACAAACCACTTGAGTTGTATGGTATATTTTTCCTACGACCCACTAACAGAAATTTACAAATTTAAAATAATTTTACAAATTTAAAAAAATTATGACTTTTACTAATTTATAAAATAAAATAAAGACGAAAAAAAAACAAAAAGATATAATTTAATAAGTACCAAGCGCAGATTTGAACCCGGGTCTCTCGCATGGAAGCTCTCTTCTCACCTTCATCGACACACTTATCATTTTAGTTTTAATACTCGTAACTAAATTTGTTTCATACAGTTTGAATAAAACGTATTATTTGTAAATGTGGACAGAATAAAAATGGAAATTCTATTGTTTATGGATTCTACACAAGAATAACTCATTTTTACGTTTATTAAATGTTAATTACTAAAAAATATACTGACAATTGGTTTGACAGAATTGTCACTTATTTAAAATTTAAAAGAATAGTAGCTGGATGACCAAAATATGAATTGTGATTGATGGATTTCATTTTGTTTGTAGTGTTCTTACTAGGTAGAATGGATATGAAATATATTCGTTCAGTTGAACGCAATGGCATACTTTTTCGTTTTGTAGTATGTGCGTAGGATAGCTTTAATATTAAAATAGCTTATTTATGTTTTAGAGAGTACAAACCTTATTATTATTATTATTATTATTATTATTATTATTATTATTTATTAATTTTAAACGACTTTTGCCAATTTCAATAATTGGCGACCAGTAACATTCAGAGCCCTGAAGAAGCCTCAAACTTTCAGTTTCCAACGAAATTGGAACATGGATAAACAATCTATTTATTTTCACTTCCGCTACATATTAAAAAAAAATAATTTTTAGTTAAATATGTTTAAACAAACGATAGTTTATTATAATGTAAGTCGTAAAATTATACATGGAATACATATTTCCTCACCGTACAAAACATCACTAGTATCTTAAGTATCTTGGCTTTTTGCCACTTATTAGTATAATCGTGTTTATTTCTGTCAAGACAACAGATTTAATTGTACTCATGTTATTTTTCATTGCTTAATTTTTCTTGAAAACGAACAGATGCTAAGATGCCTGAAATTTGTAAAATAATATAACACTCATCCATAAATCGCACATCAAAAGAATGATTGTTTCGAGGGTTGTTTATTTTTGTATTTACATTATGGTATTTGAATAATTATTGTAATATAATTATCTATAACATAACAACTAAATCATTAGATCGACTGAGTGATGGCAATGATGATCGAATATTTTAAATATCACTTTCGTAAAAATCGGTATTACCCAGAACTTTCCTCGATATAAAAATTGTAAAAACAGGGAACTCCTAAGCACTTACATTTTAACAATTTAAAATTAAAACCACCAAACAAAAAACTTTTCACCTTCCCCTCTCCATCGATCTTTCTCTTGATTCCACCCGAACTCTCCCTTCGCGTACGCTCGAAGTTCTTCGTCACGTTCACTGTTATTTAACGATAATGATTAGTTGCTTTTAAAAAGGTCCAGTTACACAAACCAAAAGGACGATTTTTATTATTTTTATTCAAGGTAGAAATACATTATGTTTTTAAAACTGCTCACCTTGTATATAACTGACCGGAAGTATAACTAGTTTTGAGCCTGAAAGCAACCTTATCTGCATACAAAATTTGATAGTACTCCTAATTTATAAATCACATTCCCTTAAATGCTAATTTATATTAACAACATTAATTATACTAATCGGTTTATCAAAATAATATATTTATATACAAATTTGTAGGTTCCCGAGGCTTCCACCATTTAAAAAAAAAAAAAATATTATAATATGGTACCTTCGCCATAAATTGCAATTTCGTATCAATTGTCGAATTCTCTAGTATATTTCAGACTATTGATCGACGGTGATCGTAGTAGTCCCGTTTACTATAGTCTTCGGGGGTTGACTTATTATATAGAATATTACTGTTAGTCAAATAAGTGGGGCCGTAAGAAGATTACCAGACTGGTCGAAAATGGCTCACATTACAATAATAAACAAATATAGAGCTTAAAAACGATAATTAATAAATATGTGTGAATAAAATGGTGTTTGATCGGCCTGCTTACTTAATAAAAGCAACAAATGTCTGTAAAAAGGTAAGATAGTATTTAATTTTTAATAGGACCAAATATAAGAAAGCGAGAAAGAGAAACAGGTAAAAACAATAATTCGTTCATTTGGAAGAAGAGGGTTATATATTATTATATACAAAAGAGCAAATTTAATTAATTTGGTAAGCCTAAAAACTAGAGAGTTACATCTGCTCTCTGGTGCTGTTAAGCTAACTTGTTTCCTTTCCCCTATGAAACATGAGATAATTTTAAATAGATTCTCGTTGAAATTTCAAAATTTAAGTTTTTTGAGATGTAACCCTTTTCTTCTAAATGAACGAATTATCAAATAAAATGTACCACCTTACAAATAGAACAATTAAGACTAAAAAAAAAAAACCTTTCAGAACAAAGTATTGCGCAACATAGTGAACGCTTCTTGGTATGTGCACAATGCAGATCTTCATAGGAATTCCAACAGTGAAAGGAGAAATCAAAAGATTTGATGATAGCAATTCAGAAGCTTTTCAGCTGCTGAACAATAAGGACCATGTCCGACGATTAAAGAGGACCAGGCCTTTTGATCTCGTGTAGGGTGTTGTGTATGTGTAAAAGAAGAGTACAGTGTGCGAGTGACTTGTATACAGTACGTTAACCGACGCACCAAGCGTGAGATGGATAACCACGCCCTTTCGACGGCAAGGATGGGATATTGCGGATATTATTCTACTTCTCTTCATTCAATAGTATGTATTTCTATACCGTTCTCCTGGAGAAGTTAACATATTGTATAGTAAATAAAACAATCGTCTAATGAAGATCGATGGATTGACTTTAGTTCATAAGTACTTAGTTTAAGATTGTTTTCGAACAAAATTAATTATTAGTCCACGAGACTAGTTTTAATGGCAGCTCCATTCCATCGCTCCTCTTGCTAAGTGTAATCAGGCAACGAATTTATCTGATTTAAGACCAATCAGCCTTCTACCCACTTTATCAAAATCATTTGAAGTAATTATCTAGGTATGTTTATCAACGAAACATTATAACTCAACATCGCTCAGGTTTTAGACGCCATCACAGCACTACTACTGCTCTTCTGTCTATTAGCGATGATATTTTTAAAGTAACCGATCAAGGGAAAATAACATGTTTGTTTCTTTTCAACTATAGCAAGGCATTTGATACCCTAGATCAGCGTTACTCAAAGTGTGGTCCGCGGAGCCCCAGAAAGCCTTTGTGAGGGCTCCGCGAAGAAAATAATAGTCATAATAAAAAAAGCATTACTATCGACACAAAAGGAAGGGACTTCGCTTGAGGACCTTTTTTTAGTTAGAAGTCAGTAAGAGGAAGCAGGATATGATTTTAATTGGAGGACCTTTTTGTTTTTGTTTTAGTCACAAAGAGGAAGGATTTTGCTAGGAGGACTCTTTTTTTTTTAGACGTCACTAAGAGAGAAAGGAGGATATGATTTTGTTCGGAGGACTTATTTTTTTTTTCTTTAGAAGTTACCACGAGGAAGGAGCATATGATTTTGTTCGGAGGACCTTTTTTTTAGAAGTCACCACGAGGAAGGAGGATATGATTTTGATTTTTTGTGGGGGCTCCGCGAACAAGGGGGAGAGACCTGGCTCGAGGCCTTTTTTTTTAGGGTCACTAAGAGGAAGGACGATATGGACTTTTTTTTAGAAATGTGTTTAGGGCTCCGTCACCCTTAAGAATGAACTGAGGGAGTACACAATCACAGGGAAGGAAACAGTAAGGGAACTCTTTAGGGTTCACTTCCCTGGTGCACAAACCATAGCGCACACACCGGCTAACCGGAATCTAAACGGACTGGAAGCTCATAATAGAGCCAATAGGGAAGATTGGGGGATAGCCAAACAAATGGTGAACTATGATAAACTGAAATGGACAATTAGCTCATTCGAACCATATAAATCACCGGGCATGGACGGGATTTATCCAATAATGTCACAAAGAGGTCCTGATATTTTATACAGCAGACTGTAACATACTCAGAAGTAGCCTGGCCTTTGGAGACATACCAAAAGCTTGGAGAAATATTAGGGTAACTTTTATACCAAAACCTGGGAAAATAGGACAGGAAACGGCAAAATCCCTAAGACCAATAAATCTTAGGTCCTTTGTACTTAAGACTTTAGAAAAACTGTTAGATAGGCATATTAGAGACGGGGTATTGGTTCAGAGGCCAATATACCAAGTGCAATACGCCTATAGTGCAGGGAAATCAACTGAAACAGCTCTCGATCAATTAATAAAAGGGGTGGAGAACACACTGGAAAACAATGAGGTAATGCTGGGAGCATTCTTGGATATCGAGGGTGCATTTGACAATACCTCCGTTGAATCTATCATTAGATCTCTCAAACACAGAGGAGTCGAGGACACGTGCGTGTCCTGGATCGACTCTATGTTAAGGGAGAGAACTATCCACACAACCCTTATGGTAGAGACAATAGCGGCACGGTTAGCGAGAGGATGTCCGCAGGGTGGAGTGCTGTCTCCACTCCTGTGTAACCTTGCAGTGGACGGGCTGTTTAGGGCTCTCAAAGATAAGGACATAGAACCCTGGGATATGCCGATGATCTAGTAAGAGATCGAATGCAAGAGGCTCTAAATATAGTAACAAAATGGACAGAGGCGGAAGGACTAAACATTAGCCCAAACAAATCTGACATAATTGCATTCACCCGCAGGAGGAAATTGGAGGGATTAGGGCCTCTAAACCTAAGAGGTGCAAGCATCCAGCTTAAAGGGGAGGTAAAATATCTCGGGGTTATGATTGACTCGAGACTTACCTGGAACCAGCATCTGGAAAAAACCACAAGGAGAGCGGAAACCTCGTTAATGATGGCAAGGCGATCCTTTGAAAAAAAATGGGGGTTAAAACCAGACATGGTATATTGGCTTTATAACATGGTGGTGAGACCGATAATAACATATGCAGCTTTGGTGTGGTGGCCAAAGACACAGCAAAGAAAAGCAATAACGAGGCTAAGCAAGGTATAAAGACTTGCCTGCCACGGAATAACGGGGACAATGAAAATAACCCCCACAGCTGCAATGGAAGCACTAATAGGACTCCCACCTCTTCACTATGTGATCCAAGGGGAGGCAAGATTAGGTGCTTACAGATTAGGGAATACACTGGGAAATCTTGACATTAGGCCAGGTCACATGAGTATCTCAAGGTTAGTGACAGGAGACGTGCTAGACATGAGATCAGACAACATAACCAAGAAGTACTCTTTTAATACTCCATTTGAGGTTTTAATACAGGAAAGAGCGGAGATCACCATAAGGGGGTCCCAATGCCCAACGACAGGAACAAACCTGGCATACAGACGGGTCTAAGACTGCGGAAGGCACTGGGGCGGAAGTATTCTCCAAAAACCCTGATACTAAACATAGCTATGCTATAGGAATACATTCCTCGGTATTTCAGGCCGAGGTATACGCAATTTTGCAATGTGCAAAAACGAACAATGAAAGAGCTGTCGAAAATCAGCATATTCAAATAATGTCAGACAGCCAAGCGGCACTTAAGGCCATATCGAGTCAGAAAGTTACGTCGAGGCTGGTATGGGAATGCATCGAAGAACTAAGAACATTGGCAGACCGAAATAGAGTAAAACTATTTTGGGTGCCAGGTCACCAAGGGATCGAAGGCCAAGAAACGGCTGACAAACTTGCAAAAAGAGGGTTAGAAGAAACACCGGAACCAGACACAAACCCAGGAGTACCAAAAAGTACAGTCCGGGGTTTCATAAACGACTGGATTCGGGAACAACATATCAACTATTGGAGAAGTACCCCAAAACAGGCACATGGAAAAGCCTTCATAAGTAGACCATGTCCCAAAAGAACTGGAGAACTACTGGTAATGAATAGGGGCCAGTTGAAAGTGATAACAGAGTGATAGCAGACCATGTCCCAAAAGAACTAGAGAACTACTCTTTATGAATAGGAGCCAGTTGAAAGTGATAACAGGGTTCATGACTGGGCACGCCCCAGTAAAGGGACACTTGAACAAAATTGGCATGTACAATGGGGAACTCATGTGCCGACTATGTCACAAGAAACCAGAAACGGTCAAACACATACTGTGCGAATGCGAAGCTCTAGATCGCAAAAGACAGGCTCTTTTTGGACAACCCCAGGTTGATCCAACAACGTATAGAACCCACTCACCAAGGATCTGTACAAACATGTACAAGGTACAAAGGTGACAGAGTGGGTTCTATGAAGTAACATGGGGTAAAACACAAAAAGCCAATATGTTTCATTGTTATTCGGAGACATAGTCAGACGAGCCCAGGAGGAAAAAAAAGGGCTCCGTCGAATATTTCGCTTTTCAAAAAGGTTCCGTCACCAAAAAAGTTTGAGAACCACTGCCCTAGATCATAACTTACTCTGTAAGAAATGAAACTTTTTCGGCTTTACAAAAAATGCAGTCTCTCTCGCATCAAATGATCTTAGTAATTGCACTCATAAAGTAATTTTGGATGGCAACATATCAAATTTCTTACCAGTAATACAAGGGGTGCCACAGGGTTCAATTTTGGGATTACTCCTATTTGATCTGTACATTTCTGACTTCCAAAGCTTTGTTCAAAATTGTGCGATTCACCATTATGCTGACGATACGCAGCTTTATCGATCTTTTGACAAAGAGTCGCTGGGTAACTCAAGTCTTCATCTTAACGAAGAATTGAATTCATTATTTAATATATCTATTGCTCACAATTTAAAAATAAATCCGTCTAAATCTACAGCAATGCTATTTGGTGCAAAAAAAAACAAAATCAACTGTAGATCAGTTATAGATTACAATTGGTGGCAATGTTCTTCAGTTTGCGAATGAAGCCAAAATATTTTGGTCCGTGGATTGATTCCGAGCTTCGATTTAAAAAGCATGTAAACTCATTGTTACAAAGTTGTTTTACTGTTTTGAGACAACTATTTCCTAGCCGAGACTTACTTTCCACACACACTAAGTTAAAACTTCAAAGATATTTTATTGCGACTCTATTTACGGACCTGCGTTACTTCGATATGAGTCTCTACGTTTACAAAAAATTCAGAACTGTTGCTTGCGTTTCGCATTAAGAAAATTTGATCATATTTCACGCAAAATGATCGAATCAGGGTGGTTATCTTTAAATAACTACGGGACACTTTACTTATTAACATTAGTTCATAAGACACCAAAGCTTCAAAAAGCCGATTATTTATTCAAACAGTTAACGTTTTTAAATATAAATGCATTATCTACGCGCAACAGAAACACCTTAGTCATTCCTAAACACCAAACAACATTTTCTAAAAGATCCTTTTCTTATGTAGCATCCAAAGAATATAACAAACTTGAGCCAGAAATTAGATCCTACAATTTAGTTAATTTTAAGAAGCGTCTAAGAGTAGAGCCATTAGTAATACAATTATTAAACAAAAATTCATAGCAACGTGTAGGATATAAATATTGATAGGTACCAAATTAATTTAGCTAAAAAAATAAATAACTTGTATGTTTTTTATTTATCTTTTCTATAATTTAAATAGGTTTTTGTTTTGTTAGTTTAAGTTGAAAAACAGTGAAAATTGAACTTCGCCTTTTCATCATTTTTAAATATGTTTTTCCTCGCATAAATTATTGTTATTGCATATTTTCCTCTTTAAGTGATGAATAAAGTCCTGTTATTATTATTATTATTATTATTATTATTATTATTATTATTATTATTATAAGATGTAAAATTAAAAAAGAGACTGAAAAGGCTAAGAAGAAAGTGACAATGATAAGGTACAACATGGGAACGCGAGACCGATGCAAGGCGACAGCGACAGGTAGCAAACACTAAAAACGGCAGTGTTTAAAGTGCTGTCGCATCTCTTTCATCAGACGCGCTATTCCAAACATGCTTCATTTAATTATATGTGATTCAAACGTAGATACACATTTCGGTCGCCTTACGTGGTCGCTTGCCTCCTGTCTCGATCTCACGTTTCCGAATGGTACCTTTAGGGACAGCACAAAAACCAAAATGACGATTCTAAAACAACCGAACAAACCATTGTTTATATAGTATAGTTTTTTCGACAACCACTGTTGCGATTCGGACAATACATTATTAGGTATTGATGATCCAAGTAATTTAATTATGCTACCCAATTTTTATTATAGCAATTTGACCAAAATTATAGATAAACGAAAGAGAATAAAGAAACTATGTACATAATATTGATCTCTCTCGCTAAAAAAAGTAAAGCACTTTTTCCAACAAGCCGTTATAAGTTATGTTATAATAACGGAGACCACAATAATGACACAAGTCACCGTGAAATGTCACGTTGAAATATCAAACAACGACCTTTATTAAGCCGTTAAATTGAAAAATAATGAACATATTTTCAAGTATGAGTGATAAAATAAATAAAAGTTCACAGGGTAGCCAGTATGGCTGAAACAAAAATGGTAAATAAAATTAATCAGGAATAAGCATAATTTCAGATACAGAATCAATTAATAAATTTTAAATTAGTAAGTACCTATAAATACCGCTATAGGTTTTCACTATTTGTTTCTAGAGCCAAATTGATGAGATTCAATCTTTTTAGATTCTTCTCTATCTATATACTGTTGTTATATTCATATACAGGAATCATCATTTCCTTCCTTTATAGATACTACTCCATAAAATGTTCAATTTTACCTTCTGATTCAGTAAAAAAGAGAACATACAAGTATTAAATATTTTATAAAATCGACTTCAAAATCGTGAAGATGCCATTACCACATCTTAACAAAATTTATATGGGAGCACTCCTGAGGTACCCCCTTACTAACAAAAAAGAATCATAGAAATCGGACAAGGTGGTAAAGAATTATAGCTAAACATACATAAAAAATGAGGAGTTTGAGGATTTTCTCATCGACCCAATTATTAGATTTTGACCAAATTTATATGGAACCACCCCTACGGTACCCCCTTACTAACAAAAAAAAAAGAATCATATAAATCGGACAAGGTGGTAAAGAATTATTGCTAAACATACATAAAAAATGAAGAGTTTGAGGATTTTCTCATCGACCCAATTATTAGATTTTGACCAAATTTATATGGGACTACCCCGGAGGTACCCCCTTACTAACAAAAAAGAATCCTAGAAATCGGACAAGGTGGTAAAGAATTATAGCTAAACATACATAAAAAATGAGGAGTTTGAGGATTTTCTCATCGACCCAATTATTAGATTTTGACCAAATTTATATGGAACCACCCCTGCGGTACCCCCTTACTAACAAAAAAAAAAAAGAATCATATAAATCGGACAAGGTGGTAAAGAATTATCGCTAAACATACATAAAAAATGAAGAGTTTGAGGATTTTCTCATCGACCCAATTATTAGATTTTGACCAAATTTATATGGGACTACCCCAGAGGTACCCCCTTACTAACAAAAAAGAATCATAGAAATCGGACAAGGTGGTAAAGAATTATCGCAAACATACATAAAAAATGAAGAGTGAGGATTTTCTCATGGACTCAATTATTCGATTGTGACCAAATTTATATGGGACCACCCCTAGAGTACCCCCTTTCTAACAAAAAATCATTGAAATCAGACACCGTGTTAAAGAATTATCGGTGAACATACATAAAAAAAATATATATAAATAACGACGAATTGAGAACCTCCTCCTTTTTTGAAGTCGGTTAAAAAGTATGTTTAAATATTTATCAATACAATATAAACAAAACAAATACAAATTCATCATCGTAGTCTTACTAGAAAATTAAGGAAAAAGTTTCCAATTGTTTAATCTATATACAGTATGTCCCCCTAGGTTGAAATCATATGGAAAACTTTTTTATTATTAATTTTAGGAAAAAAAGTTATTCTTCATACAAAGTTCTGCATTATCTAAAACCTAGAATACAGTCATCAAATATCAAATTTTTTCAAAAAATTTTCAAGTAACCTAGTTGAAAATTTTTTGTGATTTTTTGATAATAATTTCTCAATAAATTCCACGGTAACCTATATATTTTATTGTAAAAAACAAAACCTAAATATTTCAAAAACCTTATTTTTAGTTTTTTCTACTCCATATAATCAATAAATAATAGTAACATTAATTATAATTCGAAAATTGTTGTTGAAGTCTTACTTTCTCATAAGACACTGTACAAACACAAACATTTTTAAAAAAAAAAATTCTCAAAAATTTGCAAGGTAAGGTATAGTTAAAAGTTCACTATTAGATAAATAAGGTCATCTACTATTAGAAAAAAATTAATTTTAGTCATAATCTAATATTTTTTATTTAACATTGGTGGCGAAAGGACCTCCTTAAAATTTTGCCTTTGTCTAATGGTTATTAAAAAATTTAATTTTAATAACCTCTAGGTCCTATATCAGTCCATATAATTAAACGTTTCTTATTAGGTAGGTACTAATTCTACAGATAACGAATCTATAAATGATATATATAAATATTAACTTAATTATATCATAATTATTTTTTCTCACAACTTTCGCATTTAGAAGAAATAAATAACATTTAAAAAAAAGGATAGAAATTAATTTTCTTGGAAAACGAGTATTAGTATTTTCTAGACTCCGTCGACATCTATCGTACAGATTCACAAGCTACTACCATAGCTAGTCGAGTCAACTGTAATAGTTTACGTTAATAATCAACAGAGTACACTAGCCGGCGATTAAATAATTTACTCACAAGGTACGTTTACACAAGATTTCTATGGAAGTTTTATAAAAATGGAAATATTTCAAACAAAAACAGTTGAAAAATCATATAAACAATATTTTATAAGGAATGGTCTACTTATTGTCTCTTAAAATCGGGAAATGTAATATGAATATATAAAAAATATGTCCATGAGCAAAAATATTGCAGATTCTGGGTAGATAAATGTGATCAACTACAGTTTAAAAAACCAGGCGCTGACGTGGACCTGTACAGTTACAGTTAAGAGTTTTCCAAAAGACCCCTCACAAATGTTAAAAGAATTATGAAGTTTGATATTTCAACAGAAATGTAATATTCATTGTTTGGTGTTCCTTCCTAAAACTGTATTTATGTTACAAAGAACTTGAATATGAAAATGTATGCTTCCTTAACAATTTGAGCAATTGAAATTAATAAGAGAATATCCATTTCAATTTAGCCAGAATCAGTATTTTATTAAAATTTAATCTGTTGTATATTTGAAACCTTACATTCCTTACAGTCACATCAGTGAAAACGCAACGGATGTGCACCGACACGATAACTCTACAACGAAAGCGCCGATCGGTTTGCGGTTTCGATTTAACTTCTTTAAATACTAACGTTTGTAAAACGTAACGCATTTCTTATGGAGCTTATGTTATGCAATGCTACCACTTGTTTCCCTCCTTCCTGATATCACTATATGGTTTGGCCATGGTGATTGTCCATTATTGTGAACCAGATTTTTTCTATAATGCTGTCACTCTTAAATATCAAATAAATAATTAAATACTTTTATTAACGTCTTTCGAAAATTTTTATTTCAATAGTTATTTATTGTAAAAGAAAATGATAAGTGAAAATAATAGTTTTAAGATGAAATAAATGTGGATCTTACGTGAATAACTTATAATATGGTGAAATATCGATGATTTTGCACGATCTTTAACGAATTCCAGGAAACTACTTTTATCTGAATTATATATTAAGATTAAAAAATTAAAGAGTCCAACTATTATTTTTACACGGGCAGGCGTAATTAGTAATGATCCCAAATAAATTTATACATGAGAGTTTAAGGCCCTTAAGGGGTAAAGGGTCAACTATTTTTGCATGGGCAGGGGTGCATCATAAAGATGCCAAATATATTTGCTTGTAAAGACATAAGGGTTAACGTGTTCAAATATTTTTATGCAGGGAAGCTTAAGGGGGTCAAAATATTTCTATATAGTGTAAGAATGATTTTATTTTCTATACAAATTTAATAAGTTTTATTTTACGAAACATTCGATTTTTAAACGCACGAAATATATGTCTCCCAAAACAGTTTCAGCCTATGTTTATGTTAACACTATTAAGATGCGGAGGTATCGGATTACGAATATGGGAACTAAGAGTAAAATATCAAGCAGGCATAGAATACAGATCATTTTAAATTTCAGTTGGTTGCTTTGCGAAACAAAAGTTCGTTCCAATAATAATAATAAACTAGTGAATAATTATAATTTTTGTGAGTAGCTGTTTGCTGAATAGGGGGAGTTTTTTTCACTGAGTAATTATGTTTTATTATTTAGTTTTGTTTTAATTTGTAATCAAGTTATTTTGCAAATTATATTACCCAATTATTATCCATCAACCTTTTATAGTAAAGATATTTTTTCAAGCACTGAGAAAACCTTATATCCGAAACTAATGGGGTTATATTAAATAATTAAAACTTATTTGACTATTTACTTATATTTTGTTTTCCTCTACGAGGTGTAATCAAAAGTAAAGTGAGTTAGATTGTCTGTTCCGGCGTTAGTACATTGCGGTCAGTGTATGCGTTTATTTTGGGATTACTGTGGTCAGTTTTCCAGAGTCGTCGCACCATGGTTGGTGCGAGCTAGTGACATTGCGGTCAGTGTGCTAGTAATGGCTTAATTTATATATCGATCGATATTTTGGGCATTGCGGTCAGTGCCAACTTAATTGAGAATATAACTTTTTGTCAATTATGGAAAATTTAAAGTTGTGTCAATTATATTTTTTTTTAAAATCAATATTTTGACATAAAGAGTTATCAGTATAATTTTCTTGTTAATTAAAAGGATAATACGTATTTTGTTTACGAATATCACCTTTTTATTACTTTCCTTAATATAAAACTGCTTTTGGTAAACTTAATTGCTCATATTTGTTTTTCTTTTATTTCAGGTACGCTATCTCGTACGCGCATTAAATATTTAATCTATTTCATTTTACTATTATTTTATTTACGTTTTATTGTTTTTAATCATTTAATACTTATTTCTAACTAATTTTATTTTATTCTAAATTTTGCCTTCCAATTTAAAGTTATTAAATCTTTTATTAAATGAATTTCTAGTGTTTCCTGACATTGATTAAATAACTAAATATTTTCGCCCAAGTTTATAATAGATATTTTTAAATTACAAATATCGTCCTATAATAGGCGTAAGAGGTAAATATTTTGATATGAGAGGCTTGAGAGACAAAGAGGCCAAATGTTTGTACATGGACAGGCTTAAAGAATAAAGAGCCTAAATATTTTTAAATAAATTGTTCAAATAATTTGTAAACCCGAATCAAAAGAAATGGGGTCAATCAAAAAATTGCATAAAATTGGATACTGGACTGAGGTAAGTTGCGGAAAAATGACGATTGATTCTTTGTAGTATGAAAAATTTACCAAGTATGATTATCAGCTATTAGTCAAGTACATAATTTGTATAATTATTAGTTAATTAAAAGTATAGGAAATTATTAAATTGCGAATGAAATACGGAAATGTACCTCATTTTCTAATCAAGAGTTGAGAGAGCGTAGTTTTGTATTATAGTCGAAGAAAAATCTTATTTTTGCAGTCCGACAGAGAAGCCTTTTACAACATATTATGATTAAGGACCTTGTTCAGAATGTTTAGTTATTTAGGTTTTTAAAAAGTGCAAGAAAAACCATATGAATACATAAAAATATATTAACTCGCCTTAAAAATCCGATAATGTTTTGTCTCTGAAATCAGTGAAATCTATATTGCCAATGCCCTATTCAGTATTCACAACGATCTCTCATCGCGCTTCTTTGAATCCACACGTGCCACGAAATTGTGCTGATATGCAGATTCTTAGGTTCGCTATCGTCCACACCCATATAGAGGGCCATCCAAAAGAGTACAAATAGTATTCCTTTACAAAAGGTACAATTTCAAGAATAAAATCAAGTCAAAATTAATACAAACTAAATTAACAGATAATAAAGAATTATGTTCGGAAAAGGACCAATTTCAGAGAGTATTGGATTGTTAAAAGGAATACTTGGAACCAATTTAACGCAAAAGCTCATAAATTCAGAAATGATATACCAAATAGATGTAACGTAAGATGGATGACGACACTATTGTGCGTTAGGGAGCTTTTTTATTTGAAAAATACAAAGAGTCAGAGTTAGACAATAAATACATGGGGACGTTTATATTTAGTAATCAGGTAACAAGGAAACAGTTTCTAAAATTTAAAAGGAATGCTTGAAAATCATTGTAATAGTAATTGCAAAAAGGTGAGTGTTAACGACCCCAATTTAACTGACTTTCCCTGTTGGTTGTTATGCAAAAATAATATTTGCTCCGTTTGTTTAGTCTATGGAGAATGGCCTTCTAGCAAGCTGTCAGTTATTCTTTATATTATTGTCAACAATATATGTGTATTTTTAAGATCGATTGAACCAATAACATCCATTAGAGTTTAGTCATATAGCACTCGACTAAGAAACATTATAATTATGGATTTTTTAATATATGAACTAGAAAGGATATTCACTGTGCATTCATTATAAGGACCTACCATACCTTCCAACACCCCCTTCGGATCAATACTACAAAAAATATCTTAGTTCAATTCATTCATTTTCCTTGAAGAAGAAGAAATAACGTAAAAATCAAGTCATAAAATCTTGTCTGTTTTAAGCTAAAGCTAGTGTAAACGTTGTCAAGCTGCTGATTAAAATATTAATTTCGAATTCAGCAAAACTAATCAATCTTTGAAATGAAGTGTAAACATCGTTTTAGTACCAGCGAAGTATGTCGACGAACGGTTATTAGTCAATCAGAGATGTTAATAATTTATGAGCAGAGTATGAAAAAAAAAAAGGATAAATAAAATTTGCGTTTGAGTCTGTCAAACGGAATGTGTTGTTTGATTGTTAAAAAATTTATAAACTCTTGAATCTGACTTAAAGTAATGAATATGACGAAATTTTAATTATTTTCTCAGATCCCGCACTTCTGAAAGAAAAAACGATTTTATAATTGATGCGAATATTCAACGCTATACATAAAACAATTTATAGCGTTTTCTCCTTCAAAAAATAACAAAAGGATTATTTTTTGTATTTTTGAACCACTTTAATTCGTCTGTATTACCCCAATATAGAGAACTTGGTAGAAGATTTTCACCGAAAGGGTAACCGCTTAAATAGAGGAAACCATTCCTGATGGCATCGCTAACAGTAGGATGTCCAGCCAGACAGGGTGCCACAATTTGAGGTAAAATTTAGCAAGTACATTAACTATTGTTTGTGTGACACTTTGAAATCACCCGTCTAGTACATATCATTACCTAAATACCGGATGTTTTATGGGTTTAGCAGTTGGCCTAAACTCGACAACCACTCATAGGCCAAGAAATTGAGTAGATTTACCTGTGAAAAATTGTAATAAATTACAAATTGGTATGTTAGTCCAATTCGATGTCCTGATGGCCCCCTTTCATTTGCTTGAACAAACGGCTAGTCTAAAATGACAAATTCGTGTCTTAATTTTAATCTAGTAGATATTTTTCTCAAAAAAAAAAAAAAAAATACGAGAGTACAACTTTAACATTTACAGTTTACCCTCCAGAGCGTTCTAAAGAGCGGCATGACTTGCCTTTAAAGGCTACGCTCCCATTTTTAAATTGCTTTCATTTCGCGAGCGCTATGGGCCGAACGGATGGTCGTATTAAAATGTTTCAAAAATCACGTTATACCTTAATAAATACACTTCACAAATAGTTTTTTGTTCGAGTAGATAGTGATAGATAGGTAACAGGACTAACTGGGCAGAATCGATTAAAATCTATTACATTATTTTAGTACTTATTTTGTGCCATTAATAAAATTTTTGAATCATGTGTTTTCAATTCTACCTTTGTTTTACCACTATTTTTAATGTGGTTCTGCTAGCTATTAAGCTAGAAGCTTCATGTATTTTTTTTTTAAACGACACGGCACAAAAATTTCAATGGTGGTACAAATTTAGTCCTTTTCAACAGTGGCGGCTCGTGGGGGTTCAATTGTTTCCAATAATTTTAGCATTTGTAAAACTTTGTACAAGAGCTAAAAGCCCTCAAAACTTCTTTGGCGTCGTCCGTTTTAATACAATTAAATTCCGATTTTTTAAGATTCCTGAATCATGAAGAAATTGGAAATGGTACATCTCTACAAGCGCAGACAATATTTTAATTTTTACCATTTTCATGTTATCTGAAACTCTGCCATTTTTGAAGAATTGTCAATCTAAAAAAGCAAAAGTTTTCCCCTTTTGTTTTGGTTAGTTTTTAGAGAGGACAAACCTTAGAGCTGCCAGTGAATCCTGAAATATGCTTTTTATACTTCGCACAAACATTATTCTCTTCTACTGAAGCAATTCTTAATTAAATTACCTGGGTATACAATAGCCACTATACCCTCCCTGGGCTTTGCAAAGCCAAGATGAAAATAATGGGTTTATTGTTCCCATTTCGCCCAATAAAACTTTTTAAAACTTTATTTACACTACACCAAACTATAAGTAAAAGCAATCGTATAAAGTAAATTCAAATACGCACTGCAAACCCCGAACAATAATCTTTTTTTTAATTAATCGATTATTTTTAATTAATCGATTATTTTAGATTAATCGATTATTTTCGATTATTTAGAGCTAATTATTATATTCGATTTTGATTAATCGATTACAATATCATACTGTTTTCGATACACTAGAACTATTAAATAACATGTTGTACTGAGATAAATAAATAATCGATTCATAAAAATAATCGACTAATAGAAAAATCGATTTATCGAAAATAATCCATTAATCCAAAAGAATCGATTATTAGAAAAGAATCGTTTAATAGAAAAGAATCGATTAATTAAAAAGGAACGATTAATCGAAGATTCATTTATCGAAAATAATAGATTAATCGAAAAAATCGATTAACCGAAAATAATCGATTAATTGAAAAGAATCGAAAAGAATAAAAAAGAGTGGAAAATAACCAAAAATAATCGAAAAGAATCCAGTAATCGAAAATAATAGAATAATCGATCCATCGGAAAAGAATCGATTACTAGCAAATAATCGATAAATCGTAAAGAACCGATTATTTTTAAGTACTCGATTAATCTAAACTGATTATTTTTTTGAAAATCTCGCTTGGCCATAACGTTTTTAGCAATCATTATTAGCAACAAAATTATTTAAATAAGAAGTTTTATTTGAGTAATTCGATTTTTTTTATTAATTTGTAGAAATCTACTAAAATCAAGCAAAAAAATTGTCTACTAGAACTAGCCAAAAAAGCTAAAAATCTACTAAAAGTGGCAACATTGGGTTAAAGACCTCCCAGTCAGAGTGACCTTGACCATGCACGACTAATCGTTAGACCAAGGGAAGTTAACTGTCGTCACGTAATCTACGTGCGATGCACAAAATGATGCTAGGCACATTTGCTGCGTTTGAATATCCACATCGGACACATCTGTCCTATTTCATTTACGTATATTGAATCACGTGATCAGATTCACAACATCTCGGATCAGGGTTTGGAGGATATATATCAAGTGATATATTTCACGATATATATCTTGATATTTATACCTTGATATATATCCGATATATTCAATATAGTATATTACATCACGAGTGTGGAAAATGACTTTTCACACAAGTGATGTACAATATTTTTCCTACGACCACAAAATAATTTCATCTAACAAGTGTAAATTAAAAATTTAAAAAAACCGACTTCAAAAACGTGCAGATGCCATCACAACATCTTAACCAAATGTATATGGGATCACCCCTGAGGTACCCCCTTTCTAACAAAAAAAGAATCATATAAATCGGACAAGGTAGTAAAGCATTATCGCTAAACATACATAAAAAATGAAGAGTTTGAGGATTTTCTCATGGACCCAATTTTTAGATTTTGACCAAATTTATATGGGACCACCCCTGAAGTAGCCCCTTTCTAACAAAAAAAGAATTATTAAAATCGGACACCGTGTTAAAGAATTATCGCTGAACATACATAAAAAAAAATATCGCGACGAATTGATAACCTCCTCCTTTTTTGAAGTAGGTTAAAAATGTAAAACCAGATTATTATAATAATTAAAATGTATTTAAAAAAATAATCAACAATAATCGTATTTATTCAATTTTCATAATTTCTAAAATAAAAAAAAATTAAAAAAACAAAAAAAAATTCTGGCACGGCCAGGATTTGAACGCGTTCGATCGACGGTCTCAATTTGCAAAGTTGACGCTCTAACCAACTGAGCTAACAGGCCTTACGGTAATTGATTGATCTAATCGCTTATGTGTTTAACCAGAATAAAAAGCAAATATATCTTAGTTATTTTAAAATTATTTTAATAACAATTGTTAAAGATAAATATCTAGGATCTAATTTACAACAATTTCACTAATTTAACAATCATATCGATTTTAGTATTAATATGGACATTACATAGATCAAAATAGAAATTATGTGTTTGACATTTTCTGACAGCTACTGCGGAAAGTAGCATATTCGTACGGAAAGTAAATTCTTAATCATACGCGTGTGATATAGGGCACTTTCCATAGGACTATATAGTGTGATATGTGTCACTTTCCTAAGTGGTCGTAGGAAAATTTTTATTTATTAAATTAAAAATGTTTTTCACCATTCTAAATATACGAAAATGTTTCAATATGTCCTTGTCAAAAAACATAATAACTGTAGCGATTTATTCCATATGCATTCTGTTTGACGATAATTTGACTGTATAATTAAAAACAAAAACAGTACTGGAAAATGGGCAAAATGTCGAAAGTGCTCAAAGAAGATGCAAGGTATACCATCGCCAATTGAAAAACATTTTTTCTACACCCACATGGATATTAGCTTATCTACGCACAGATTACAAAACGAAAAAGTATGCTATTGCATTCAACTAAACGAATATATTTCATATCCATTCTAGGTAGTGAGAACACTGCAAAAAAATTAAATCCACCAATCACCGTTCATATTTTGACCAACCGACTGCTATTATTTTTAAAAAAATTTTAAGTGACAATTCTGTCAAATTGTCAGTAAATTTTTTAGTTATTGAGATTAAACATACATTAAAATAGGTTATTCTTGTGTAGAATTGATAATTAATAGCATTTCTGTTTTTATTTTGTCTATAATTATAAATAATTTATTAATTTAAATAAAACTATAGATATATAAAGTCAATTTAATGACGAGTATTAAAACATCAAAAATAAAAGAATAGGTGGTCATGTGGTTAGCATTCTTGCCTTCCAAATGGAAGACTGGAGTTCGATTCTCGGATGGGGAAAAACGAAATGAAACTTTTTCTTTTTTTTTCTCGTTTATTTTATTTTAAAAATTATTAAAAGTAAATTATTTTAAAATTAATTATTTTGTCTTAACCTTTGTGCTACTAAGGGGGTACATTGTGTACCCCACACGCACAAAATTGCGTGTATTTGAAAGAATTATTTTTTAAATGTATTTTGCTTTTATCATAGCCATTAAATAACTTTAGGGAGCTAATAACATCATATTCAATAATTTACAATTAAAAATTTTTAAATTATAATTAATTTTATTGGCTGGGGTACAATATGTACCCCGATTGTGGTTTCATGTCTATTGCTTTACAAAATATATTCATGCGCAGTTCTCGACGAAATCATCACGTATTTGTAACTTTTAATTGTGCGCCTCACAGAAGACATAAGTACACGTTTATTGTTTTGCTACTGGTTGTATTGAGCGGTTTGTGTGGATTTGTATTCCTTAGAAATGGAAAAAACGTAAGTTTGATTTGGATGTGGAGGCAGCCAATATTTCTAATTTTCCAGACAAAAAAGGACAAAAGGGGGAAAGGAGATGCTTTTTACTTGACTTGGGACTTGCCCTTATAAAACCGCATGTAGCCAGAAGATTGAAAAATCGAAATAGTATACCAAAAAGAATAAATAGTGGATGCTATGAGTCAAGTGATATCTCAAGAAAATTCACCTATCACACCAAACCCAGAACGGTCATTTGGACGATGCCATTATTGCCCACGAAAGGAAGTTTCGCCTTAATTGTGAAAAGTGCAAGAATTTTTTTTGTAAAAATCATGGTCATTAAAGAAAAATCATTTATTGCAACAGCTGCGATGAAAATTAATATTAAAATTGAGTTTATATATTCTGTTTTATAAAAATAACATTATTTTGAATAAGTTTCCACAAATACTTCGTATTTTTTATGTGTAGCAGGATTTTCCCCTCCAAAAAATAAGGGGTACAATATGTACCCACTTGGTACTCGGCGTTCGTTTAAAAGCTTGGTACCACAAAGGTTAATAACCTAAAATATTTTTTTATTTGTAAATGTTCGTTGGTGTGCCGTAGAAAGAATATACTGTACAACTCGAGTGGATTGTCTACATCGGACTCAGACGATTGAGCACTCCGCCTACTGAGTCGTGTTCAAATTTTGTCTTCGTGCGATATGGCCATCATATCCACTCTTGTTGCACAAACTACTATTAAGATGTTCTGCCTTCTACTTCTACTACAACAAGAAGTGTCAACACATCAGGTAATGGTTATATTTATTATTACTAAATCTGTGGATATTGTAAGTAGAAATAATTATTAAAAAACATGTTGCCAATATCAGTTTTTTTAGAGGGTTATACCTATGCCTCAGATGTTATTCCAACCTCAGACACGTACTCAAAAGCACTTAACCTCCAAATAGGGTATTTCTACGCAACTAATACACCATTTCTGCATGCTGATCATACTGAATTTAGAAAAATTCATTACGGCTCGGTTATAATAGTCCTTCTTCATATCAGATTGGAGGACCTATTCTAAATAAAATATATGATGATATTTTGAAGGAGCGTAGGAATAAGTACATTACAGGGAGAAACAGTATGTCCCTGGATGGATAGAGCAATGTTCGTAACGATAATTTTTAAATTTTAAAGTCGTCTTACTTAAGGTTGAAGAAACCAGAAACATATTTGAATTTAAAACAATAACAATACAAGGCTACGAATAAACATTTTAAAAATTTTATAAAATGAAGATTGGACTAATTAAAAATGGAGTAGAGTTAATAACTTAAGTTTTTATAGAGATAAGATAGTAAAAACCAATGACCAACCATCTATCTAATAGATTAACAACGAGAAGGTAGGAATCTGTAATCTAGTGAATATATTTACCTGATGTTTACTTAAAGTTAGTAACGATGGTAAAAAGAAAATTAAAGAAATCTATTATTAAACGTTAATAAAATGAAATTATAAATAGCAAATTATAGGTTTGTTTTTGTTCCAACAGTAGTACAGAACCGTTCCGAATTTAGCTGCGCATTAGCAGTACGATTTAACTGTTTTTCTAAAAATTATGTTGTAGGAAACGTAAATTACGTCGATAGAGGTTGAGATAATAAGAGGAGGGCGGGGAAGGAGAGTTAAGTTAGGAAAAATTCATTTTTGAGAGACAAAAAATCAATTACTTACAATGTTGTCCCCACAAATAGTCATATCAATATATTTTGTTAAAAAAAGAGGTCAATAGTTTTACCTACTTATTATGGTCAAATTTATACTTACATCACTACTTTTTAAATATCGATTTGATGGCTTCTTTTTGGAAATACTATACAATGAAATAACTGTAAGCTTTAAATAGCTTTATACTTCTTTAACTAAAAATGCGATTTATTATGAATCATTTAGCCTAACAGACTATAATTCTCAGACCATTTACATTATATTGAATATAAGCATGTCTATCATCATTAGCTTAGATACATAGTATATTTAAAAAAGAAAATATTATATTTTGTCTTATATAATAAAAAACGACGAAAATCTGTGAATCGTGGAATTCTCATTATCACTGCCAATTGGCAAATGTCCAAACGAGACGCTATTTATCTCCAACACAAATTTCGAAATAATAAGCAAACAATAGAACATTTGCAAAGAGTAGTTTACCCAATTAAACGAGGTAAAAAAAAATAAAATTTTACGACTTGTGTAAAATGTATCAGACATCGAAAATCATGGCGAAACTGCGTGTACAAGCAAGTCAAATAAATATATTTATATACAGAAAACTTTCTTAAATAAAAACCTAATTTTAAATTTACCAAGTATAAATACTAAAACAATAAACAAGAAAAAAATTAACCTATAAGGGCAGCAGTTATACCCATATCCTCTACATACAGTGAGTGTTCGAAAATGACAAGCATTTTTTCATAGATAATTCAGTAACTCTCTTTATAATCCATATAACCCGTTCATAAAATCAACATTTTTCAAGAGATGAAAAAACGATTCACAAGTTTGTAGAACAATCCATTTTACTCTATAATAGGTCTAATAAGTTGGCAAGAAATTAAAAAAAAAACATTTTCGCGCCATTCTGTATTAAATCTATGAAAATTTGCTGCCTTTTGTTTTAATAAATATCTAGTAGTTTTTAAATGATTGCTTCCCCACCTTTTTTTCTTAAACGTCTCTGTAGAGTGCTGTCTTATCGTTGCACAAATTTAACCCGTAACCGGTGAGGTGGAGTCATACAGACTCCTGACACTTTAAAAACCACTGTAACTTTTTTCCGGTGACCTCGAATATCGCGCGTGCTCATGTACCTTCAAATCACTATTAGTAGTTATTGGTATTCAGTGTTCATCGAGCTACGGTACTGTAAACACGTTTAAATTAGAAATCAGAGTCTCTGTGACTCCACCTCACCGTTAAGGTAAGTTTTTTAATTGTGATAAAATTTGAAATTTTTGTGTAAAACTTGTTATTTTTAGATGGATTTACGTCCTGGTACATCGAAAACTGTTCATCCATTGGACAGTAATTTTGAAAGTACCATTTTAAGATGGCATAATGAAGAAGGATCGGAAGGATCTGATATGGAAGACGGAGATGATCTTGAAGAACACGAATATCGACTTTCAAGTGAAAGTGGTGATGATGATGAACAATCTTTGTCAAATGATGAAAATATTGATGAAGAAGCCTCGGAAGAAGCAGACCAAGACAATGATAATGGAATTGAAAAAAAGTATTTTTATGGGAAAGATCGACAAAAGTGGGCAGTAAACGAACCTGTAAGGAATGTACGAACTCCACAACATAATATAGTTGTAACCTTACCAGGATTAAAAGGTCCTGCTCGTACTCTAGGAGATAGAGCCAATCCTGAAGATATATGGAACCTTCTCATCTCAGAAGCTATGATAAATACTATAGTGCAGTATACAAATATAAAGATTGCAGAAATTCGAACACGTTATGCTGAAGAGACGCGAACAGATTTGAAAAATACGGATAGTATTGAAATAAGAGCTTTGATGGGCTTACTAATATATACCGCGATCTACAAGTCTAATGATGAAGATATTGATGCCATGTTTACTGCAGATGGAACCGGAAGAGAGATTTTTAGAACTATTATGAGCGGAAAAAGATTTAGTGTTTTGATCAATTGCTTGAGGTTTGATGATACCACAACTAGGAAAGAAAGGCTGAAAGAACAACCAGCGGCTCATATTCATAACATTTTTGAAATGTTTTTTGAAAATTGTCAAAATGTATTTACCATTGGGAAAAATGCATGCATTGATGAGATGTTAATCGGATTTAGGGGCCGGTGCAAGTTCCGAATGTACATTCCGAACAAGCCACGAAAATATGGCATAAAGCTTATGTTGTTAACTGATGCTAAGACTCAATTTGCCTATAATAGCTATATTTATACAGGAAAAGGTTCGGATGGAATTGGTCTTTCGAATGCAGAGAAAAATTTGACCAAACCCACACAATCCGTAATTCGTCTCTCAAAACCTCTTTTTGGCACTAATAGGAACATTACTGCGGATAACTGGTTTTCGTCTCTTCAGTTGGTGAAAGAGCTACAATCCAGAGGCCTTACCTATGTTGGAACAATGAGAAAATCCAAAAGAGAAATACCACCAGAATTTAAGGCAAGCAGACAAAAACAAGTTGGTTCTGCATTATATGGATTTTCAAAACATGAAACGCTGGTTTCCTATATTCCTAAGAAAAATAAAGCTGTAATCCTCATTTCTTCTATGCATCACTCTCGTTCTACGGATGTTGAAAGTAATAAACCCGAAATAATATCATTTTATAATTCAACAAAAGGAGGCGTCGATGCACTAGATGAGAAATGCACCATTTACAGCTCTTCAAGGAGAACTAGACGTTGGCCAATGGCTATTTTTTACCAAATATTAGACATGAGTTGTGTCAACGCATTTGTCATGCACAATTGTTTCAAGAATAACGAAAATACATCCCGAATCAAATTCATGAAGGCACTAGCGAAAAGCCTGACAGAACCTTTTATGAGGAGACGTTTTGAAAATCCTAGAATTAACTTGGACATAAGAAACTCAATAAAAAGAATACTTGCACTCGAAGAACCAGTACCATTTGAAGCCGAAGAAAAATTAGAGGTTCGGAAGTATTGTTATTTATGCCCATCCAAACTTCATAGAAAGACATTTTACTTATGCTGTGATTGTAAGAAGCCTATATGTTTATCATGCAGCAAGAAAATATGCACACAATGTGCTTCAAAATAGGAGTATCTAAAATATATGTTGTTTGAAATTAGTGTAGTTCACCTGTTGTCAGAATTTTTGTACTGAATAAATATGTTTATTTTTTGCATAAAAATTAATGATTAGTATTCCCTTAGTCCCACCTAATATTGTAAACTTCTAAAAAAAATATATTTTTTTTTTAATTGATGAAATTGTGGAAGCTTGTTCTAATAATGAGAAATTTCAATACTACAGTATAAAAACAAAAACATACTTTAATATTTTTTTTTAATGAAAAAATCATATATGAGCCACTAAAACTCATCTAGTTGTAACTTATTTCAGTGAAATTTATTCATTACAATATTTATTTCTTTTAATATTATTTTTTTTTAAAGGAGTCTGTGTGACTCCACATCACGCTTAATGTAACTGAAATTGCACCTCACCGGTTACGGGTTAAAGCTCTTAATATTGTCAAGACACATAAATATCACGAAATATTCCCACGCATATAAATACAATTTTATGTTAGAAAATCCTTAAAACATTTTTGCTTTCGTGAGAGGTCCGGTTTCCTCTTAATACGAGTATAAGTATTTATAATAGTCCGTCAGATAGTGACATGTTTAGGTGGCCCATTTTCGCATGCAAGCCTTGAAGAGGGTTGAAAAGTACATCGATTTTAAGTAGAATGAAAGAAAATTTACGAGTGGCTGCTGGGATAACACATGGAAAATTCGATTTTCCCTTACAAAAACGAATGGTTATTTGTTGCCCATTTTTCCACGCAAGCCGTTTTCACTATATGATTAATTAATAGAACTATGCTTCGGAAAACCAAAGGCTTTAATGTTGCAAGTGGCTAAAGGGTTAAAATAAGGGTGTAATCTTCTAAGGAAAAATCGAGTTTTTGCCCGATTTTTCCACATAGGCCCATCGAATATATGAAAACGTACGTCGTCACTAGTTCGAAAAACATATTTTTTTGAATGACCCGAATGTACAATTGCATTTTGGGGTCGGGAAATTTTTCTGATAAGGAAAATCGAATTTTCCATGTGTTATCCCCAAGAGCCACTCGTAAATTTTTTTTCATTCTACTTTACTTCGATCTATTTTTCAACCCTCTTCGAGGCTTGCATGCGAAAATGGGGCACCTAAATCGGTCACTATCTGACGGTCTATAATGGCAGTTTATTAAAACTAACTGTTGCAATCGTTTGTCCACACGTTATTTTCGTGTGTCCAGGCCCAATTTTCGTTTGTCCGCAAGTCAAAAAAAAAGTTATAACTAAATTAAAAATTTGAGGAAAATTTCACATTAGTCCCACCATAAAAACTTTTTGATAATTTTAAAGTGACATTCGATTGTCCACGGTTTGTCCACAATTTGTCCACGTTTTGACCACGTTTTTAGTTTCAGATTTAAAAAAGAAAAAGACATCGCCGTCGCAGATAATAAATAGTATATTACATACCGAGCGGGGAAATTCTCTATTACAGCCGAGCGTAAAGGTAGATAAGCTACAGACGTGAGGCTAGAATAAGTTGCCCCGAGGTATGTATACGATTTTACTCACATCTCCTATTTTATATAAGTTTCAAATAATACTATTCTATCTTAAATAAAAAAATTAATAAAGTGTGAGACCGTTGCTAGGCAATATAACAGATAATTAATTTGCCAGTTACATACTGAATGACATTTTTAATAATAAAACTGTCTTTATATACTTAGAAATATGTCCGACAGTTAATTTCAATGAAACCCACTAGAACTACGAACAGCTGCAGAAAATGCTACCTAAAGCATGATTCCGGGAAAAAATCAGGCAGATATACAAGAAAACACTTACGAAGAAAGTGACACATGCTAGCCGGGAAAATTATTTTATTTGTCTGTTCCATTCTGCCTTAGTCTGCGGTTCTTTTTATCACAGAAAATAGAGCGCTGAATGATAATATTTTCAAGAATTGTTTTTAAAAATAGGTTCACAGTACATGAAACTGAAGCTAGCGCTTAAAAATTAATAGCTAATATGGCGGTCGCCAGGGACGAAATGCGTTAGGGCCCTCAGGGGTGCCATAACTGCCAAAGTGTTTGTAAAGACAAAAAAGTGATCGCGAATTCAATATGATATGGAGTGAAATTAATATTTACAGAGCAGAAACGGAAACCGACAGAGAAGAATTCTAAAATCAACTTTTTGTGAGCTGATAATAATAAGATACGTTTTTTGAATTGTGTATTTTATATACGCGGATTTTGAGCTTCATCTTGTATAGAAAAAATCATAACTAAGGAGATCACAAAACGTAAATCTAATCAAACGCGTGAATTGTTTGCGAATTTATAGAATTTTCAAAACTTTGAACTTTTGGATTTTCTGCCCGCGAAATGTTTGGAGTTTCATACTGACAAGGAGATATCTATACAGACATAGATATTTATTGACCATCCCGCTAATAAAGTTCGCGAATTATTTGCGAAGTTAGAAAATTTTCGAAATTTTAAATTTTCGTATTTTCTTTCCGCAAAATTTTTAGAGCTTCATTTTTAAAAGGAGTATTCTACAGAGGCTAAGAAATTTTTTCACCATGTCGCTGACCAAGTTCGCGAATTATTTATTTTTAAAAAATTGGTGAGGCCCTGACGGGACCCCTAACGTAGTTCGTCCCTGGCGGCCGGCCATATTAGCTGTTAATTTTAAGCGCTAGCTTCAGTTTCATTCACAGTACGGAATAATTATTTATGTACCAAAGCCGTAAAGTTGATCTTTTTTGGCCGAATCAGAAATTTGTGGCCGGGGCGTTGATCTTTTTTTTGGGCGAATCAGAAATATGCGGACGAGGCTTAGCTGAGGCCAAGCAACTTCTGATCAAGTCAAAAAAGATCAAACGGCCAAGGTGCACACATTTTTTAGGTGACTGTCTCATCAAGTAGAACCAAAATATGTAATTAATATCAATGTTTAAGATGTACATATAGCACCGTGCATACAAATTAATTATGCTGAACCCACGGCGCGGCGCCTCGAGCTATAACAAGCAGTCAACGTTACCAATATCTCCGCTTTCCCCTACGCTAAAACAGTTTATGTTGAAGAATGCATTTAATCGGAATAATTAACGTCTTTTTCAATATAAATCAATTTATTTAAGTAATACCGATAACCTTTCATTACCCGTTTTCGAATCTAATTGCTTATCTCTAAGTGAAAACTGGAATTATTAATATCCTATAAAATTTTATGCATCGTAAAACTTTGGATTAAAACGAAGTTTATGCTGTTTTTATTGCTATGATCCGATTAGATTTTTTTATAACAACTGAACTGAAAAGTAAGAGTAACTGGGTTTCACTAGTAAGTGGAGCCCGGAACTACGTTCTAAGCAATACTTACTGAGTTTTTTTATTATTATTACACTACCCAACAGATAAATCCAATTACAAGGTAGGAAAACTTACAGATTATAAAACTGCAAATATGAACAAATACAAAAAAAAAAAAAAATATAAAAAAAGTACACAATATACAGGATGTTTCTAAATTCATGCGACAATATTCAGGAGGTGATTGCTCGTATGAAATTAAAATGGATCTTTCCTATAACAAAATTTCCTCAGCCCACCCCTTTCCGAGATATCACCCTTAAAAGGTGGTGACCAAAATTGAGTTTTTTTTTTAATTTTAGTAAAGCTAGAAACTTGAAATTTTGTAATTTTCGTGCACTCGCAAAGGACTAACCACGGGTATTTTCTCAATATTATGAATCGTATTACATCTTACATCTTACAAGAATAAATTTTTTTTATATAAAACAAAGATTTCAAGTTATAATTTTATTTAATAAAACTTCATCTCGAAAAAAAGTTTTGATATGAAATAAAGTAAGGGTTGCTAATTTCACCCCCTTATAATGTAACAGGAATATTGAAAAAATACCCGTGGTTAGTCCTTTGCGAGTGCACGAAAATTACAAAATTTCAAGTTTCTAGCTTTACTGAAATTTTAGGAAAAAAAATAATAACTCAATTTTAGTCACCACCTTTTAAGGGTGATCTCTCGGAAAGGGGTTGACTAAGGAAATTTTGTTATAGGAAAGACCCATCTTAATTTCATACGAACAATCACCTCCTGAATTTTGTCGCATGAATTTAGAAACACCCTGTATATTAAGTAGTCGTTATACGTTTTATTGAAGCAATTCTGCAGGAAAAAATATCAAGTGATGAACCAATTTTATTATAGCAGTTGCATATTCTATACAAAGGTGAGTGATTTTGTATGTTAGTTCTCGCAAATGGTAAATAGAAAGAAGAATTTACTCTAGACGTAATTCTAGGTACAAGAAAGTTAATCATACTTAAGACCTCGGAGCAGTCACTAGATGCACTTATGACTTTGTGAATAAAAATTAATCCTGCAATGCCACGCCTATCTTCCAGTGATTTTACACAAAATCTGCTAAGGAGATTTATGTAGGGGTATCCGATAACTGGATAGAGACCATTTTGACACGTTTTTCTCAAAAACCCGAGGTGAATAAAAGACTGAATGGAATTACACTACATCGGAATATGTAACCATCAATGAGACACTTTTGGGATTTAGGGGTCGTTGTCCATTTAAAATTTACATCCCTAATATATCGGATAAATATGGGTTGAAGTCAAAAACTGCATGATGGATAATATTGATTTAGTTCCTATCGGGTTGCAGATAAACTGTTAAAGAGAAAAATAATAATGGTCGGGACAACGAGGAAAAATAAAGACGATATTCCAAAACAACTGCTGAAAACTAAAGGAAAATCGGTCCATTCTTCTACATTTGTTTTTGATGAGCAGTGTCCTGGTTTCATTTTTAGAAGCCCGTTATAGTATTGTCTACCATGCACGATCAAAAGGAAATACTATTATTTTATAATCAAACAAAAGGAGATGATACGTTCGATCAGCTATTCCATTGTACGACAGTCGCAAGGAAAACCAGAAGGTGGCCACTTCAGATTTTATATGCCATGCTCGATACATCAGGAATACACTCGTATGTGATTTACAAAAACATCTCGCTTAAACTATTCAAAAAAAGACAGTAATTTTTTAACAGATACTTCGGTTACTCTCTTTATGAGCCAACATAAAAACAACAATATATTTCATTACACAATCAGTACATTGCATTATCAAATTTAAAAATTTAACACAACTAAAGACAACCCTGGCAGCAGCAAAACTGCAGCGTAACGGATTTCGAGTACCAAGAAAAACATACTTTGCACACCTGCAACATATTTACTAATATTTTCGCGCGCAAAATATAGTCTTCTCACTCATGGAAAATTTTCAGTAATATAAATACAAGTGCTCTTTCCCACTCGTAAATTAGTCTCAGGCGCTCTAATATGGGCATAGGTAAAATAAATCGTTAAAAACAAATATACATGCTTATTTGATAGTTAACAACATACACTCTATTTCTATCCGTACTAATCTGATAAACTCTGTTGCCACGTTCTTAATGACCCATCACAAGACAACATCCAACATATGAGGCGTTCCCCAAACCCAGAACTGTAGCACAATAGTAGTTTGTACAACAAGAGTGGATATGATGGCCATATCGCAATTACAGCATAAGTTTTTTTTTAAATTTAATTTTTGAGTTTTTGCAAGCATCATTCCAATAAAATTAGCACCATCTGGACTGTCCAATATTCTATTCAATCAGATCAACCGAAATAAATTGATTAGGTAATTAAAAATGACTTACCCAAGTGAAAGTAATTAATTGAAACTCACCTGAAAAAGAAAAAAGTATTTTGTAAAATTAAGATAATTTGCCAAAAATAATGTATTCTTTGCAGAGTACCGATTAGTTTTGAAACTGTGAAAAACACTAAAAAAAAATACGAAGTAATAATTATTGACTGATAAATTCAAAATTGAAATTTTAAAATCAAATTAATAGAGTAGGAAAAAGTCGAAAATTATTTTTGTTACAATGGCACAGTTGAGTTATTATAAATGATCTTTAAAACGTAGATAAAAATCTTATGTGTCCAACACATGATTTTCCTATCTAGTTATTATAGACTTTTTCCGGTTATTTTGTACAACCTATTGTAGCACCTCTATAAATGTTTAGAGGATAAACTAAATATATATACATTTTCCACATACAACTAACTCCAAACATTTTTCTATATTCATTGAAATCGTAAATACTGAAAAATTTAAATTTAGCACTTTTCCTCCAATTTTTCCATTACAGCCCATTTTAGAAAAATCATGTTAAAACAAAAATTATAGAGATCGGTATCGCAAACAACTTTTAGTTCAACAATTTTCTTAAAAATCAGAATTTTGCACATTTTGTCAAATTTCTCGAATACGGACCATTTCAGGAAAATTTGATATAAAGCAAAAATTATAAATAATAATATTAGAAGTAACTTTTATTTGAACAATTTTCTTCTCCCAACATAAATAACAGATATATTCCATAAAATATAAAAACGGCCTCCCATAAAATACCCCCCCCACATGTTCCGTCTTTGTCCAAAATCTAATCATTTCACGTCAGGCCGAAATAAAACTTAAGTTTAAAATTTAATGTTTTTTCCTTTTTCCGTTTTTGAGTTTTCTTCAAAATTCGACATTTACAAATTTTCTCAAATTTCTCGAATACGGATCATTTTAGGAAAATTTTGTATAGAACAAAACATATTAATAATAATATTGTAAGTAACTTTTATTTAAAGAATTTTCTTCTCCAAACGTAAATAACATATATTCCATAAAATATAAAAATGACCACCTAT